>JANRMT010062793.1:31720196-31767652 GCA_026402145.1 Polypterus bichir lapradei
TATATATATATGTATATATATATATATATATATATATATATATATATATATATATATATATATATATATATATATATATATATACACACACACACACACACACACACACATATATATATATATATTGTCACAGATGTACGGGGACACTGCCAGGCCGGCACGCCTGGATAGTCCCCGACTTGGATAATGTTACTCCTCGGCCACAAGAGGGCAGCCGCCCGGGCCTATTTGGGGGCCACAGGGACGGAGCTGGGATGCTCTTTATGAGAGGACGTGGCCACCGCCAGGGGACGCCCGGACAGTTGGGGAATCTTGGATGGCAGCACTTCCGCCACACCAGGAAGTGCTGCCGGAAGTAATCCCAAGACCACCCGGGGTGCTTCCAGGTGCTTTCCTGACACTTCCGCCACACCAGGAAGTGACGTCAGGGGGAGCACCTAGGGCTCATCTGGGTCATAATAAAAGGGACCACCTCCTTCCAGTAGACGAGCCAGAGTTGGGAGGAAGGAGACGAAGCTTGTGAGGAGGAGGAAGGAGGTCAAGAGAGAGAGAAAGAGAAAGACGACGACGACAGTGGAAAGACTTGGTGTGAGAACATTGTGGTGCAGTGGAAAAAGAAAAATGGAGTGTGTTTTGGACATCCTGGTGTTGGTCTGTCTGTGGGTACGCTTTCCACAAAATTATTTTTTATAATATATATATATATAATATATACTGTTGTGAGCTCATGTTTGATAGTATTTACATTACTTCAACAGTGAAACCGTCCATAGAAAGACAAATTTTAACAGGGATTTAAAGACCAGGAAGCATATTGCTAATTTTCATAAATGTTTTCTGAAAGGAGACATTTGCAAGTTCTTGAGGAAAACGTCTGAACTAATTCACGAATTTGTTTACGAGCAAATCAAGAAGAAATGTCTAATTAATTCATCCAACATTTTCTGAACTCACTCTAAAAGGCGGCTCCAGAGTGTTTGAGATATCAAGATGTCAATTTGCTACAGAATTTTTTAAAATAAAAAAAATAAGATAAGCCTATAATATGAACAAATTCACCAAATCTTTAAAGAAAAAATATATTTAATAAAATTGTGAAGGATGTACAATGCTTCCATTAAAAAGCAGTAGCAGAACAAAAACATATTTGGAATGTTAGAAACAACAGAACTAACATTCAAATACTTTTACATTAGCATGAAGCTCATATTCAGACTGTGTATTATCCTGTTCTCCACCACAATTAAAAAGTAGGCATTTATTTTAAGTAATCAGCCACAACATTAAAACCACTGACAGGTGACATGAACAACACTGATTATCACCTTACAATGTCAAGGGTGGGTAATATTGAGCAGCATATCGTTCAGAAATCGCCTCCAAATTCACCAGCTCTCAATCCCACCAAGCCTCTTTGCACGTGCTGGAAAAATAAGTCTAGTCAATGGAGGCACAACACCTTAGCTTACAGGACTTAAAGGATCTTCTACTAACGTCTTGGTGCCAGATACCACAGGACACCTTCAGAGGTCTTGTGTAGTCCATGTCTCGACGGGCAAGAGCTATGTTGATGGCACGAGATGACCTACATAATTTTTTGTTAGGTGGTTTTCATGTTACAGGTGACTGTGTATAATGGGAACTTATAATGGGAACTTTTCAGGACATTAAAAAAAAGCAAAATAACTGACTGATTAAATGAGACAGCAGCATGAAGGTTCCAAAAAAATGATGTCTCATTTAATCAGTCAGATGAACTTCTCTTGTGTTTGTGAGGTTCAAAACACCCTTGATCATTTATCCTGGTTGATGCATTATATATGCATTGTACTTCCAGATGAGCAATCATGTTGTCAGCTCTGAAGCACACAGAGCCCACCCCTACAACTAAAGAAAGATATCAAACAGTTAAGTCGTGGACTAGTTGGAAAGAGTCACTGGATGTGTCACACTACTGGACTGAAAGGAGTGTACTGCTACCTTCTTACGACTTAAGATAATGGGTGGGGGGAAAATTGCTGGAAAAGTCATCTAATGTGACATATGACCTTTATACATGAAAACTCCTGGGATAAACATGTGAAACAATTACTTTTTGATTTTCTACTCATGTGCTATACTCAATAAAACAGGGAATTTACTCACAGATAAAAATTTATAAACAAAAAGGGATTTCACATGCTATTTGTTTCAACAAGAAAAACTTTGTAAGCTTTTGTTTTTGGAAGATGAAAGTGACTACATAAAATTATTTTTGCAAAGACAAAAAATATAATGGGCAATACGTAGGTTTTAATTTGGTTCAAAGCCTGGATGAAAGCACTATTTTCAACAAGTTTAACAGCCAAGATTTTATTAAGTTTGTATCCAATTGTTTCCTGTCTTTTTTGCACAAGGTTATTGAACTGGCTTAGGGATATCCATTGGCTGACATTTTATATTACCCAAGTGATACTTTTCTTTTGAAATTTTCAACACCTGTTCAGTTGTTAAATCACTTTAAAGCATTATTGTGAATGCCTGCTACATGTTTTGATACCAGTCAGTTCATACATGGAGATAAGCAGCATCATATGCCTGATTCAGAATAAATGATTTTTATTCTTCATGATCAGCATACACTGCCTGGATTAGGGACATTAAAGGAATACTCCACCCAAAAGTAATTTGTTTTTAAATGATACTTACCCCATGTAGTTTGCAGTGGTGACTGAGAAAAAGTTTGAATCTCATGTTTTCATGGAGAAATTGCATATAAAATATTCATACTTTTTTTTAAATGGCACTTTCACATGATTTGCTGTTTGTCCAGAACTGGTCATCACAGAGGCCTATTGAGAGTAAATATTCAATACACAACATCCTCATGAAAACTCTACAAGCTTTCTTTGTAACCACCAAAAAAAAAAATATGTGGGGTAAGCATTATTAAATATATAATTTTTAGGTACTGTATTCCTTTAAAAAGAAACTGGCATTTTCATTCTGAAATTATCCATTTAGTCATATATTTATAGGTTCATAGGGCAATAAATGTCACATGTAAGAATTTCACTTGGCTCTGTAAAAGCCCACTTAATCCAGTTCATACATGAAAACCTACTTTAACTCTCTTTTCAGACACGGACACCAATTGGGCAGCCTAGAGACAATGTGTAAATTGTTCATATATATGATTATATAAATATACATTTTTATGCAACACCTAAATGAAGATGAAGTAATAATTCAATTATGTATTAGGAAATAAAAATCCCATACTCCCTGGTGTTGCGTGGAGTTTATTTCTTAAAGATAGTTAAAATATAATGAAAACAAGATAAAAAGATTTAATTAGAAACCAATAAGGAAAAGATATGTAAAACTCATAGTGATAATAGTCTGCACACCTGTCTCATATACAGTACATCCTATTCTCTAATAAGAAATTTTGACATGTACACAACTACAGTGCAGACATGGCTGATGCAACATGACAAGTTATGAAGACAGTGGAAATACATTTTTCATACACATCTCTTACATTTTATACTGTAGGTTTGCTGATGTTCTTTTGGGAATTTGTTACAGGTGTCAACATGTATGAACAAAGAGGAGATCTACTGTCACTAGTGGCCATCCACTACCACACTTGTGGCTTTTTCACTTTTGAATTAGTCCAATTGAAGGCATCATGGGTGCCATAATATCTGTAAACTGTATTTGGCATTTGCAAATCACCAGTACATTAAACACTGAGAACCTTTGTGGTAGGTGTGACAACAACTCAAAGAGGCTAGGAGTGTAAAACGATATCAGCTACAACTCAGTGATTAATAATAAACTATCGGAACCTTGGTGAGGAATTGAACACAAAAATGTATGGTATGCTTTTGAGATAATTTTTCTATAGCTCATAATGAGAAGCAGTGACATGCTCATAAAAAAACTAAAATTGTACACTTCAAAGACGGATTTGTGAGAAACAAGGTTAACAACATACATATGTTGTGTCAACAACTTCAACTCCTTTGATTCAAGCAGAACAGAGACACTTGCAGATTATCATTTCTAACACTGAATGTCTTTTAACATTTACCTATATCATTTGTTTGGATTTTTCATAGCTGTTAATTATTTACCACACATTAAATCAATAAATGCAACATTTGGGGCTATAGATGTGGAGATATAGTAGATATCCAACCATTTACTGAACGCACTTCAGGCAACACTAAAATCATTGAGTGCAAAAGCTGTAAGCCTTTACTGGTAGGAGAGGACAAGGTGTAATTCTGAATGCTCTACAATAACTGGGGACATATTTTTCAATTTTATTTCTTGGTGACTCGTTGCTACGCTTGCATTTTTGTGTCTGAAAATGGTTGATTTTAATAGTACATATGATGCAATAAATTAGGCAAGTGAGCTAGTTCTGCACCTTAAAACACAGAGAAAATGAATAACTAATTTTCACTTACTGGTTTTTAAAATATTTCCAAATTTTTTATTTATATTATTAATATATATTATATTTATTGCAGTACTCATGGTGGCGCGGACACATGCAGTGGCTCAGTGGCTCTTGGCTTTGTTTTATTTGTAATTAAGTTTTTACTGTTAGTTAATCCAGTATGGAACGGCTAAACTAATTAATATAGGGAAGCGGTTCGAGCTCCACACATCCCAAAGGCTAGACTTTATTCCACAAGAGGTACGGCGGACTACTGAGGCTTTTACCATTTACCCCTCTGTGGCCAAGAAGGCGGAGGAGACACCATAAACAAAAGTAGGGCAGGAGGAGCAGCCTACATGCTAGGCTACATGCTAAACCATACAGACCGGCTTTTCTCAGTCTCTTCCTCACTAACGCCAGGTCTCTCGCCAATAAGATGGATCAGATTCGGCTGAGGATCGCCTCACATAGGGTGGGGGTAGCTGTGTGGCAATTACCGAGACCTGGCTGGATAATAACATCCTAGACACTGTGGTGGAGCTAGAGGGGCGCGCTCTGTTCCGGGCAGACAGGACTGCACCTTCCGCTAAATGTAAAGGTGGGGACTGGTGCTGTACAATAATAAATGGTGTACAGCTACAAACATTATTGGAACTTGCGGCTCCCCAGACTTGGAATATCTGGCAGTGAAATGCAGACCATTTTAAGATGGTAAGAGAGTTCTCTTCCATCCGGATAGTAGCTGTTTATATCTCACCACGAGTGAATGCTAAATTAGCATTGGAAGAGCTGTACTGCCTGATTAGCAGACAAATGAATGCCAATCCAGACGTGGCTGTGATTGTGGCTGCTGACTTTAAATTATGTAGAATTAAAAGCAGTGCTTCCCAAATTTTGAGGATTTATAAAATTTTACAACTAGAGACAATAGCATTCTGGATCAAGTTTATTACACCATCCCAGGAGCATACAAGGCTGTAGCAGCCTCACATCTGGGCAGGTCGGACCACATCGCAGTGGAGCTGATCCCAGCCTATATTCCCATGATCTACAAGATGAAACCAACTACCAGAACAGTACAGGTATGGACTGAGGAGGCACCTTCAGCATTACAGGACTGTTTTGAGCATACTGATTAGGGAGTATTCAAAGAGGGCTCAGATCTAGAGGGATATACATCATCTGTCCTATCCTATGTGCAGTTCTGTACTGATGCTGTCCTGCCCACTAAGACCTTCAGGGTGTTTCCAAATCAGAAACCGTGGCTGGACAGTATGGTGAGGTCCCTGCTTAAAGCCCGGGATGCTGCATGTAGGTCAGGTGACAGGTTGGCATATAGCAAAGCCCGAAAAGAACTCCATCCATCCATTTTCCAACCCGCTGAATCTGAACACAGGGTCACGGGGGTCTGCTGGAGCCAATCCCAGCCAACACAGGGCGCAAGGCAGGAACCAATCCCGGGCAGGGCGCCCGAAAAGAACTTAAAAAAAAATAAATAAATAAACCTGGCAAAATACAGATACAAACAGCATATTGGGGAGTATTTTGATAACAACGACCCACAGAACATGTGGAGAGGCTTAAAGACCATAACGGATTATACGTGCAGCGATCAGCAGGTCAGCTATGACCCTAGTCTCCCCGACAACTTGACCAGTTTCTTTGCACGCTTTGATACATCTAGCAGCAGGGAGACTGTACATCTCCCTTGGCTGGAGGAGCAGCATCAGCCTCTAGTCCTGCATCTATACCAAGTGAGGTCCACCCTGAGGAGGAGGATCAACACCAACAGAGCTGCAGGACCAGATAAGGTGTCAGGTAAGACACTGAAACTATCTGCTGATCAAATAACAGGAGTCTTTCTGGACATTTTCAACCTTTCTCTACAACTTGCAATGGTCCCTGTCTGCCTCAATCCTCCACTATTGTCCCAGCGCCTAAAAATCAGCTGTCACCGGCCTTAATGATTACCGCCCTGTGGCTCTGACCCCAGGATTGATGAAGTGCTTTGAGAGAATCCTCCTAAAGTAAATCAAGGACGCCATCCCTGCTGGATTTGACAACCATCAGTTCACCTACAAGAGGAACAGATCTACAGAGGATGCCATCTCAATAGCACTTCACACAACCGTGGCTCATCTGCAGTGCCCTAACACTTGTTAGGATGCTATTCGTCGATTTTAGTTCAGCGTTTAACACCGTAATCCCAGACAACATGGAACAAAAGCTTCATAATCTGGGTCTGTCCACATCGTTGTGTCACTGCATCAGGGACTTTCTCACCAATAGGCCTCAGGTGGTTAGAATTGAATATCGTACATTAGTCACACTGGTTCTGTACACGCCACAGGGTTGTGTGCTCAGCCCAGCACTCTTCACGTTATTTATGCACGACTGCTCTGCCATCCATGACAAAAATATGGTTATGAAGTTTGCGGATGATATGACCACTATAGAAAGCATTCTCTGTCCTAGTATGACAGTGTGGTACAGCAGCTGCACAGGACAGGAAGGACTTGGCACGGGTGGTAAGAACAGCACAGGGGAGTGTGTGAAGTCCTCTCCTAGACCTGGACTCTATGTGCTCTGTATATTTCATTCAAGAAAATATGAGGTTTCTAAACTCTTGGGACCTCCCGCATTTAGATAATGTTCGCGTTGAATTCCTCCCACCCAGTTGCACAGCAGTTCTTCAGCCATTGGGTTTGGGCATCATTCACACCCTGAAACTATTACAAGGTAATGCTGAGAAAAATTCTCATCAGCATAACTTGTAGACAGGAGAAGATTAAAATTAACGTTATAGAAGCTATAGAAATGATTGCTAATGCCTCATTCTCATTACAACTAAATATTTTTTAGGTCCCTGTCAGTTCATTGTAACGGAATTTTACCTGTCTGTATCTATCTATAGATAAATAAATAAAATCAACCCCTGGACATTCTCATATTTAATTGTGCTGCTGTATGTGACCATAATGATTTCAACTAAAATTTAAACGAAAAACAAAAAACTGACACCCTAGAATTAACCCTTCTTATCTCCAAGTTAATACTTGGTAGGGCCTGATTTGGCCATAGTTTTTGGAGATTTCTAACAATGGAATTTCCACTTTTTCATGGAAAAATGCTGCTACCACCAAGCCTAACTTTAGGAATGTTGACGAGTAAAATGTGCTGCACTAAATTGCACTTAGAACTGAAGACTATACAAGTTAGATTTATGAAGTGTGTACTCTATTGTTGTTTAATGCAGTTTCTTCCATCTCTATCAAAGAGAACTGTAAAGCATATATACAGTAGACTTGCTATAAGACACTTGGTGTCCTTTATGGCTTTTCTTGCCCAGCCACTCATTATTTGTGGAAATTAATTTCTGGGGAGATTCATAGGGTTACATGTATATTTTTTTTAAATTATAGACTTCATTGTGTCTCAAGGTATGTAGAGGAGAATGGAAAATATACTCTTACATCCTTGCCATGACAGGTATTTTTCCCAAGACCCTTCTCTTTGCTTTGAGAGCTCCTTGGGGTTCAGGGCTATTTACTTTAAAATACACTGAATGGAAGTTGCTGAACAAAACTGTATTTATTCTGTACACTGGAGGACTCCAATCAAATAATTAAGGGAAATGAGAGAAAAGGTTTGGTTGCTTCAAAGGTAATTTAGCGATGTCAAAACAAGAAGGTGAGTATTTATACCTTCCATTACTTTGTTTTTATTTTTAACCTAATTTGCAGTTACAAAAAGGCACATGCTGTAACAATAAAATTTAACAGGTAGAACAGGGGTATAAAATGTACTTATTATAGGCACAGTAGGCTGAGCTACTTCAACACAATAACACAGTGACCAAGTGGTACATAACTGAAAAACTATTTAAAACAGTTGCTTTAACAAAACAATATCTAGGATAAATCTACAGGTAAATAGGCTTTTCAGTTAAAAAAGACCCAATGGCATTATCCAAGTTTTAAAACAATCATTTCTAACCTTCAACCAGATGTAAATTGTGCGATATGGAGACAGCAGACAGGTAAATCAAAGTTTCAATGAGCAGTGAAGAAAAAAAAAAATCATTTACAATTACTGTCAGATTTAAATTCAATGCCACCTACACACTCAGTTTTTACATCGATCTTCCATAGTATTATGGAACTTGCCACCCACTAAAGTCATCAGGACCAGATAAAGAAAATTACTCAAAAGGTGAATTGTATTAGATAGTCAACTGTTGGACTAAAATGCTCAACCTTTTCACCACTCATACCTGTAAGCTGCTTCTTTATTTACTAGATAAATCATAAAAAAGGTGCAAAGAAAGGATTTGTTTTCAGTTCTGTTCAATCACCAGTAAAGCATACATTTCACCCATCTAAAGAGCAAATGGGGGAAAACAGGTACTTCTTGTTTAAAGGTAATTCAAGATGCAAATATTTAAACAGAAATCTGAGCGGGGGGAAAACAAGAAAGAAATATACACCAATGCATATTTGGTCAATGTGAAATATGCTTAATCTCTTCAAGAATAATGAATAGTTTCTTAACATCTGAACACTGCTAACATCAGCCTAAGTAGAAGACAATAGTGAAAACATTTGGATGCCAAATTCATCGCAACAAACACCACAACTTGCCATAACTTGGATTCCTGCACACTCTTTGGCTATCTTGCTACCATGATTTTACTAAAATCGTATATATGCAATAAATGATCAAAATCAAAATGTCAATTTCACCAATCTTAGTTTCAAATACTAATGCATTTTTATGTGCATATTTATGCTGCAAAACTGTACGAATGGTATGATAACACCACCACTTGATGACAGGAAAGTGAAATATTCTTAAATATTGGAAAAATTCTTCAGGGATTTTGGTCCACATAGACATGATAGCATCACGCAGTTGCTGCAGATTTGTCGGTTGCACATCCATGATGCAAATCTCCTGTTCCAGCACACATTCTAAAGGTGGTCTAATGGATTGAGATCTGCAGACTGTGGAGGCCATTTGAGTACAGTGAACTCACCGTCATGTTCAAAAAACCAGTTTGAGATGATCTGAGCTTTGTGACACGGTGTGTTATCCTGCTGGAAGTAGCCATCAGAAGATAAGTACAATGGGATGGACATGGACAGCAACAAAACACAGATAGGCTTTGGCATTTAAACGATGCTCAGTTGGTACTAAGGGGCCCAAGTGTGCCAAGAAAATACCACGCACACCATTACACAACCAACACTGGCCTGAAACCTTGATACAAGGCAGGATGGACCCATGCTTTCATGTTGTTGATGCCAAATTCTGACTCAATCATACAAATATCACAGCAGAAATTGAGACTACGTAAAGTTTTTCGAAATCTTCTATTGCTTGATTTTGGTGAGCCTGTGCAAATTGTAGTCCAAGTTACCTGTTCTTAGCTGACAGGAGTGATACTCTGTGGTTTCCTGCTACTGCATTCAGAGATGCTCTTCTGCATACCTCATTTGTAATGAATGATTATGGGAGTTACTGTTGTCTTTCTATCTGCTAGAACCAGTCTGGCCATCCTCCTCTGACCTCTGGAATTAACAAGGCATTTATCCCAGAGAACTGCCGCTTACTAGATAGTTTCCCTTTTTCTGAACATTCTCTGTAAACCCTAGAGACGGTTGTGTGTGGAAGTCCTATTAGATCAGTAATTTCTGAAATACTCAAACCAGCCCACCATGCCACATTCAAACTTACTTAAATCACCTTTCTTCCCCAATCTGATGCTCGGTTTGAACTTCAGCAGGTCATCTTGACAATGTCTAGATTCCTAAAAGCACCAAGATGCTGCCATGTGATTGGCGGATTAGATATTTTCACTAACAAACAGTTGAACAGGTGTACTTAATAAAGTGGCCGGCTACAGTATATCAAAAGCTTTAGGATTTTTGCCATTTCTTTAATCAACATTGCACATCTGTATCTTTTTTCGCCAATGAAAGTGAGCAGTACCAGGAAGGAAAGCATTACTTTCTTTTCGCATTTTTATATGCAAGGTAACTGCTAAGGTAGATGACATGTTTAATTTCTATGGAAGCACTAATTAAATACCTTCTATAGAAATCAAAGTGTGAAGATTTGAAAATTACCTGTGCTTAGTTATCAATTCTCTTTTCTAGATCTTGCATTATGAACAATTAAAGCATGCAATATTAGTGTAAATGGCAAGTTAGATTCACACAGCATTTGCTTTCTTAACTGTATGATCCAAGGAATCTTCTGGACAAATTTCCCATATTAGGTCTTTAAGATATTTTCTTACCTGCTGATTTGAAAACTTCAAATGGATTTTTAGCAGCCCTTACTTACAGTATAAATTACAACAATATTTAAATTCACAGGACAATACACCATTCTGCTAATCAAACTTAATACAGGTATTCACAAAATGAATTATACAACAAATAAAATTATGCTAAAAAAAGAGAGACTAGTCTTCACCAATGATTTAAACATTAACCAATTAATACTGCAGACTTTACCAGCATTCAAACAACAATCTTATTTTTAATTGACGCTTACAATGCAGTAATCATACATTTAAAATAAAATAAAAAATCCTCAAGACACCGACTTGCAGAGCTGAACAGTATCTTGATCTGAATTAATGCATTTTTTCTTTATCCAGTTATGTGCAGTGTTTAATTTGCACCTTCGTTATCATTAAACAATCTGGCAGCTTTGTTAAGTGTTATGGAGTTTTACTGGACTGTGTTATGTGCTGTCAACACTTAGCAATCTGCTCATATTTTCAGGAATGAAAGTGAAATGTATGTGTATACTGTATATTCCCCCCTCATCTAACTTTATTAAATGGATAAAATCGATTCATTAATAATAGAGTATATTTTAGACAGAATACAGGAAAAGAACATACCATAACCAGATGCAAAGACTAACTTTATACAGCTATCATTTTGAAACAGAACACCAAACAGTTTTTGTCTCTGCTTCTCCTGTGAGCATTTTATCATGGTAAAGTCTGCTCACAAACATATGGAATTTATGAATGTGTGTATATAATTTTTTCTTCTTTTTTAAAAAATGATTATAGATTTAGTTCCATTTATTGCACTACATCGCTATAAAGGCTGCAGGACTGCCAAATCAGGTCACATATCATACAGCTACAATAAAATGAAAGGCTATTACGAGCATAAGTGGATATCTGTTCATAATAAATTATCCACCAATATAACAAATAATTCTGCATTTCAGCACAAGACCAACCAAATCATAAAACGCACACTTAATCATTTATAATCTATCAAAGATCAATGACACTAAAATGACATGTTAAACATTCAAAAAAAATTTTTGCATTAATGCCGCAGGCAAACCATAAAACACACTTCTGTACTTGAATCCCAAGACAAATTAATTTATAGGAGAATATTTAAACAGGATTGTAATTTTGGATTAGTAGGTGACTCTTTGTAACAAGAATTGCTTCTGCAGAATACTTGCAAAAATATTTAGATAAAGCTATTTTACCTTTTTTGTCAAGAGAGTTCTCTGGTAAACTAGGCACTTGTTGGTATGTTTTCAGTAATGTTTGTCATATTATTAAGTTTTGAGAAAAAGACAAAATCCCTTTCATTGGATTCTGTGTTTTTTAAAATACCAGGATACTCTACATAATATCAATCTTGATAAGAAATCTCAGCATGACTCCATTAAAAATCACAAATAAATGATGCACTGATTAAATGACCAACCACTAATTTTTTTTCAGCATGTGCTTTTCTATGCTTTATGATAGTTGTAGTGCTCCTTAATGCAAGGTACTGTATTATGGTTGCTGAGCCTGCACAGGTGTCGTATTTTTGCTGCAGATTTCCTGTAAACGGAGAGCAGCAGCAAGGCAGACTTTGTACAAGAGAGAGAAGATTGGAATATTAGCCTTTACATTAAAGAAAGTGAAGAAATAAACTGAGAAAAGGGAATCAGAGGAGTTGCCCTGTCCAATTAGAAAAAAGGGAACAAACTACTTTAATGAACTCAGACCTTTTTATTATCTCCTTTTAATACAACACTGTCTGAATTTGGACAGTGAGCAAGCTTGTGTTAAGCACAGCAGCCCACACTGTCAATTAGAAAGAATTTGAAATTGCTACTTAGTAAATAGACTTTTTAACTTAACAGCAAAACATGTCTATTTCACTTGTAAACTTGAGCATGTTAGTCTTGTACCTTCTTAATAAACATTTTATGAATATCCGATACATCTGAGGCTTTTTTAAAGGTTTGTGCTGTGTTTATTTATTGGTCATGACATATGTTTGTAAGAAACAAGTACTGCATAATTAAAATGGTAATCCACATTTAAAATTACACCTCAAGAATTATAAATGTAAAAGATGGCACTCTAAAAAATAGCTACATAAATATATTAAATGTATATTTTAACAGCAAAAACTGCAGTGCAATGAATAAGATTTATATTTAAGTAGTGTTCAGTTGTCTTTATCAATTAATTGAATCAATGTGTGAGAACATATATTAATTCTTAGATAAAATGGTGAAAATTACTTTTTTATTAAGCTGTGCTACAGATAAGTAAATTACTGGAGAAAGTAAACAATGACAATGAGAAGCATTATTTTCCTACATACCATATGTATTATGGATAAAGATTACTTGAAGTATTTTAGGGGAATTATCAATTTAGTATTTTTATGGCCAGTGAACAATAAATCTACAGAATTTCATTTTGTTAAAAAAATGATCAGTTGAAACCTCTATAGTTAATTTAAATAAAAAAAAATAACAAGGTTAACAGTTTAAATCACATCCATTAAAGCAGGAGCTTAGTGTAAAAGTTTTTGAACAACATAAAGATAAACAAAAAACATCTGAATTGGTATTGAAATCAGATAATTCAGTAACATGAAATCAGTCATTAGTATCGGCCCTAAAAACCTTAAGAGCATCCCAAATCACAAACCTAGTAAAGTATTTTAATAACATTGGATTCATGAAATTGACAGTCATTATGTATTCACAATTTGCTAAAGGCAAGTAAAATAGAAACAATCCAAAAAATAGATATTGCATATGCAAATGTGAATATTCTTAAAAATGCATGCAGTAAAAGTCACTTTTACAAAACTTACAAATTTCTTTAAAATGTTTACTTATTTGAAGAAATTTGCAGATAAACTTCAGCTTTCACTGTGAGAATACGAACAAACTGCATTGTAAAAAAAAAAAATTTGTAAGCATCATTGTAATACAGCTAGTGTAGCACAGCATGAAGATTAATTAATTCTTTTTAGATGTGCTCTCATAAAATGCCACGCATCTACTGATGTAGGCATTTAAAAGGCATTGGTCAACTTTAGAAGTCACCAATCTTAATACAGAGCAACAACACTCTTCGTGACCTCAATTATTGATTAATTTACAGTTACAGTTCGAGTGGGGTTATTTCAACATTATATTCTCTACTTTCACATGTCTAATAGACACTCCCGACAACAAAAAAGATGCCCAGTACAAATTATCAAAACAAAAGCTGTACCTCTCATGCGGTCAGGAACTTACAGACACTGTTGCTTGAACTTATACCATGTCAGTTAACACTAGAATTACCAAAGCCTAAGAAAAAACTCCGTCCCACCTTAAATCGCTTCTTAAAACCATTCTCACCTCTCCGCCAGCGTCCTTTGTTCATCTAAATGTGCTGATAAACACAAGTTGCAAGCAGCCTGCTATCACATTCCCCCACCCCACACAGTTTTCTCAGCTCAAGTCTGTTTAGCTGTGTGTCAGTTGCTTAGAGTTGAATAGAGTGAGAAGTCAAGCAAAATGACATCCTTTATGAATACTATTGTAGTATTTGGAACACATGCATTTCACGTGTGTTCCGAGTCTACAGCAATTTATGTAAATACGTCCTTAAAACACAGAAATGTTTTTCATGTTTTATTAATAATTGACAAAATGTAGACATTAAGTGCATAATGTGTGAAGCCTGAAGTCCAAACATCAAATAAACACTTTCACAAAAGGTACAAATATAACACAAGTGCACTTTTATTCAAGAATACAAGTGCAGAAAAAGAACCCATGTTAGGGCTCGTTTATACTTCACGCTCAGAACGCTTAGGCGCCCGCATCATGGCTGCCACACGTTCCCAGCGTTCATTTGATGCGTCCTCTGAGCAGGTCCTCAGAAATTAATGCGACGTGTGCACAAGTTGCAGAACCAGCAAAAAGTTGGGGGGCACAGTATGCTAAAAGTTGGAATATGACATCAGAGTCTCTGTTTACTATCTACATGTGACAGAAAGCTTTGCGGATCCTACGAGATCGGTGTGTGCGCTTCGATGTTTGATGAATGGTTCGATGTGGTGTAGCAAAAAGCCGACATACAGATGCAGTAGTGGTGCTTTTATATTCAAGCGTCGCATATTCCCGATCGCAATGACACAATACATTTTAAAAGTCTCACATACCGTCTTCTGTGCTGTCTTTTTTTTTTTTTTTTTTTTTGCAACTTCATAACAGCAACATAATTACAGCGCTGTATTTGAGCCACTGAGGAAAAAAAAAACAATTAAGGACTTGGTGAAAACGTGTATTTTGTGATTAAAGTGGAAATTTTGGTTTTAATCTCGAAATGTCCACTTTAACTTTGTAGTTTACTTTATCATTAAAGCAGACCATCATAAACGTCATCCCAGTTTTTAATCACTACGGCAAGCAGCAACAGATCACCACACAGAACATATTAAATGTATGATATTCCAACTCTCTGCACATTTAGAATTTTTAGATTTATATTTGACTAGCAAAATACCCGCGCTTCGCAGCGGAGAAGTAGTGTGTTAAAGAAGTTATGAAAAAGAAAAGGAAACATTTTAAAAATAACATAACATGATTGTCAATGTAATTGCTCTGTGACTGTTATGAGTGTTGCTGTCATCAAGGATTTGATTATCATTATTTCTTTCAATCAGGTTCGTATTTGGAGGATGTGTTGTGTTCAAGTTATATTCCGTGTTTGTCAACCGTTGTAAAGATAACAGGTTTCATTCATTGAAGTGTTCACTACCCAAATTGGTACTCGTTAATCTAAGATGTTTAACAGGCATTTCCAGTATTAAGTTGTGGATCTGCCTGCAAATATTTAGCGGCAGCGTGTCTATGAACTTAATTTAAACTTGAGCTTCAAACCTTGCTTTCCTATTGATATGTCTACAAAGGCTTGTTCAGATTCAGAGGGTTATTCCTTTCTTACTGCATCAATAAACAGCTTGTCTTCCTCTTTATCTGAGACATCACACACTGCATGCACGGGTTTACCTTTCCCAGTCCTACAAACTTTAGCGAAGTGGTTCAATTTACCACATTTTTTACACTGTCTTTAGTTGGATCATTGACTTTTTCCACCGTGTGCTTTGTTTCCACAGTACCTGCCCTTATGAATATGCTTGTATGTGTCACACGCTTCATATTCTTTTGCTGCCTTCTCAATTGTGTAATGCGTTTTTTGTTCAGCGCTCTTTGGAGCTCTTGCTTTTTGTGTGCGTACTGCGTTCACAGTCAGTTCACGTGAGCCGCTCGAAGTACATGCATCGAAGGTTCTCAGTTGTGGTTGTGCTATCCCGTGCGATCTTGCGCTGTCCACGGCTTTATTTAATGTTAGCTCAGACCCGGCACTTAAAAGGTTCTCTCGCACTTTTGCCGAGTTTGTGCCAAACACTATTCTATCCCTGACCATCTCATCTTCGTTTGCATAAGCACAGTCCTTCACCAGCAATTTTAACTCTGTTAGAAAGTGATCAAAAGTCTTGTTTATACCTTGCGTCTTCTCACTAAACTTGTATCTCGCGAAAATCGTATTCGTCTTAGGTATGACAAACGTCTCGTAGCGGCAGCATGTCTATTGGACTGCTGCTGACGGACGGCCTTATATAGGCAGGCACTCAACTACGTGGGAGGCGTGGGTATGGGGGGACGCAATATAGGCAGGCAGCCAACTACGTGGGAGGTGTTGAGATGGGTGACGCAACTCCGCCTCACACGGCGACCGAGCTGCAGGCTATGGCCGTATATATGTACGTAAGTAGGAGTCAGTTATGACCGTTACGCGTAGAATTTCTAAATGAAACCTGCTTAACTTTTGTGAGTAAGCTGTAAGGAATGAGCCTGCCAAATTTCAGCCTTCTACCTATACGGGAAGTTGGAGATTAGTGATGAGTAAGTGAGTCAATCAGTCAGTCAGTGAGGGCTTTGCCTTCCATTAGTATAGATATCACTTTCATGATGAAATGCATTAAAGTGTGTATGTTACATTTTACATATAAATTGTTAATTTCGTTTAAATAATGAATATTGTTAATTACACACACGGGGGTGACACGGTGGCAGAGCGGTAGCACTGCTGTCTCGCAGGGAGTCATGTTGCTGGTACTCCCTGCTTGGATTCTACACTGTGTTCCAGTTTCCTTCCAAAGATATGCAGATTTGGGGATTTGATGCAGCTAAAATGACACTAGTGTATAAGTGTGCTTGTATTCACCTTGTGATGAGCGGAGGCCTCCTCCAGGGATTGTTTCTCACTCGTGCCCAATGCTTGCTGGAATGGACATATCCCTGGATTGATGGATTTAATCAATAAACATCATTTTCAGAGATACTGCAGTAAGGTGTCATCGGAATTTAATGGTTGTTCTAGGCCAGTGATGGCGAACCTTTTAGAAATCGAGTGCCCAAACTGCAACCTAAAACTCACTTATTTATCACAAAGTGCCAACACGGCAATTTAACCTGAATACTGACAGGTTTAACCTGAAAACAACTCATACATTAACATCTTTTGTCTTAAAAGAAAAACATAATAACAGAGCTTTCAATGATACAAACAACTTTTTATTGAAAGGTAAAAGTCTGCATTCGGTATGGTTTTGAACAATTAATGTGATTTTTGCTGTTGTATGCATGCTGATAATTTGTCTAACCTTGGCTCACACTTTGTAAGTTTGAGAGCAACACATGCAGCACTCAGGTCATCTGTTAGTCTGTTTCTGGTGTCAGATTTGATAGAATTCAGCGGTTCTCAAACTGTGGGCCGCGCAAAGTAACAAAAAAGGGGGCACGAATGTTGCCATATGTGGCGTAAGTTCGGTATTGGTAGGGAAATTTTAAACTTGTAGCGGTGTATTGGCAGCAAAAAATATAGGAATACATTTTATTAGGGTTTCTAAAAAACGTTTGGGGGGTCGCATTTAAAACTGTTATGAAAACTTGGGTCGCAAGTACTTAAAGGTTGAGAAACGCTGATATAATTCAAAGCATGAAAACAGCTGCTCACAACCATAAGATGTTCCAAACAAAGTAAGGAAAGCAATCCCAAGTGCCCTCATTGACTTAAAATTATTTGGCAGAGAATTCCACACTTTAAGGATTCCATTTTCAGAAGTAACTGTGCTGTCCTTTGTCATCCCTTCCATCTTCTCAAGTGTTTCACGCAGGTCTTTCCCATTAACCCCCGTTTCCATTTACATTCCCTTTCCCGTGTGCGCTCGCTCGCTCTCTCTCTCTCTCTTTCTTTATCCCCTTTCCATCCACCTCACGTTTCTCTTCTATATTACGGGGTCGTGGATCAGGTGTGGCGATTAGCATCTCCCGGCAACAATTACAGATTCGGACGACTCCTCACCTGTGCGCTTAAGCGAGGACCGCCCGCATCACAAAGCTCCCGGAAACCGCTCCGGCCACTCTACCATAACCCCCTTTAAGCCGCGAGTGCGGTGATTATCTATTAAAACTGGCCTTTTCAATTTTGAGCTGTGGATCAGCTATACCACATCCCCTCCAACCCCACCACGGGAATCACAGACTCAACAGGCTGCAGTCCGTGCCGCACCCTCAAGCAGCATGTGAGCCGCCCGCCTTACCCCAGACAGGAGAGGGTGGAAGCGCTCCCATTGGGCTGCTGGGCAGAGGGGAGGGTGATGTGATAAAAGTCCTCTGGCGCAGGGGGAGCTGGGAGGGGAGCAGCCCGGTCCCACATCCCTCTGGCTTTATAGTAACGAACTCTGTGCTGGGTTGAAGGCGCGCGTGCCCACAGAGAGGGCTCTGAGTGCCTCCTTTGGCACGCGTGCCATAGGTTCGCCACCACTGTTCTAGGCAATTCACAACACAGAGAAGCCGAACCTGTTCTCGCCATGATATCTCGCACTGCCACCTGGTGGATTCTTCCAGATTTACGTCAAGTACACACGCAAGTATAAACACTGCAACGCTTGCGTAGCAGGAGCGTCCGCTGCAGCATGCGTTGCATCGCGTGAAGTATAACCCCGGCCTTATGGTGCATAATGGACACCCTTTTGTTACGACCGCTTCGGTGGCGCAACGGTATCAACTGTTGACTGGTAATCAAAACTTCACAAGTTCGACCCCGAACGATTTTATTCTTACTATTTTAGAATAAAAACATACATTTAATTTCAGTCTGTAACAGCTGGTGTAAATTTATGATACTTGGAAAGGTTTGCTTTGTTTTTTTTTTTTATTCAGTTTTATTCTCTAAGTCACATTCACGATCCCAACCCCCCAATCTGACACTGCTGTTTTCACATAAAGACGTGCTATAACAGAGGTGAACTCAGATGATGACGGTTCTACATTGGAGAAAGAATGCATGTCGCACTTTTGCCGTTGCTGTACTTTGTATATGTACACGGGAAGCTCTGCAGTCTACTTGTGACTTTACGCTGTAGGAAGTAAGTAAATAAAGGCAATTAAGTAAATAACATTCAATCTGACTCTTATATACAAAGTACAGTGACGGCAACTTCCACCTGCAGCTATAGCCTCTTCAGTACACGAGCAACTCTCCACGCTAGTGTTTAGATCTGGACGGTGCATGTGCCAAAAAAAAAAAAAAAAAAAAAACAAAAAAAGTCTATCTGCATTCTCGTACCATTGCTCGCTTAGTAAAGTGTCAGCAGGCATTTTTCGTGGCATTATACGTATAATTTGTGAGCATGCCCTTGCCGATCAAACAGAGGAAGCTCTGTGGTCTACTTGTGACTTTACACTGTAGGAAAATAAGTAAATACATCGCGGTAGATAACGTTCAACCTGGCTTTTATGTAACATATAAATGCTTCTTATGTAAAGACCATCACAAAACAATCACAAACAGGAGTTTGCACAATACGTTGGCGAGCTCTGTAAGCCGTGCTGTTTCTTTGAAGGACAGGTGTGGGGCAGACTGACTGGCATGATGATGCCGGACTTCATCCTGTATCCAAACAGTGCCATCTTTTGCCTTTACGCCTGGTGCAGCTGCATTGCTCTTATATGTGAGAGGACATTTCTTGCGGGGACGGCTTGTTTTCTCTTTCTCCAATCTGTGTTCACCTCTGTTATAGCTCACCTTTATTTGAAAACAGCAGTGTCAGATCAGGGCGAGTGTGAATGCGACAGAGAGCATAAAACTGAATAAAAAAATGCTAACCTTACCAAGTATCATAAATTTATACCGGCCGTTACAGACTGAAATGAAATATATGTTTTATTCTAAAACAGTAAGAATAAGAGTAGCTCACATCTCAAAACGGACTCATCCGGGGTCGAACCCGTGAAGTTTTGATTACCAGTCAACAGTTGATACTGTTGCGCCACCGAAGCAGTGGTATCAAAGGGGTGTCAATGTCACACCCTAACGGCGGTTCTTTTTGTACAATAATATTCTTGAATAAAAGTGCACTTGTTATGTTATACTTGTACCTTTTATGAAAGTGCTTATTTGATATTTGGACTTCAGTCTTCACACATTATACACTTCATGTCTACATTTTGTCGTTAGTACTAAAACATGGAAAAACTTTGTCTTTTAGGCATGCGTTCAACATTTCTGTCACCCTACACTTACATAGATCTTTGTAGACACGGAACACACATGAAATGCATGTGTTCCAAATAATATTTTTTTTTAGCATATGCAGCTCTTCCTGACTCCATGATAAGCAAGGGAGAAACATTTGGGAGAGGTTTTTGCAGTTTCTCCAGCGATGGGGGGATAGGATGGTATAGCAGGCTGCTTGGGATTATGACACGTTTACAGCACAAAAGACACTGAATGGAGAGGTGCGAGTGGATTTAAGGTGGACTGGATTTACAAGGTTTCTCGTAAGCTTTGGTAATTCTAGTGTTAGTGTGCATATAAAAAAAAAAAAAAAAAAAAAAATTAGCAGGGAAACCTAAAAGTCACTACATTATTTGCAATTCACGATAGAACATAGAAAACATACCAAATGTTAAAAGTGAGACTGGGTATAAAAAGGCCATCTTAGAGGGGTAAAGTCTCTAAGAAGAAAAGATGGGCAGAGGTTCACCAATCTGCACAAAACTACATCTACAAATTGTGGAATAATTTCAGAATAATGTTCCTCAACGTAAAACTGCGAAGACATTGAATCTCTTATCATCTAGAGTACATATCAAAAGATTTCAAAAATCAGGAGAAGTCTGTGTGCACAAGGAGCAAGGTCGAAAATTAATATTGGATGCCTGTGATCTTCGGACACTCGGGTGGTACAGCATTAAAAACAGGCATGATTGTGTTATAGAAGCAACTTCATGGGCTCAGAAACACTCCTAGAAATCATTATCTTTGAACCGAGTTTGCCATGCCATCCTCAAATGCAGGTTAAAGCTATATCATGAAAAGAAGCAGCAGTAAGTGAACGTGATCCAGACCCACTGCCACCTTCTCTGGGCCAAAGCTCATTTATAATAAACTGAGGCAAAGTGGAAAACCGTCCCGTGGTCAGACAAATTTAGATTTAGAATTGAAGAGATTATAAAAAGCACTGGAACTATTCCTGGGAACACCTGTTTGTTGCTCGTGCTGAAGACAGGAGTCCCTATGTGGGGTACTACAAAGTGCCTGGCAGTGTATGCATCACTCATACGTACTTGAAGATAGTATCCTATACGGAATACTACAGTATCACTTTCAAAAATTAAGTTTAAAAAATAAAAAAAATAAAAATTCTCCAAAACAGATTTTGAGAAACAAAATACGCAAATGTTAAATCATATTCTAAATAACTTGAACCTGAATCTCAATTTACACTTATGTAAAGTTCCACGATGCTAAATACAAAGAGACTGAAACATGGAGAGGAAAAAAAAAAAAAAAAAAAAAAAAAAAAAAAAAAAAATCATCCCTGGATCTAAATTGGCCAATTTTCACCAAAAAAAAAAAAAACACTATCGGTAATTTGCCCAATCACCAAAAACTGATTTTTTTTTCAGCCCCTGCTTTTCTAAGCTTTAAGGTAATTTAGTTGCAGTACTCATTTTTGCCAGGTACAGTATTAAGATAGCTGAGCCAGCACCAGTCTTTTTTTTTTTGGCAGCAAACTTCATGCAGTGCAAACAAAGAGCAGCAAGTCAAGGCTTGTTTCACCAGAAACAATTGTATATTAGCCTTTACATTATAGAAAGCTGAGTAATAAACCGAGAAAAAAAATGAACTGGAGGACTCGTCCTGTGCAATTAGACAAATGGCAAGAAAATCTTCTTTAATTAATTCAAACCTTTTTATTTTAGACAGACAGACAGACATCTGGAACTTTATTTTGTCCTTTAATTAAAACAGACACTTAAGTGCAGCAGCTTACATTTTCAATTGGAAAAATGTTAGTTTAACAACAAAACTTGTCTTACTTTAAAAAAAAAAAACAAAAAAAAAAAAAAAAAAAAAACAATTAAGCATGGTTAGTCTTGTGTCTTCTTGATACACAAATTATGAACATGTGACAAATTTGCAGCTTTTCTTAAAGATTTGTACTGTGTTTATTGCTATGTGTAATAGGCCTAAGGTTTGGTAAGAAACAAGAACTACATAATTAAAATGGTAATCCTTATTTATAATTACACCTTAATTACGAATGTCTAGCTGATACCCCGGGGTGGGGGGGGGGGGAAAACACCTGTATAAATATAGCAAATGTATATTTAAACAGCAAAAATGTTGCAGTGCAGTAATGTTTAGAAATGAATAAAATCTATAAATGCATGCATATTTACATTTAAGCAGTGTTTAATTGCCAATATCAATTATACACGACTATGTAATAAAAACATTTTGTTGTAAAAGAAATTATGAAAACTCCACTTTTTAAATTAAGCTTTGTTACAGATAGGTACAATACAGAAAAACATAATATGACTGTATTGTGAGCGTGTCTCTCACGCATTCTCTCAACCTCTCTCGCGCACTAACTGTCTCGCGCAACTGGGTAGCTTTCACGCACTGAACTGCAATTAAACTTCTCTCGCACACTAACTCTGTCTCACTCACGCACTAACTCAACCTCTCTCACGCATTTTCGCTCGACTTTTTTCAGGTTTGCCGCTCCATACGCGTGGTCATGTCCAGCGGTAGCAGTTTAAGCAGAGGAGCTCGACAAACCTCCAGCATCATTTAAAAAAAGTTTTAATCAATATTGTAACTTTCCCTGCAGCGTCAATATGCAGCACCAACAGGAGCAGACACATCTCCTCCTCAAAAGAAGTCGGCAATGGCGGAGCTTTTTAGCGAGACCTTTGCACAGAAGGACATGGTCAGCAAGGCTTTTGCTGACACCATCAAAGAGGAGGTGGTATCTTATGAGGCAGCAAGTGGCATTCCAGCCGATGGTGATCCTCTGACTTGGTGGAAAAGCAACGAATGTAAATACCCTCACCCTTCCACAATGGCAAGACACCGCCTTGCTGTGCCTGGCACTTCAGTGCCTAGCGAGAGGGTGTTCTCAACAGCAGGGGACATAGTTACAGCAAAGAGATCTACACTTTCCCCAGAAAATGTAGACATCCTTGTTACTATAAATGTTACCCATACGTCTGCACTGTTTATTGCAGAGGGAGATTCTCACAGTATAATTTATTCATTTGAAAATCAATCATTAAAACTGGCTGCGTTTACAGCCATTATTAAGAAATAACCATGTATTAAACTTCAATTAAAATAGTCACATAAACATATACAGTGAAACCTCGGTTCAGGACCATAATTCATTCCAAAACTAATTTCCCCCATAGGATTGTATGTAAATACAATTAATCCATTCCAGGCCGAATGAACTGTATGTAAATATATTTTTTTAAAGATTTTTAAGCACAAATAGTTAATTATACCATAGAATGCACAGCGTAATAGTAAACTAAATGTTAAAACATTGAACAACACTGAGAAAACCATGAACAGAGAAAATTAACATTGCAAGAGTTCACGCTATAGCCTTAAGAACCGCTCGCTGTAAACACTTTTTTTAATGAGTTTTAAGCACAGAAAAAAAAAAACGAACATCTGAGAAATCCGTAATTTAAATAAACCACCAAGAAAATAACATTGCAACAAATCACGCTACAAACCGAAAAATGAAAATTTGAAAAACCCGTAATACAAAAACTAACCATAAACCACCAAGAAAACTAACTTTGCATGAGTCGAGTTCTGGCATGAAGCAAGTGAGGAGGAACTGGGTGGAGAGGAGGTTACAGTTTTAAAGGAGAGTCTGGCTCCGCGAGGGAGGAATGTTCCCTTTCAGGTGTTTTCTCTGTTGTGATTTCTTGGGTTTCTGGTGTTTTTAGCTGGTGGATCAGACTTCGCGAAATAGAGGTCTAATATGACTTGCCTTTTCCTACGCATTAAAATTTTTCGGAAATGCGAGACAACATTGTCGTTCATTTTTATCACTCTGTTCGTAACCACTTTGTCAGGGTGGTTCTTCTCAAAAAAATCCTGGCACTCATTCCATTTTTCCATGATGGCTTTTATCACAACACTTTTTATATCCACCCTTTCCTCCTCTTCCCCGGAGGACTGCTTCTCGGTAAGCAACCTAAGCTGCTCCTGCTGGAGTTCAGCGAGTTCCTCTGTCATCAGTTCCTCCACAGTTGAAGACTTGTTGCAGGATGTAGCCTTCATCCTCCACTAATGTTGTGAAATTTATCACAAATTCTTTCGCAGCTTCAGCATTTGAACTAGCAGCCTCTCCATGCCTTACCACACTATAAATGCCACTTCTCTTGTGAAACTTTTCAAACCATCCTCTACTGGCTTTAAATTCCTCACTTTCGCCACTCATAAAAGGATAGTTTTGCAGCATATCGCCATGAATCTTCCTGGCTTTCTCACATAACATTGCCTCACTTATGCTGTCCCCTGCAAGTTGCTTCTCGTTCAGCCACAGTAACAACAGTTTTTCCACCTCTTCCAGCAGTTGAGGCCTCTGCCTGGTTAACACTTTAACTCCTTTTGCAACATGACTTGCTTTAATGGCCTCTTTCTGCTTTAGAATAGTCGAAATCGTAGATTTTGACTTCGTGCTCGGCGGCAAGATCAGTAACACGAACGCCAGGCTCATGCTTTTCAATAATTTCTTTCTTTACTTCGATTTCAAATTTCTTCTCAACACTCTTCACTTGCTTAGAAGCCATGGTTAACCGCAAAAATACACACGAAATACTGTAGAGCACAAAGAGTTCACACCAAAAGCACGCACGTCTGACTGAGAACAATGCAACACATGCAGAAATGATCGGCGTGCACAAACTGAAAGGGAAACTGGCTTGTTCGTATACCGAGTCTGTGGTCGTGAACAGAGCCAAAAGTTTGGCGAACTTTTTGGTCGTAAACTGAATTGTATGTGTTCCGAGACGTTCGTGAACAGAGGTTCCACTGTACGTTGGAACAGAGATATACAATAGGACAAGTTGTGTTCATTTTAAATAAAATTACTTGAAGGCTTGAAATTCGGCAATTTTCAGAAACATTGGGTATTCAGCCAGCAAAATCAGATTTTGAATGCACTAATTTTATACACATTTGGTAACCAATCTCTCTTGCTTTTTTGCAAGAATATTGCACTTCTTTTTTCAATCACTATTTTACAAGGGTGCCTTATTTTTTCCTTAGGAATTACTTTCCATTGTTCACATTTCATTAAGCTTGAATGTATAAATAGGATGTAAGTGCATGTTACAATTGCACTGCCACATTCAGCAATCTGATGAAAGCTATGTAAGCACACTGCATGGTTAGAAGATGCAACGGTGCACAATGTGTAGAGTTTACACTGTGCCAAAAAAAATCTTAAAGTGAAGGCTAAAAACAGGGTGTAAACATTCAGGAAATTGACTTGGATGATTTAGTTAACTCATACACTGGTTGCACTGCCAATTTATGCCAATGTTGATCTTTACCTCTTTTCTTAATTATCTATTATCTCATACCAGCAGGAGCTTCTCTGGCTCAGCACTTCCAAAGCCAAAAATCATCTTGCACTTTAATGGAAAACTCTGGGGCTTGTCACAAAAAAGCAACAAGGAATTCCCCTTTTGCAACCGTTCAACTCCATGTGTTGTGGGTCAATAGGACATTTAGCAAAACAGTTAAAACTTGAAATATTTCTACCATTCCTGTCCCTTCATGATAAATCTGTATCTCTCTTACTGATCCCATCTCACCTCATACTCTGCCAAGTGGCTGTGGTTACCTAGTACCTCACTCACTTGCTTTAACTCAGAGTGGGACAGGAGGCTGATTTATCCATGTTGCTGTTTTTCATTCATAACCCAATTTGTGTGGTCAAGTAGGGCAGTCTACTAATGGTCTTTTGACATTTGAACTTCAACTGCTGTATAATGGATCAGATAAAATGTACAGTTCCAACTGCACAATACTGACACGGTTTGAAATATTACACAGAGGCAGGCATGTCCACCAAAAAATATTAAAATTGCAGTTGGTGCATTTGAATTATTTATTATCCTACCACAATTCACTTAATGGCTTATAGCCATAAACTATTAAAAGTACTGCTTCAAAAACTTTTATTCAGATATAAACTCAGCAAAAAAAGAAACGTCCTCTGACTTTCAACTGTTGTTACTTTCAGTAAACTTAATGTGTAAATATTTGTATGAACACTAAAAGAGTCAACACCATAAGACATAAACTAAAAATGTTTCACAATGTGTCCCTGAATGAAGGGAGGCTCAAAATCAAAAGTACCAGTCAGTATCTGGTGTGGCCACCAGCTGCTTGAAGTACTGCAGTGCATCTCCTCCTCATGGACTGGACCAGATTTGTCAATTCTTGCTGTGAGATGTTACCCCACTCTTCCAACCAAGGCACCTGCAAGTTCCTGGACATTTCTGGGGGGAAATGGCCTTAGCCCTCACCCTGCGATCCAACAGGTCCCAGACGTGCTCAATGGGATTGAGATCCGGGCTCTTCGCTGGCCATGGCAGAACACTGACATTGCTGTCATGCAGAAACTCACGCACAGAACGAGTAGTATGGCTGGTGGCATTGTCCTGCTGGAGGATCATGTCCAGATGAGCATGCATAAAGGGTACCACATGAGGGAGGAGGATGTCTTCCCTGTACTGCAAGGCATTGAGATTGCCTGCAATGACAACAAGCTCAGTCCGATGGTGATGTGATATACCGCCCCAGACCATGACGGACCCCCCCACCTCCAAATCAATTCTGCTCCAGGGTACAGGCCTCGGTGTAACGATCATTCCTTCGACGATAAACACGAATCCGTCCATCACCCCTGGTGAGACAAAACCGTGACTCATCAGTGAAGAGCACTTTTTGCCACTCCTGTCTGGTCCAGCGAAGGTGGGTTTGTGCCCATAGGCGGCGTTGTTGCTGGTGATGTCTGGTAAGGACCTGCCTTACAACAGGCCTACAAGCCCCCAGTCCAGCCTCTCTCAGCCTATTGCGGACAGTCTGAGCACTGATGGAGGGATTGTGTGTTCCTGGTGTGACTCGGGCAGTTGTTGTGGCCATCCTGTACCTGTCACGCAGGTGTGATATTCGGATGTACCGATCCTGTGCAGGTGTTGTTACATGTGGTCTTCCACTGCGAGGATGATCAGCTGTCCTTCCTGTCTCCCTGTAGCGCTGTCCTAGGCGTCTCACAGTGGGGACATGGCAATTTATTGCCCTAGCCACATCAGCAGTCCTCATGCCTCCCTGCAGCATGCCTAATGCACGTTCACGCAGATGAGCAGGGACCCTGGGCATCTTTCTTTGGGTGTTTTTCACAGTCGGTAGACAAGTCTCTTTAGTGTCCTGCGTTTTTAGAACTGTGACCTTAAATGCCTACTTTCTGTAAGCTGTTAAGGTCTTAACGACCATTCCACAGGTGCATGTTAATTGATTATGGTTAATTGAACATGCATGGAAAACATTGTTTAAACCCTTTACAATGAAGATCTGTAAAGTTATTTGGATTTTTAAAACATTATTGTTGAAATACACAGTCCTGAAAAAGGAACGTTTCTTTTTTTGCTGAGTTTATGTTTAATTTGATACAAATAAATATAATTTGACTTGAGTTTTACAGTTCGCAGGAAACCTGCATGCTCACAAGTTCTCCAATAGTAGCTTGAAAATGTTAAGCATCAGAAAATATGTTGAAGATTGTCAAAGTAACTTCAAGCTTTTCAGGCAATTGCTGTAATCAAAGTAACTATCTATGCAATAAACAGTAGGAAATACAGCACACTACCTGCTGACAGATAACGTGCTTGCAGCTGGGGACAGCCACAGGAAGGAAGCAAAACACATTCATAATCCCCACTGCCTGCCAACACTCCCATCCTGTAAGCCTCCTCCAATCATATGTAAACAAAGCGGACAATTAAATTAAATATACAAGTAAGACATTAATTAAATGATTTCTGTTATCTGCGATGGACTGTGAATACACAAAATACACATTAACAGTAATGACATATTTAGTATTTAAACTCCATACCATTTTTTAACCAAACGTGTGAAAAAGTTACATGCAAGTTAAAGCATTCCTGCTGTATACCACTTTTCCACCACTTTTCATAGAGCATCACATTGCTGTTTGGTTAAGAAAGTGCATTGTTTGAAAGCCAATATTTAAAAAGTACTTGTCAGCCAGATGCCCCTGAATGACTATTTCCCCACCTTGAGTTAGAAAGATTGGTGGAATTACTTTTCTGTCTGATGACAAAAACATGGAACTCCATCTTTTAGAACAAAGGAAACGAGGTGGGGTATGATGATGGTCCCTTTACAGGAAATTAGGTATGTGACTATTTTAGGGCTGCTTATATCGATGTTATCAATAATAATTAGTGACAGCCACCACATTTTGTTATTTGTTAGATACCGGATACAGATTTCTTGCATTACTCTATTGACCAACAGTTACTTTACCCACATTTAGGGACATAGCAGAGATGGAAGATGCAAATACAGTGGATGGTCAGAGGAATATCAGAGACCAATGTGTGGAGTCATTTCAGCTTCACATCTGTTTTGAAATTTACATGCAAGACAAATATGAAAATAACCACACCCAATATGAGAGCAGCTGGGGAAAACACCGCACTCGAGTAATCCCTGTCTCATTCAAACTTGGGGATAACTCAGCAGCACTGTGTTACTTCATTCTCAAGTCTCAAGCAGATTAGAAAACTTCTTTTGCAAACTGTTTTGATGATAGGTGCAGCTGGTACAACTCATATTGTAAAGGAAACAGAGGCTTCAAATATGTGTCACTCAGTACATCTTACAGTCTATGCTGCCATTTAGCAGATAATATTAAATAATTTAGTTTAGAAATTTTTTGTAGAAACTTAATGGTTTCAGCCATCCCACCCTTGATGACGACAACAGCCTTTAAAAGTGTTATGCCAAACTTAAATGTTAATACTTGTTTCTATCTATCCTTTTTTGGCAACTGTAATTTTACAGTATAATTGTAGTATTGTTATGAAAGAGTATAGTGGGTGCAAGGAGAGAACTTTATTACAAACTATCTGTACTTTTGCACAAATGCAGCATCTTTAAAACTAATTAAACAAATTGTCCAGCTAATCAAATTAGCAAAATAGTTATTTGAAGCCCTAGTTAATTTCACCATTCCGAGGTTCATCTTTGTCCTACAGTGAGGTATTACAGTATCTTGCATAGTTTAACAAGGACCTCCATTACTCTCTGCTAAAGTTGTAAATTGTGATCATATTTCTCAAGTCTATAATTATGTTACTCACCCATGTTACATTTAGCAATGGAAGAGACAAAAATTTTATTTCACATTTTCACAGTGAAGTCAGAGGTCAAAATTCCTGATACAATGGTCTTGAATGTGGAACCAAATTGAACTGCAAACAATATCAAAACAGCCATGAATAAATCTCTTGTGCCACAAAATCCATGTCAGCTGTCCAGTCATATGCTCACAATTTTCTTATACAATTGCATTACAACAAGAATTTTGCCAAACAATCTCCAAAAAAATCATCCAGTGCATGAAAGCGAGCTGAATATGTCTGGATAGAAAATTCTGTGTCTGCAATACTATTAGTTTCATCTATCAGACTTCATCTATGGTGTAGCACATTTTTGTCATGGAACTCCCAGTTGTCAGCACAGTACAGAAAGCCAGGTGTTGTGTACGAGCTTAAATTGCATTCATATGTTTCGCAATCAACAGGAAATGAGTTCCCCAACTGGAAAATATAATCTGAAAGCCCTGTGAAGTGGAAGATTACATTAGAAAACAGGTAGGTCTGAAATGACATTTTTCCCACCTTACTGCATTGGGAATCATTTGATATGAAACTTATTGCAAAAAAGCAATTAATCTTTGCCTTCCCCAAAACCCGTTTGAACATAAAAAAAGGAAGTAAGAGGTCAAACGTATTGTGTCATTCTATAATTGTATGCAAATCCTGCTCTAAGGTTTCTGTTGCTATCTCTACCAATGTCAGAAAACAAGAAGCTACAGAAGCCCCAGGTGCACACAGACATGAAACACCTGGCAGAGGTATCTAGTAGATTGTGAACCAAACATGGATTAGGGTAAGTGAGGAGACCATGAATTTTTGTGGGTGCAAAAATTGCATGTTTTATTTCATACAAAAAAGTGACAAAACTGCAGTCATAATTAAGAATGTAAAAATAGTGTCCTAAAAACAAATCAGTGTTAAAAGGTCATAAATAATTAAAACATTGTTAAAATCAATAATGTCCAAAATCCCATGTCTTCCCACCTGAGCAACATAAAACAGTACTCATTCTATAAATTCAGCATCTATTGCTGCACTTCAGCAAAAAGAACAAGTGACTTATAAATCAAATCATTTACTTCATCATTGCACTGGATCGCTATTGTAATCCTTAAGACCGATGCTCCCATCCTAGGCGATCCATATGTCATTGCTGCACCATCAACACCATCTTGATATTCACTATGGAACCTAGTCCTCAACCCTTTTACTGCTCCTTCCATCAGAACCTGCAGCAAGTCATCACAACCCAAAGTATCCCCTGCTCCTAGCTGCAGCACATCCACTCCAGGATGTCACTCAAAGCACGTTCTATATGCTCCTTCAATCTCCCATCTCATCTTCTACGTTCACATATGTGCACACACCATTCCTTCACCATTTTTTACCTTTTTTCTCCCTCCACTTACATCAGTGAATTTATCTGCCATTAAAAGCATGGACATACCTACACCCAGGAGCTCCTATGCCTCAACAACTGCACATGTTTAATTAGCCAACCTACCCCCTGCCACAACTCCCTTCAAAAAGAGTATTTAAACATTCCACTAAAAAAGGCACTTACAGTTTGTAATATGGCCCCGTGAGACCAAGCATCACATAGTGGTACCTGAATTTTAGAAATATTTCAGTTAGATTTTGTTTTTGGGTGGAGTTTAGTTGTTTCGGAGCGTCTTCCATGGACAATCAGTACATTTGTTGCTATGTACTAATCTCTTTTTAATACAATGCCTTTCACAGTATGCATTATAACACAGTAAATAGGAGAATATGGTATAAAAACCAAGACATCATTAAAAAAAACCTAAGAGTAAAAGTGAAAAAAAAATAAATTGAATAATTTACACCAGTTAAGGCCAACATCACACAACCAAAGCCTTAATATCAAAGCTGCACAAGGGCCTGTGATTTGATCTGGAAGATGGAGGGGAAACACACATGGTTCAAACAATCAAAGACTGTTTTTCAGATCTCTTTGGTAAAAAATTGCTTAATTAGTAATGTGTAGATATGCTACCTAAAGCTGCTGACACATTACTCAACTGCTAGTTGTGAGTTGGCAAGTGTGATATATCTTACAATATGCACACAACAGTGCTAACATAACTTCTGGTAAAATCTCAACCAGCTCAGTCACTTCCATTGTCCATTCTGCAGTAGTGAATTTTGGTTAGTGGCAAGAATGTCAGAGAAAAGAAAGTTTCCAGTTTCATCGTACAGATAGCTCTACAGCTGAACATTGTTATATACATTTAAGTTGAGCTTCCAGCAAAATACAATTTATTTAGTTTTCATGCATTTCCCTCTGTTGCAGAAACCCAATCTAAATGGATTGTCTCCATCTGGAGTGTGTTGTGGTTAATCCGCATACCAGTGTTTGTAGCCAGCACTTTAAAAAGAAGATTTTTGCAAGCCAGGGTCTGAGACAGGGTAGAGACCATTGAAGAAGGAAGTGCTTCCCCGAGTTGTTTGAGTGGAACAGTTTCTCTGTCTCACTTTCAAAACCAGGGGTTTGAAAGAGGAAAAAGCAACCAACAGAGGAGGACACACCAGGCGAGAAGGATGATAAAATCCTTGAGGACCACAACTACTATTCGGCTCCAGATCCAACAATTGTTGACCTAGCGCTTGATGAAAACATGTCTCTCAGAAAAAAGATCCTTAAAAAAAAAAAAAAAAAGACTCAGCAGTTTGGCATTCACCGTTTGCCGGCTGTCCAGCAAAGTCTTGCTATTATGTATTAAACTTATAAACATATTTACCTGTCCATGAAAGTTTAATGAGAATTTTTTTTTTTTTTTTAGAAGCCTAATATTTGTATACATATTTGTACCATGCAGGATCATATTAATTGTGGATGTAGTTTTAAGCCTCACTTTTTAGTTCCTGATGTATGCCACAATGTTTGAATAAATGACTTGAGTCATTTACCGTAAGTCTAGGCAAATCTTGAACCAATCAGGTGAAAAACACCATAGCTAGTCCGTTTTGATATCAGTGCTGGAAGTGCAGCAGCTGGCTGACATGGAACCCGGAAAAAAAGAGTCCGCACAGTGTCTACTGTAACTGATGATCTGATAACCAGACCATGTCTGCTTGCATGACTGAAAAATTCTGGGCATGTGAAATTTGGCTATTGTGTACCAAATTTCCACATGTGTGCTTTCCCTTTTACTGACAACCAACAGCATGTTGCTTAATGAAGTTGGTGATGTATGAAGGTAAACAGGTACAGCAAGTTCACCTGCAATTTCTGCCGTTTTTCGTTTCTGTCCTAGTACTTAAAACATGACACCAGACAGACAAGCTTCTCTTATGTTTGCAAAGTTCAAAACATGCGTTTCTTATTCCTCAGTGCTGCGTTAAATGCAAGGTTTCGCCAGATGAGCATTCAGTATGTCACCTCTAATGCACACAGAGCTCACCACTATGACTACAGATAAAAATCAAACCGGTATGATTTTGTCAAGCAAGTCATGGACTCGTTGGGGTGAGTTGCTGGGTATATCACATTACACAACTTAAAATCAAAGGAAAGGTTGTCTAACGTGACATGGCCTTAAATATTTAACACATCAATTGTACATATTTTAAAGAAGAAAAAAAAATCACTAATACTGATAAGGGATTACAAAATAGATTAATTTGCATCTCATACTTTGATACACCATAAAGGACACATTTCAGACAAAAGGTAGCTAGCTAATAGTTGTGAGGAGTTCAAAATAACGCTGTGGAAAGTCTTAAATACACCACAATGCAACACACTTAGTTGAATGACAAATATCCTTCTCCAATCATTTGTTTCCCCAAGAGTAAAAAAAAAATAATAATAATAATAAAAACACCATGTGCTAGTCTTGCAGGGCTAAATGAGAACCGCACACAAGAACACGTCTGGGAACACCTTGTCACAAAGCTTTTGGTATTTGAATCATTTTAAGACTTGGTTCTTAAAACACCCATTCCAATGTGTCCAGTCAGTGCACTTTAAACGGCGAGGGTTTCAGGGAAAGTACAAAAGTAACCAAACAAAGCACTACTCCTTTGATGTCTTCAAATGTCAAGTGTATACTGTAATCACATGTAAAAGAAAGATTTACTCCTTGCAGCATGTAATGTTTAACATGTGCAATGTCTTCTCTGCACACGCAACTCAACTCCGTGTTTAATATTGTTCTTTTTAGGACAGCTGTAGACAGTTTATCATAATCAGAAGGTTGCTCTGTATTAGACCAGGTTACTGCCACAAGTCTTTGGATTGGTTTAGAAATGTGAGCCATCTAATTGTTCCCACCCTGCTTGGAGACAACCACAAGCAAGTTTTGTTTAAGATGTAGTCTTGCTGAGCCATATGAACAATATATAAACTTCCAGCAAATTAAGGGATTTTGTAAAAAATACATATTAGACATTCACTCTGCTATTGTCAAAGACTTCCGATTTTGGAACATAAATTTAACACTGTCATTAAGATAAAACAGCTTTCCACCAAAAGAAATGACTATAGTATACAGACTGACAGTAGCTGACAAGCAGACTGTGAGAGTCAGTAAAAGCATATTTTAACATCTTGGAATTTGCTAATTAACTAAATATCTTCATATCTGACTATTAATTTGAATGAATCTGCATTTGTGAAAGTAAACATCACTGTTAAATGCGCCAAATACAGACAAAAAACCATTAGGAAAAAAAATATTTTTAAGTAGTGTTTTTGGAAATAGAAATCAACCACATCGTTCAGTGTCTAAAAAACAAAAAAAAAAGAAACTGTTGCTTTTGATACAGTGTTTCAGAAAAAAAAATATTCTTCTTTACATCAGTTCAATTGAACTGTAATGACACAACAGTATATTTGTTCAACCACATCTGCTGGTAAATAACTGAGGATATGTATCATATTTGTCCCTATTAATGTCACTGGAATAGAAAGATGGTTCTTTCAACTTCTTATTTTATTGGGTTGTGGGGGAGTGGATCTGGGACTCAATAACACATTAAAGAATTAGGGTTAGGGTTAGGGTTAGGACAGCCATTCATTTGCATAATTATGGATTAAGCTGTAAACAAACCAGCACCCAGAACACTCATTCCATGAACCAGCTTACTTGCCCACAATAAGCACAATCCAGCAAACACTTAACCATAGTCAAGACAAATATATGGCATATATGTCACAACTACTGAAATAAAACCCACAAAAAATGGACACCAGACGCTAAGATGGAATACTATATACAGTATACAGTTTTCTCCCACTCTGAACTAAATGACGTCTCCTACTACTACACTCAATGTCCCTGTACATTTTGCTGATGAAATTTCAAAAAGACCACTACTTTGACTGAAGTAATAACTTGTATAGCTCGTGCCCTTACTTGGCAGAAAAATGACTAAACCCAGCGTTTACATATTTAAAGTGATCTCCATAATGTTTGGGACAAACATTTTTCCTTGATTTACCCCCCTGCTCTGTGATTACAGTCTACATTGCAGACTTTAATTTATGGGCATTTGCTTACATTTCGGTCACACCATGTAGAAACAAAAATTATACATGACCCCCCCCCCCCTCCGCCCCATTTCAGGGAACTGCATTGTTTGGAACAAATGGCATCACAGGCGTTTACTACTGTACAACATGAGGACAAGAGTTGGGCCAATGAAAGTCATAGAGGCCTTTATGAGGCTCAAAATGACTAAAACCATTAGAGACATTGGTAATACCTTAGGCTTACCTAAATCAACTGTCTGGAATATTATTTAAGAAGAATCAATGCAATGGTGAGCTCAGTAATCACAAAGGGACTTGGGTTCAAGGAAGACCTCCACTCCTATTGACAGAACAATCCTCTCCATGGTAAAGAGGCTGAACCGTAACGGCTGTTTGATAAATCAGACAGTCTTAAGAAGGAAGATGTGCATGTGCGAAGACTACTACCCACACAATACTTCATGAACAGAAATACAAAGGGTGCACTGTAAGATGCAAACCAGTAGTAAACCATAAAACAAGGATGGCCAGTTTACAGTCTGCAAAAAAAGTATCTAAAAGCCTGCATAATTCTGGAAAAGGTCTTGTTGACAGACGAGACAAAGATAAACCTCTATGAGACTGATGGCATACCACCTCATCCGTTTAACAAAGCCTTTGGGGGTCGGGTTGTGGTGGTATTGTATTGGTTTAGGCAGGCTTGCATGGCTGCCACAGGCGATACTGGCACACTTGTGTTCATTGATGATGTAATGGACAGCAACTGCACAATGAAATCTGAGGTGTACAGAAACATCTTATCTGCTGAAGTTCAGTAAATGCCTCCAAACTTAATGCACGGTGCTTATTCCTAAAATAATTCCATATATACTGCTAATGCAACACAAGAGTTTTTAATAGCAAAAAAAATGAAAATTCTTGAAGAGCCAAGCCAGTCACCAGATTTAAATCCAACAGAGCATGTGTCCCATATGCTGAAGAGAAACCTTAAGAAGAAAAGCCTCCGAAACATCCAGGAGCTGAAGATGGCTGCATTACAGCCTTGGCAGAATATCACCAAAGAAGATACTCAGCACCTAGTGAAGTATATGAATCGCAGACTTCAAGGAGTCTTTGCATGTAAGGGATATGCAACAAAGTACTAAATATGAATGCTTTCATCATACCTACCATTGCTATGTCCCAAACACTATGATGCCTGTAATTAGGTGGGGAGTGAAATGGGAGTATTGGTTGGGGCATGTAGAAAAAGTGTTGTTTCTACATAGTGTGACTGAAATCTATGCACATGTACACTTTAATAGCGTCTGAATTGTTTGATTTGTAGTTTTAAACTATGGAGCAGAGGGGCAAATAAAGGAAATATGTATTTGTTCCAAGCATTATGGAGGGACATTATGTGTTTTATATAAAAAAGCCTACATAATACAAGACAAAAAGCAATTTTACATAGTTTCTTTCTACACTATATACCAAAATGTTTGCAAATACAATTACACTGAGCGCATAGACATAATTCCACAGCTACTTGGTATTCACCTTGCACACACATGATGTAGCTACTATAATACAATTGCCACAATAGACAAACTTAATCTAAATATGGATAAATTAACAGTTTGGTACAACCCAATTTGGTAAAACTACCAGATGAATCTCAAAAATTACATGTTTGAAAATAGATACTAATCTGACAAAAACTTCTTGGTAAAGTTACACCTAAAATACCAATAGCAGTTCAAAATGAGGATACATTTTTTTTCAGTCATTAGAAGCCTTGGAAAAAGTCCACATTTCATAACTGGCAAACTTGCCTAAGGTGTAAATGGAATACAGTTAAAATGAAATAATGCCCAATTTGATTTCCAAGGAGAACAGTTGCACAAATTTCAGTACTAAATGCTATAGTGTAAAAACATCTTACACACTGGAGATGTAGAGTGGGTACTACAATTTTGCATTATGCTAAAATGTACTAAACCATATGGCACAAGTTGGCACCCACTTGCAATGTTAAAAAGAATTTTAAATCCTCAGCAATTCAAGTAATAAGGGTGTGGTCCATCAAACTCAGAAGCAAGAAATACATTTGTTGTCTCACGTTACAGCTATATAAAGCATGTTAAGATTTAAAGATTGAAGAATACCAGGACACTTTTCTACTGGCCAGGTGCTGTCCAAAGAAGGAATAGAGTTTAAATAAAAAAAAAAAAACTGACGGTGGAAATGTAATTTACCATGCAAGAGATGAACTTGTGCTTATAAGGTATCATAGATAAACTTGGCAGCAAAGACTAGGGTTGCAATGTGGGAAAGACTACTCAAGGGGGAGCGAGATGGGGGTGGACAATTGTATTCATTTAGCATCCAAGAAAATCATGCTGCTGCTGTAAACATTTAACTGGTCATCCTATGCCAAGACACAGATTTTCCAAGAAACTGCTGAACCTCTATGCTACCTTCAATGAGTGAAGAAAATCCTCACTAACATAAGAATGCCTTGTCTTACATATTTTCTAATAAGCATGTAGTTTGGGTAATTTGTGAAAACAGTAATAAGGTTAAAGATTATTTAAGGGGAATTGTAAAGGATAAGTAATTCAACAGATTGACTTAATTCCTTTACAAAAATGATACACAGTGCACACCAAAGTCTATACTATTTTTTACTGAAATTACAGTTCTTATTTTTATGCAGAGGCTGAAATTAAGCATACCAAAAAATCAAGACCAATTACTTCAGACTCATTTAGATCTAATAAGACCTTTTAACGAACAATATTTAAGTAAAAAAGGTTGATTTTTTTTTGAGAAAAAGGTAAGCCTAACATCATGATTCAGGTGTGGTAAGATATATTTATATCCCACTCTTTGCAGAAGAGTTCAAGCTAAATTAGACTGTGGAAAGACTTTGCCATAAAACCACAGTACACTAGAAATGGCCAGTTTTGTCATAAACTCTTACAAATCTTTTAAGACTACAACTGATCTCTTGGTAGACTACAAGTTAATACTGACCAGTAATAAAGGGACGCAATTATCTGTGCAGTACCCAGGTGGTACCAGATTTTTTAGCTCTTATGGCTATATTCAGTGATGCATGATGTGTAATAGCTTTGAAATTATTTAATATCCCTCCACTTATTATTACCTTTTAATTATAATTGTATACATGGTCCACAGTTCCCGCACAAATTATGCAAACATGAAAGTATCATGTAAATGTAACAGTTTATTTTACTTAAGTCAAACCAGATGAAGGCAAAAGACAACTGAACACAATTTAGGATGCAACTGGTTAAATATGAACTCAGTTACAATCCAATTATAGCAGGCACTCATACATTTATAGCACCAAAACTATTAAAAATCATTATACAATGTTATCACGTGATTAAAAATCTGCCATGACTTGCTTATTTTACCTTTACTGCAATAAAAATCTGAAATTACGATATGCGTGCAAATTCACACTCATTTTACACACAAAGATTAAATTTTCATACAGACGTACATAAACAAACATACACAGATGATTAAATACAGAAAGAATAAAAATAAGTACTTAAGTTCCTAAAGTGAGAATGAAGGACTGTATGTCTTTTATGAATAGAAGAATATATATTTTGGGTAAAATGTACTGAAAAACATTATGGCATGTATCCAACCCATCTTTTCATCAATCTTGCACATATGAATAGAGGGTCACCCTTGGGGGCTGGATGGGTAGATAAAATGTATACCAAGGGATGACTCAAAAGGCCAGAGGCTACAACAGCAACAAGCACAAAGTAGGAACCAAATCTTTATAGCCCCCCAAAACTTTGCAGTACGCACACAATCAGACAATCACACCCAGGAAAAGAGGAACAAATCAAATTATATATAAATCAATCCTAAACACATTTATAGAACTGTTAAGTACATGAATAAAATATTTTTGAGTAGTCAAAATGGGAATTGCAATGACTCTACAGTATTATTACAATGGCACACTTCTGGTTGCAGGCATTTTTCCAACCTACAATATCATCTTGCCATATCAAATCAACTTTATTTAATTGTTAATTATTCCTTCTCTGCTATCCATTTTCTTTTTTGCAAGGAGAAGTTATCCTTGTGGTTACTTATATACATAAAACACTCCCTAAACACAGTACAAATGAACACACCTCTACTGTACTTATTTAAATCTGTTTACAAGTAATCTGAAAGCACCTAGTCCCAAAACTGTTAATGCAAGTAGTTTTTTTCTTCCCGTATACGGATTATAATCAAGGAAAACTAGTATTTAAATAAACAGACTTTGTGAAACTGTCAAAAAAGCACTTTGCACTTTTAACAGGCTTCCTACCAAGTCACACAACAGAGCTTTAAAAATCGGACACCTAAAAAAGTTCACCCTTGCATTTACCATTTTTAAAAGCCTAACAAGCCAAACTGTTTGCACTTACACAAACTGACTTAAGTGTTGCAATATAAACCTGCAAGAGTGCGTATTTTGAAGCAAATTATAAACTATTTTGTGTAAAAGCTTCTTGAGATGGTGTGCTTACATAAAACAATTACAAGAATAACTATATAGTGTTGAAACACCATCAGTTGTCAATTCAACAGGGTGTCCAAGTACCTGTTTGTTCTGTGAAACAGATGACAAGGAGGCTACATATCTCATTGTCCAAAGTGCTACACGGAAGTCACTGTGGATTGTAGAAGCTAGTACAGTCAACAAGGAGAAAAGGCTTTTTGAAAAGGACAAATGTTGCATAAATTGTATGCATCTGTCAGCTCCTACAAACCCAAACATTACAATAAACTTCTATTCAAAATATAAATATTGGGATTATTATTAGGAATGTCTGTTCTGTCTTGGATATAAAACAAACCTACACATTGTCTTGCTTCTGCCCGATTGTTCATTTTCCCCAAATACAGCAAAGGCGCTATATGACATCAATGAAGGCAACTTAGAAAGTAACAATGAATACCGTCAGCCTACTAAATTCAATCCAAAAGATTTTGGGGCAGTCAAATCACAAGTGGACGAAGCCATCTAGGATTTTCTGTGTGCATTTCTTTACTTAACCACTCGCAGAAATGACACAGTGCAACAAGATGCGCTTCACACTTACGCATTACCGCTTTAAATGGTACCCATTAGCGATAAAAAATTAGGCACATTTGGGATATTTAGAATTCATCCGCTCGCCGAAAAGATCCTGCAAGTACGCGACATTGTAGAGAATTTTCGTTTAATCCGGTCGCAGTAAATGATTTCCTAATTAAACAAGGCGGGGTTCGCTTGTAGACAGCAACCTCTCGAACAGATTTCCTCTACCGGGCACATTCGGCCCTTCTGCTCTGTGATTGTCAAGCAGTTTTTGTATTTATCTCGTTTGCATTTTAATAAAAATCTTTACCGGCTTTATATCAACAATGCCATTTTGAAAGGCAAAAAAATCACTTCGAAGGGAACGCTGCAGTCAACCGACAATCCATCGAACTGTTGGCAAATTGAACATTATAACCTGAAATTAGACGCAACGGAAAAAACGAAACCTTTGCATTACATGTCCGAAGTTTTAGATTTCCCTTGCTAACTCGCAAGTCGACTTCTCCCAATTAAGTGTTGGCGGAGGGTTGGCACGCGGCAACGCCATTCTCATCTTCGCTTGTAACCCCCCTCCCCACCCCGGCCTCCCGCCGCACTCCACTCGGTCTCACTTCAAACTATTGCCCCCTTCCCCCTCTCTAGTCATTTCTCCTAATGTGACCCAAAAACGACAAGAAAGTGTGCCCTTAATATAAGACAGATCCGCATCACTTCTCCCAACTCCGCCATATTTCGAAGACATCTGACCCACTTCTTCCGCAAATCGGGCTTAATACAATTTTTAAGACCGGCTCCTCAGTTCGTCTGATAGTCAACTGTTAGCAAGCAAGCGCGCGGCCGTCGCTCGGGCGGTACCAACCCATGATGGAAAATAAAAAAGGCAAACAAGAGCATCGCCCCCCCGAAAATTCAATTTTATAAGACCCCTTGAAACATTACATTGAAGAAACACACACAAACACAACCCACCCACCCCAAAAAGTGAACCGCACACACTCCTGAGACTAGAGGTACTCACAAATCAGCCGCTCCAATCTGCTTCTCGCTTCTCCTCGCGCGCACGCGCTTGCTCGTTCGCCCTCACTGGGTGGGGTTTAGAGTTTGGTCCCTGTGACGTCACAGCCTCGCTTTGACAGTCGACTAAACTCGCACATTTGCTTGCGCTGTTGTTTTTTCTATGAAATACGGAACGTTGGTTAAGTAATGTTCTTCGGCCGACAAGTGTTTCTTGTACTCCTGTTAGACATTAGTTTAGTACCCTTCGTGTACTCTTGTTAGGTATCTGCTAGTCTATTACATTTGGTTGTTACATACACACATATATATATATATCCGTATGGATACCTATAAATAAAAAATGTAATAAACTGACAAAATCAGCAGAATGTGTATAAGAAACACTCGCCCGCCGAAGAACATTATAACAAACCATGCCAAGATGATATAGCAGTGTATTTCAGGGTGTACTTAACACCCACACTGACTCAACCCATCGGATTATCACGCAAATCTCAGGAATGTGAAAGCAAGCCAGAGCATCCAGAGAAAACTCATTCAGACAACAGACACAGGAAGTATGTGTAAATTACACAGATAGTTACTATTGTAAAATTTCTAAAATCTTCATGCAAGACGATATACAAGAAAACAATACAACTATACATGTAAAGCACTTTGAGCTACATTATTTGTATGAACATGTGCTATATAAATAAATGTTGTTGGCAGGTTTGTTTTTTTTTTGTAACATTTTCGGTGTATAAGAACTGAGCCAAAACTTTCTGACAGTTTACTGTACTTCATGGTTTAGGAAATGTGTAGAGAAAGATTTCAAGCCAGGACACCTGAGCTATGAGACAGAAGTATAAATTATTATACTAAACATATGTTTAGATCCAATTTTACTTAGTGTTTGTTTTTATCAAAAGTAAATAAATAAATAAAACACCATACATCAGCTTCCATAACCTAAAAAAGACCTTCAGCATACACACAAAAATCAGTTTGCAAGCCATCTTTAATGTTTTGTTTCTCACAGTGCAAAGGTGTGGTTGTCATCAATAAAAAATTAAAGTGTTTCTGCAATATGGGCATTCCTTATTCACATATATTGACTTTATGTAAATGTAGTTTTCTGTGCCATTGTGAATTTACAGTAATAATACATAAAAATACTCAACAATTAACATTGACAGCTAAAACACTGCTTACATGTAAGTTTATGTGCATTTATATATGTCTGTTGTGTTAGTTTTTTAACTGTGAAAATGTAATATTAGTGTAATATATTTTTTACAGTATATTCATCCTATATACCCTCAAACTTTACAAGTGTAGTTTTAAAGGTCTATGAAATCCTTCTCCTTGTCACCTCACTATTTAGTCACTTATTAGGTCAGTGGTTGTTTATATAAATGAAAACTTTGTAATACTTGTATGATATAAAGCAAATTTCCACCAGTGTCCTTGTAGCCAGGACTTTACTTTTAACTGTCATCACAAAAATAAGTGAAATGGTATGAAAATGCAAAAACTGAAAATGTTCCACAATTCAACATGGACCATTCCAAATACACTGTTACAGTAATTAGATTTTTTTTTGGATTAGATATACTTTTTAATCCCTGAGGGAAACAGCACCCCATGTAGCAATGTTTAGGTTAAGGGCCTTGCTCAAAGGCCCAACAGATCATGATCCCTTCTGGCAGTAAAGGGATTTGAATTGGTATCCTTCCAGATTTGCTGTCTTACAACAGAAAATGGCTTAGCCTGCTGTGATTCCACAATACATTTTTTAATGCAATATTTTATTGTGAAAAATGACAGTTAACTTCTGTGAAAAGCTGGCAATTTTTATAGTCTAGGCTGTCACTCAAAGAGGTGATCTTCTGCTATTTTTCTTTGTAAAGTTTCTCCACTCAGGCTTACTCTTCTCAAACTGTTGGCAATATGGGGTAATGGGTCTTCCAGCCCTAACATTTCTAATGGAAGTTTATATTGCAGTTAATCTGGGAATGGGAGACCCTTGCAGCCACTCTATTCATTATGTTTTTTATCATCAGGGTTCATTGTTTGGGTCACACTCCTGTCTTTGGTGTTTCCAGGCTGGCTTATAAATTTTCCATCTCAGCTTTTCTGGGCTGTCTTAAGGGTAAGTGAACACCAGTGAGCGTGGTGTGGGGTTAGTGCTGTTCTTATGTTCATTCTTTTTTTTATGTTTCAGGCAATGACAGTTTGGATTATATTGTTAAATATTTTGTATAAATCTTGGATTTTTTTTTGCTGAACCTCAATAAAAATTTGCTCCAAATAATATGCACCTATATTGATTTTCTGCCACAGAGCAAACAATTAATGTTATCTTCTTATATAATATGCTACCGTAGCTGTTCGTTTGTCTGTCCAGGATTTTAAATCACCTGCAGTTCGCAAATAGTTTGACCAATTGACCTGAAATTTGGTACACATATATTATGTGACGTCTACTATCCACTTTCGGGTGATAATTGACCTCCAAGGTTATTCTTCTTATTTTTTATTTTATTGTAGAATCAACTCTAGGCAGCAGGGTGGCTGTGCGGCGCATGCGTATGGGCACTGTTCTCATCCCTACCACCTTCGCCGTCTCTTCCTCTACCTCTTCATATCTTAAATCATTCTTGAGGCAGATTGAAGACTTTAGTGCCAGCTTAAGTGAAAAATTGTGGAAAACATACTAAGTAATTGCAACGCAAACACTCATTTAATCAAATTTAACATGAAAAGATGCCGACGAAAGAAGAGAAGAAGCGGGGCACTAGGGTGGAGAAAAGAGGAGCTGTCCAGGAAGCAGCAAGCACATCAACCTCTGAGCAAATGAATGGTAAATAGAGACAGAGAAAGAGGATGAAAACTAGGAATACTTAAGTCAAGTGTATCCACTGCACCCTATTGTGGAGTGCACTGTTACTGATGATGAATAATACAATTAAACTGTTCTGCTGTTAATGTGGATGTTTGCCCTAAAATGTCATGAAGATACACTTCTGCTCTTTCTGTGTGTATAAGCATCAGTCCATCCTGACCCTGGAATGGATATGATGTCTCATTTGGTTTATGGATGAATGTTTGTCATTTCTGGTGCATATTTTCCATATGTCCTTTATGCAGCGTTTCTCAACCTTTAAGTATTTGCATCCCAAGTTTTCATAACAGTTTTAATTGCGCCCCCCCTAACATTTTATGAAATGTAGATGCATATTTTATTATACCTACTTAACTTTTATTGACATTTATCTAACTCTATATTTATTGTTCTAGTATCAGAATGTAGTTTAAGTTAATATGTTTTGGTTTCAACAGATTTTTTTCATATTTTTGATTCTTGTTTTCTTTTTTTCACATTTTCGCGCCCCCTTTTTGTTACTTCGCTCCTCCCTAGGGGTGCCCACCCCACAGGTTGAGAACCACTGCCTTTATGAATTAAGACTCATATGGAGGCCTGTTGGACTCACTCTCCATCATATGATGAAGAGGTCAACAATACTTGAGGAAACTTCAATAGATATTTTGCTTCTGAGGTTCAAGAGAAGTCATTTTAAGTGTTTTGGGCATGTAGTTAGGAATACCCCCAAGCATCTACCACAGCAGGTGTACAATTTAAATAGATTTGTGCATTTCATTATTAGTAGTTGTTAACATTTGTGTTTCTTCCTCATTATATTTTCTGCCAATTTCTAAAAACATTCTGAAAATGATAATACAGCAAACAAAACAAAAAATATTGTAACATTGGTGCGAGAGAGAGTGTGGAGTATGTGAGAGAGTGAGCAAGAGACAGAGAGAAAGATAAATAGACAGAGTGTGTGTGTGTGAAAGAGAGAGACACACACTTTTCATACTGTTTCTTTTAGGCTAATTAAGACAACACTCCCGATTACAAAGCACTATTTCGCAAAATCCATCTATCTCCACTCTGATGTGGATCGGCTCAAAGAGATAGTGTGTCAGAGCTATGATCTCGAATCCAACAAGCATGAATTGGCATGGGTGGTGGACAGGAAATAGGAGAACAAGGTGAGTGAGTCAAAAGTGGAGAATTGCTGCAGGAGCACTGATACTGTAGATGGAGTGGTGGAACTGGAATGCAGCCTGGCATATAGACTCAGGTTATACCACAGTGTAACTACTCTATAGTCATTTTAAGGCCCACTGTCAACCTTTTGGCTAACAACTGCAACACTAGTTTATAATTTCATTATAACAGGATTACAGATTCAGAAAATGTCAGATCTACAAAATGTCTGCTTAGCAAAATGGTCCAAGATCTCCCTCAATGTGTTTATTCAGTAGTTTTGTGACTCATCTATGCTTAAAGGTGATGCTATATGTTATCAACACAGTGTAAACAATGGTTTAAGCAAATAAATTAGTGTATTTTCTTTATTCTTTATTTGTATAGCTTCTCCTAAGTCTATGTCAAGGGTCTTAGAAATTCTTCCACCCATAATATTTTTTGTATGTTTTCATCCACGTTTATTAAGCTCAAATTTCTTTACATGAATCCAGTTGTACATTTTGTGCATTCATTCTTCCATCTGCCCATAAACCCCCCACTTTATAATGTCTACAGTAGATCAGACTTTGTTTTTTTATAACACTTGTCACTAAAATTTGATAACAAAAAAATAGCACTTGTCGCTATAGTTTTTATCCCATATCTCAAGGCATGCGTCTTATGTTGATAAATGTCTCTAAAATGAACCCTGTGTGTGTGAGGTTGTGTACCTGAGTGTGCCCAACAATGTCCCAGGTTAGTTCCTGCTTTGTGCCCAAAGATGTTGGAATAGAATCCTGCAATAGAATCCAACCATCTGTAGTTCTTTACATTAAGATGCTCTTTGTCCTACAAGAAAATGTTACATAAAGCAGGGGCCATGCTGTTGATTGTAAGGGTTTGTCAGAGAAAGCTTTTAATTCCATATACTGTGTCTCTATTTTTAGAAATGAACATTACACAAGAGGAAGCCATATGAGGGTGAAAATGCCACTAGTCTGGGCACTAGTTCTGTTATGAACAGCCAAAGCTATTTAAACAAAATCGCAAGGGAGGCAAAGAATTAGGTAAATAAGTTCAATGATTAATATGCAAATAGACTTAGTTTTTCTGTTATGCTTGTCTAAACTCATATTTACTGAAATGCTGATTGCACTCTTACTGTAACTGAATAGTGTGAAACAAAGGTTAAATGTTAGGGACCAAACAGAGAGATAGGACAGTTGTCTACATCCGGTCATACCCATACTCACTCCCATTGAGAGTCATCATTTCATCTGAAATCCACATCTTTGAAATATGGGAGGAAACTAGAATATGCAGAAAAACCATGCAAGAGGGATAAAAGCTCATTTCTGGACTGAGAACTAAATTCAAGTTCTTTAAACAGTGAAATAGCTGTGCTAACCACTGTACTACCATAATGCTGAAATTCACATTCAAGCTATTTTATATTTTAACTCTGCTCACCGTCATTCCTACAATTTAACCAAGCAGGTTTTGAGAAGGGATACATGGGTTGACCAAGATTTGGTGTACAGTAATTGCATACATGCTATTCCCTTCATTCACCAGTCCTTAACATTAGTGATACTTCCTAAAATTGTAACCTTTGTGCAATTTGTGATCCTTAGTGCTATAGTTTTAGAAGCATTGTGTTGTTTCATGGGGTTGGTCAAAGGGGAAGGGCCAAACAAAAAGCAATCCAAAAGTAAGACTCCCATAGTGGTTCTCAATTCTTGCTGAATATTGCACAGGACAGATGCATTAAAATCCTTCCATTTCTAGCCAGGGCTGTGGGCAGTATTCAATGCTAAACTCAAACCAGAAAATATCAGGGTGAGATCTGGGTCCTCCGCTGATCTTGTGATGGACATAGGTAGGGCAGACGCAGTCATGCAGACAATGCTTTGGCAATGGACCCTCGCACCTTTGGAGGCGGAATGTAACTTGTTTTGGGCAAAAAAGCAAAATCTCATTTGGGAGATTTAGATATACATACAGTATATCAGACTCATTTTTACATGGAGCATTGGCTCTGGAACCCAAGCTTTTCTAGAGTTGCCAAAAAAGCAGGAAATAGACCTAGAGTTTCTACTGGTGGGCAAGAGGATACCTGAAAATAATTTTTGCTCTGCAATTCAGAGCATCCTGAGTACACTTACTGGACAATTAAACTCTAGTGTGGGTAGATAGATAGATAGATAGATAGATAGATAGATAGATAGATAGATAG
>JANRMT010062793.1:31767826-31813668 GCA_026402145.1 Polypterus bichir lapradei
AGATAGATAGATAGATAGATAGATAGATAGATAGATAGATAGATAGATAGATAGATAGATAGATAGATAGATACTTTATTAATCCCAAGGGGAAATTCACATACTTCAGCAGCAGCATACTGATAAAGAACAAAATTAAATTAAAGAGTGATAACAATGAAGGTATAACAGACAGACAATAACTTTGTATAATGTTAACGTTTACCCCCCTGGGTGGAATTGAAGAGTCGCATAATGTGGGGGAGGAACGATCTCCTCAGTCTGTCAGTGGAGCAGGACAGTGACAGCAGTCTGTTGCTGAAGCTGCTCCTCTGTCTGGAGATGATACTGTTCAGTGGATGCAGTGGATTCTCCATTATTGACAGGAGCCTGCTCAGTGCCCGTTGCTCTGCCACGGATGTCAAACTGTCCAGCTCCATGCCTACAATAGAGCCTGCCTTCCTCACCAGTTTATCCAGGCGTGAGGCATCCCTCTTCTTTATGCTCCCTCCCCAGTACACCACAGCGTAGAAGAGGGCGCTTACCACAACTGTCTGATAGAACATCTGCAGCATCTTATTGGTAATGACAGAGATACCTAGATATAGGTGTGATTAGGGGAAAGTTCTTGATCTGAGCCCAAGTGGTGTATTATTAGATTTTTGTGAGAATGGCAAAATAAAAAGCATGATGAAACACATATTTGCTCATAGATGCTTGTAGTGAAAGACTTCCTTGGGCCAAAGATCAATGGTCAATTTAGTAATCATATCATCTGATCTGGCTCTGTATGCTTGAGAGATCACTTGGTGTTGATCTGGCTGAAACAGATGATGAGTCTGATGGACAGAACCTAAAGATACAATTGGGTAGTGAAGGCATACCCGGAAGAGATAGTAGATACTTCCAGTTTAGCAGCGAAACAGTGTTCTGTTGTAGCAGTGACTGAAACAATGGTAAATTTGTCAGAGGAGTCTGGTGGTGAAATGGAGAATGACTAAAGAATGATTTCAAAGGCTCTGGCAAAGTATTCAATAACTAAGAAAGGTTCTCAATCCAAATGTTTGAGATACCAGACATAGCCACCCTCAACTATGGCCACAAAGTTTTGGTACTGCCTGAAAATTAGGGACTGCAAGTGATCCAAATGAAGCCACTGCAAAGGGTTACAGACCTCCCTGTTTGTGATAAAATGAAGAGAAAATATCAAGACTTAAAGTTACTTTACTGCTGATTAGTAACCTGTTATGCAAATAAAAGCCATGAAAAACAGCCACAAAAAGGTGTAAATTATGAAAATACAAAATGGCATTTATGAAATAATAAAAAGTTAACAAAGCATCATCATAATCCATCCATCATCCAACCCGCTGAATCCAAACACAGGGTCACGGGGGTCTGCTGGAGCCAATCCCAGCCAACACAGGAACCAATCCTGGGCAGGGTGCCAACCCACTGCAGGACACATACAAACACACCAAGCACACACTAGGGCCAAGTTAGAATCGCCAATCCACCTAACCTGCATGTCTTTGGACTGTGGGAGGAAACCCATGCAGACACGGGGAGAACATGCAAACTCCACGCAGGGAGGACCCGGGAAGTGAACCTGGGTCTCCTAACTGCGAGGCAGCAGCGCTACCCCTGCGCTAAACTAAATATTATATTTAAAATATCGATGACAGCAGTCATTCTAGTTAAAAATGGTATTTGCTAAACATCAGTTGCTTGGAAATGGAGCTACTTTGGTTAATAACACCAACATTCTCTGGTTACTCAAACTTCGCAGTCATACTGGTATTACTCTTTTATTTAAAGTTACACCAGATAGGTTTACCTCTTTTCACAAATCAAGAAACAAGTGGCCATGTGATAATTTTATATGAATTACATACTGCTACCAAAAAAATCTAGTTGATTTCAAATCCTTTGAATTACTCATATTTGATATAATACAAAATCAAGCACAATTATATTGCTCATTTATAGACCACCTTGGCCATATTTATTATTTTTGTCTGAATTTGGGTGCTTTTTATCTGAACTCGTTGTAGATTTTGATCGTGTAGTGTTAACAGAAGATTTTAATGTTCACATAGATGTGGGAACGGCCAGCTTTAGCCAATGTTTCCCATACCTATTGAAATTGTAGTTTTGCATTATTGTTAAATGTCTGACTTTCTTTCACAAACCTACATTAGATTTTATTACTTGTGATGCTGAGATTCAAAATATAATTATTACTCTACTAAAGCAATTTATCTCTTCGTTATCTTTAATTCTTTTTTGCTCTCACAAATATATTAACAGATTAAAGCAAGAGCAGTTTGGCATCTAGCTTAGACATATGGGAGACATTGCAGCAGAACAGAATGCTTTCTTGATATTTCCCACAGGAGATACACCAGATACAGTATACTGGGTGAAGACCTGCGGCAGAACAAGGGACCTCTGGACTAAGCAAATCTCTTGGCTAACATAGGAATGTTTGAAAATTGGTAAATATTTAATAAAATATTTTAAAAAATTGGTACATTTGTTTCTGAAGTGAAGAGAGGTGAGGGAAGATGTATTATTAATGCTATACATATGTTTTACTCTTTGGAAAAAGATGAGAACTTGGAAAAGACAAAAGAAATATAACATGTTATTACAAAATTAAAGAAATGAGGCTGTTTAACTGGATATAGCTCTGAAATATTTATTGCATTTAGATTAAGGTCCTTAGACGACTGTTTTATTAGAGGTATTTATTGTAATTTATATATGGTGTTGTTCTACCTTTACATTATTTGCTTTACTTTGGTGACCAGGCCTAATTAAAATCTCCTTTGTATAACTCTTAATCCTCATTTGCCTATTTTTGCAATCCAAAATGACAGCCAGTCGACCCTGACACTTTTTTGAAATACGATCGTAAGTCGCATCCTGTCATTGCATGGCAAGAAGATATTACTGGCTGTCTGATCCGCTTGCAATGATACTGGTACCATAATTATACATTCTTTTCCCTTCTCGGCCACTTTCTGCTTATGTTTTAATTACAATTATATGCATATATGTGTATGTGTGGAAGAAATTAAATTAGTAACTTTTTTTTTTTTACTATTCTAAAGGAGACTGTTTAACATTATACCCTTGGTTTATTTTTATTGCTCTTATTGCATTAGGGTTTACTATGCTTATCCAGGGCCACTTTTTAACACCATTATCTGGGTTTACTATCTTACTAAGCTTACTATTTCAAGACTGTTAAAGATTGTATTTTATGTTATTAGTATTTAGAATGTATTGGCAATAGATATCTCAATTTTAATCCTCATACGCAGCTGCTGGGGGGCTTGTTTTGTTTTGTTTTGGACATGCTCTGTTTCTAGGCATGTCAGAGGACTGGAACTTTGTGAAGTGGGGTCCAGCCTCACGTGGGGAGGCAAAACGTGGGGGTGGGGGGATTAGGATGGAGAGAAAGAGAGCAAGTTATATCTAATCTATCCTTTTAATCCTTATAATTATAATTACCGATGTGACAATAGGCTGCATGGCAATAACTCCTGGGAAAACTGGAAATTAAGGTCAAAGCTGTCTCACTTTCAGTTAGGACTACAAAATGACATCAAAAATTCAGAATCTATCAGAGAAGGAATTGAACAGAAAATTTCTCTATATGCAGATGAATATGGTACTGTATATATCAGACCCACAAAATACTGTGCTTGCAGTCCTAACATCCATTCATCCATTCATTATCCAACCTGCTATATCCTAACTACAGGGTCATGGGGGTCTGCTGGAGCCAATCCCAGCCAACACAGGGCGCAAGGCAGGAAACAAACCCCGGGCAGGGTGCCAGCCCACCGCAGTCCTACCAGCATTTACAGAATTTCAAAAGATTTCTGGTCTCAGAATTAATTTGAATAAAAGTGTGCTTTTTCCAGTGAATTCTCAAGCATGCAATATTAGATTGGACACCTTTCCTTTTATCATTGCAGATCAGTTCAAATACCTAGGGGTAAACATCACAAGTAAACATAAAGCTCTTTATCAACAAAATTTTGCCGTATGTATGGAAAAAATTAAGCAAGACTTGCATAGATGGTTAACATTTCATCTCACTTTAGCAGGAAGAATTAATGTTGTTAAGATGAATATCCTTCCTAAGCTTCTCTTTTTATTTCAAAACATTCCAATATACATTAATAAATCATTTTTTAAGCAATTAGATTCAACCACAACCACATTTATTTGGAATTCAAAATATCCACGTACCCAAAAAGCGACCTTACAAAGGCCTAAGGCAGAAGGTGGCATGTCTCTACCTAACTTTCAGTTTTATTACTGGGCAGCAAACATACAAGCTATAAAAACCTGGACATGGACACAAATAGATGAACATACACAGGCTTAGTCCACAACAGAAATAAAATCCTGCAGTACTTCTTTATATTCCCTGCTTTGTGCCCCTATAAATGTAAGTTATCGCCAATATACTAGCAACCAAATTGTGCTTAGCTCACTCAGAATATGGAACCAATGTAGGAAGCAGTTTAAGACAGAGAAGCTTTTATCTATGGCACCAATGCATGAAAAGCACCTTTTTTGAACCCTCACAAACATATGCGGTTTTTAATATCTGGAAAACATTTGGGATTAAATCACTTAGAGATCTGTACATAGACAACGTCTTTGCATCCTACGAACAATTACATTCCAAATTTAATTTTCCAGCAACACATTTCTTTCTCTATCTTCAAATCAGAAACTTTGTTAAACAGAACTTGCCCAATTTTCCTCACCTCCTACCTCCCACTATGCTAGAAAAAGTATTGCTCAGTTTCGAGGACTCAGACAGCATTTCTGCAATATATAAAACCATTTTACAGTCCCTCCCTTTCAAAGATCCAAGAGGACAGTGGAAAAAGAACCTCTCACTCAACATCTTAGAAAAGGAGTGGAAGGTAGCAATGCAGAGAATTCACTTGAGCGCCATATGTGCAAAGCATACAATTATCCAACTCAAAATTATATATCGAGCAAATCTGTCTTGTTTAAAATTGTCCAAAATATTTCCAGGGCAAGATCCAACCTGCAAATGCTGCAATCAAGTTCTAGCCTCACTGGGTCACATGTTTTGGGCCTGCACCAAATTAACATCATTCTGGACCAAAATCTTTAAATGCCTCTCAGACAGCCTTGGTGTCACAATACCTCCTAACCCATTAACAACTGGGTTTGGTGTACTCCCAGGTGGGCTTAAAGTGGAGAAGGACAAACTGTAACTGCCTTTACTACACTATTGGCACGTAGACTTATCTTGCTCAAATGGAAAAAATCCTAACTCTCCTCTTTTAAGTCAGTGGGTAACTGATGTTTTATACTATTTGAAATTGGAAAAAATCTAATTCTCACTTAAAGGATCTGTGCAGAACTTTTTCAAAACCTGTCAGGATCTAATTAATAACATTTTAGAATAAGCTTTTAAAGCACTGAGGAAACAGATTCTCTTCCCATTTCTTTTTCTTCTCCATTTATCTTTACCCACTTATTAATTCATTGATTTACTTATTTTTACTAGCTTTAATTTTTACTCTGTTGGCCATGCTCTCTTTCTCAGGGGTGTGGGTTGATTTGTTTTCAATCCTATTTTTGTAAAAATTGATCTATTTGTATGGAACGTTGTGCAATTACAATGAAATCAATACAATTAAAAAAAAAAAACAAAAACAAAATGACAGCCAGTTGCCCATCTACTTAACCACAGTATGTATTTACATTCCTTCGAAAAGTATTTTTCAACAGTAACTTTCCTTCCTAATTTGAAGTATTTTGTTACATAACATTTGAAGCCATATATACCAAAAGAGCCACCATGTGTAATCAACATTTTATTTATTTGTTGATTAGGCCAATCTTGGCAGGTTGGTATAATGCCTATATACTCTATGCAAGTACACCTAAGCTTGGCATACTTCTCTCTATACTGTAAAGAGCAGTATCCATGTCTGACCCAAAATGGAAGTTTATCTGATTCAGCATTAGAATTTAACTCAGGTAGAACACACACACTACAGTCTGCATCAAAGTTGAAGTTTACCCCATAAAAAATACACTGAGAATTTGCCAGAGGCTGTAAGTGGTTATATAAAAGTATTTAGTGGCATACCTTATAATGCCAATTTTATTTTAACAAATACATAAATGTAATCACCACAAAAACAATGCATTATATTAAAGGCAATATGCATTACTATAATTAATACAACTCCTAAAATATTATGCTAAAGACAAAATAAAAAACTCATAGCAACCAGGATCTGGAGTTGATGAGTTGCTAAATGAAGTTACTGTACTTATAAAAAAACATCTACACACATTACAATCATTGGAAATTAAAACGAGACTGAAGATTTCCAATATTTGAACCATATCACCCCTTAAAGCAAAAAAAGGGAACTTAATTTTGAAATATCCCTTGCTTGACAAAATGATTCATTAAAGTGAAAGCTTTTAAAACAAACTATTATGCTCTTTAGTAAGATAAACAAATTGATCACTAGTTAAGAGTATCTTTATGCATTCAGACATTACCTGGACTTATATTTATGACCAAATGCTCTGCTATTAATCTTTGATATTAATTAATAAGTCTGAAGAGTATGGTAAATTTTACTTACTTGCAGGAAAAGCTTCTTAGCACTGGTACAGGATGTGGAGAAAATGTGAGACTTGAACTGAGCCTTTCATTCTGTAGGTACTGTAACCCTTTAATTGCCATACACTTTTTATACTCTCAGATAGAAGTAATCACCATTCTAAAGGAATAAAGGACATTCAAATCGGGGGAAAGAGAATAATGTAACTCATGTAAACTTATATATAGAAGGTTCTTGTATGAAATTGAAATACAGTATAACAATGTCTTATATTTCCAGTGACAGCAGAAGCAGTAGTGAGTCGGTTGCTTAAACATAGAAATACAATATATTTGTCTCAATCTAAACATAATTTATTGGAAGCTGAAACTTACAGAAAGGCTGGTATTACCCCTGTTTGGGACATCACACCAGTGCAGGAAACAAACAATACACATAAAAACAAGTTAGAGAAGCAAAGTGACTCTGATAGGATGTCTTTGGATTGTGGGAGAAAATAGGCATCCTTACAGCTTCACTCTAAACCTGAAAACAATACAATGACACTCCAATACCCAAATGACTCATATTATTAGATAAATTAGTGACTGACCTTTCATTTGCTGGCTCCAAAACTCTGTATAATTCATGGCACTGTTGACCTGTTTTCCCATCAAAAAAGAGAGCTGTCTTCCTATCTTAGATAGGCTTCTTAATGGATAATTTTGTCCCTATTATATACCCTGTCATTCTAAGCAGTATTGTTCCAGTACACCAGTACAAAGCATACTTACTATCTTTGCTTTTTTTGTCACCCAATAAGATTGCCAAGTTACTTTTTAACTCATAAAAAAACTTTCACTAATTCTAAGCTCTGATGTTATAAAATCTTCATTTAATGAGAGTGGGAATTTTATTCTGTAGGTGATTCTTCTCATTTTACAGCCTTACCAAAAACCAAAAAATATGATAAAATAATAAAATGTTAAAAAATGTAAGAAGTGAAGTGTCATCATATTTGCAAATATACATCCTATTTGGACAGTATTTAATTAACAACTTTTGAAAGATAAATAATCATTTACTATATTAGATATTTACCCTTCCTCTAGCCATATCACATTATCTGGAGCAAGTGCACAAATGGTTTAATAACACAACTCTACCATTGCTCTAGCAGCATGTTTTGGATCACCATCCTTATGAAGCAAAAACTTCTTCCCCAATTTTCATTTTCTGTCCAAAGGGCCTAGGAGTCCAGTATTTCTATGTAGTATGTTACATTCATATTTTTACCAGTTACCAGTCCCTGGTGCTATACAGCATCCTCATAACATGAAGCTACCTCCGTTAGCATATTATGGTGGTGATGTTGTTTTCGGGTTGCTGTGTGGTGTAGGAAAGAATTTGTTATGAAATACCTTGAAAAGCAAGGTGTCCACAAAACAGGGATACAATTTTTATAACTGGAAGATAAAAGCACCAAAGGGATTGACAAATCCTCAGTCTGTCATTTTTCAACCCGCAATATCCTAACACAGGGTTACGGGGGTCTGCTGGAGCCAATCCCAGCCAACACAGGGTGCAAGGCAGGAAGAAATCCTGGGCAGGGCACCAGCCCACTTCAGGGCACACACACACACACACACACACTCCCACGCACCAAGCACACACTAGGGACAATTTAGGATCGCCAATGCACCTAACCTGCATGTCTTTGGACTTTGGGAGGAAATCCACACAGACACGGGGAAAACATGCAAACTCCACACAGGGAGGACCCGGGAAGCAAACACAGGTGTCCTTACTGCATGGCAGCAACACTACCACTACGCCACCATTCTGCCCCAAAAAAATTCAGCTATTGCAAAATATATTTTTTAGCAATATCTCAGATCTAGAATGTTAGAAGCTGCATGCCACCATCTTAAACAGAGGGAACATGATGATGTAATGAGTCTTCGGATTCATTTGTTTAGCAACAGGTATAGTAACATTAAAAACAATATGGCCAAAGCCATAAAGGAAAAAGACACATTAGTGCAAAAAAGGTGCTTGAAAGTGAAAACAAAAATGGCAAAGCAGTGTATTCAGAAAAATGCAGTGGAACATAAGCAACAAAAAAGCAAAAAAAAAAAAAAAAGCAAAAAATGGTACAAAAATTCAAAATCAAAGATCATGACAGGAAAGAGGCTGCATGCTTTCGTAGGTTGAACAGTAGAACAGCCTTCATTGTAAAAGCCACTAGAAGATCATGGTGTATCAGTCTGAGTGGCAAATGGTACCAGTGGTGTTATCAGTAGAGCTGTTATTTCCTCAGTGCACCAGTTGAAAAACACTTGTGTAGAGTATAATCATCAAGTTGTTGATGGTGATGAACAATTGATGATAGTATTTACAGATTTTTAACACAAGTTTCAATGTATGCCCATGTAAGTGATGCTTATTCTTTAATTTCAATCAGTCTTTAGCAGTGCATTCAAACTTAACAGTTGTTTCGATTGTTTTTTACTTTGACTCATATACTATGCCAATTTGAGAATTAGTACATTGGCCTTGTTTTCTTATTGCATTCTTTTCAACTTGCCTTTTAGGGAGGTATTCAAATTCAAGTAGTATTTTGTTAAAAGTTCATGTTTAAGGTTATTGTTTAAGTTTAAATTATGCCATCATTTTTTTTAAATTCCTTTCTGTTGATTCTACATTAACTTTACCCTTCAGTATGTATTTACTTCATGATTTATGTATTAATTTTATAATTATGTTTAAATGTTAGATGCAGTTAATTGCAATTAATTACATAAATGTGATTAATTATTTTTTTATTTGATTTTATTCACTTCCCAGTCCTAAAAGAAACCAATCATAACAATTGAATTTTTTATGGGAGCAGCCATTTGCCATGTTATTGCAGGGAAATCAGCTGGAAGTACAATGGGATAAAAGGTCAATATCAGACAATATCAGTGACAGTGTAAGGTTTGGCAAATATTATAGTTGGATGTCTACATATCCCTAATTGTAAAACTTGAAAATTGTAAAACTCCCAAAATTTGAAAAAGTGAGCCTGTTTGTAAGGCTACAAGGTATGACCTGAGCGAGGGCAATAAATAAATAACCAATAAAAGCAGATTAAATCATAAGCTTACTCAAAACTTGGTCAGACATGTGAAAGTCATGCTTAAACAAGTCATCAAAAGCTTACACTGCACACAAACTTAAAGTTTGGTACAGTTCCATGTAGTGTTTCAGAAGAAGTTGATTAGCATTCAGGCCAACAAGTTCCATTCTACTACTCTCCTTAGACTATCAATCACATTTGGATATGGATTCAAGGCTTCCTCTTGCCAGTTCGGGCAGTTTGATTTAAGTAGTGTAGTAGTAGATTTTTTTTTCTACTTTTGTCTAATGGACAGCACTGAGCAATGAGTGATACCAATGCTATTGACATAGCTTTATGCCCTTTTCCTTAGATCTCCAATTAGCTTAAAGGGCTAATTGCATCACATATCAACCAGAAATATGACCTGTTCCTTGGATTCTGCTTATACATCTACTCACTGCCTGTCCAACCCTTGGGCTACATGGTCCACCATTCCACTTATGTGCCACATCTCCCCTTTTTCTGTCTGTTTAACTAACACATTTGTCTTCTATACTCTAGCATTTTTTTACTTCTGCAAATTCTATCTCCATGTTACTAAATCACTTTCTGACTTCAAGCTCAATTAACAAGTGAAGAAGAGCAGTTATATACTCAATCAGGAAACCCAAGAATCTACTTCTGGGTTAAGGGATGTACTGTAGATACCCTGGAATCATACACCTAGAGTCCATCTAGTGACCCCAGGAGTTCCAGCATCCCAAGCCCTAGATAAATCTTAAATGGACAGGTCCTGCCATTCCAAACAACAAAACAATGCCATAAATAGCAAAGAAAAACCCCTTGCTGCCATCTGTTGTCCTTTGGGACTTCCATCTGATTGGCACCTGTCCATCACTGCCATTCACCTAATCTCATTTCTCTCTATTATAATAAAAATATCTTGGTAAGAGAGACGAGATGTGACTTTCTCAGAGAGACATTTTCACATCCCTCGAGATGAGACTTTGGGCCAAGAGATTTAACCATGCCCGGAGCCTGAAATAAAAGGAAAAGAGTAGATGACAAAGTAGAATGTCGTAAAGAATTCAAAAACGTTGGTGCGATACACATGCAGAGCAGGTTAGACATAATGGAAGTACAAAAATTCGGAAGTCTCAAAAAAATGATAGTAAAGATCGCATTAGCACAAACAAACGGACATTATTACTTGGTAAAATATCAGAACAGCAAAAAAAGATTGAATATATTGTTTGGATTTAAACTTTAAGTCGGAGACTTATAGATCGTCTAATTCGTGTTGCCATGAGGGAAAAGTAGTGTTTCTTCCCAATGAAGAGGTGTATCCGCGAGAATTAAAAGTTTTGCTGTTTGCTGAAAGTGAAATCCACATACGCGAGACATGAAGTTTATGGTGCATAGCGGAGGCAGGGGGGTTGGTGAGTGAAGCGAGCAGGGGGCGAAGCCCGCTAGTCTTTGGGATAATAATCTCTGGGGCCCTTGATTCTGCTTTAGGGATTACTTTCCACTGGCAGTGTTCCCTGTTTGGCTGTGTTCTTATATTATCATCACCTTGTCAGGTTCTACTCTTATCCCAACCTGCTCTTTATTGCAATACCAGTTGCCATCCATTGTGTCTTGCCATTAAGGGACTGATTAATTTTTTAAAGAATCTCTTCAGTCGGGTCAGGTCTGGTTGGGAAGCATGCTTTGGTACAGGGTGTTGCTGCACCCACCACATGAGAAAACAGCTCGGGATCCTGGTTGGCAACGCCCTAGGCAGACACATGGTCCAGCCCCACCCTCCAGAAATGACCCTTTCTCTGCTGCAGCCAGGTGTTACGTGGGCAACCCCTTGGTCAATGAGGACCTTCCAAGCTGAATCACCCTCGGGGAATCATGCCACATGGATGTAGTGCCATAACTGATGCTCTCTCACAATACAGGTAATGTGCCTCATTCAGGACTCCATGAACAACTGCTCAATCGACACAAAGTCAAACCAGCAGTACCAAATGATTCTCCCAAAGGACACAGTACCAAAGGATCTAGTCTTTGTCTCAGGTCACTGGATAGCATCCACGTCTCACAACCATATAGCACTGCATGAAGCATCAGGACTCTAAAGACTTGGACCTTCATCTTTTTGCATAGATATCAGGAGTGCCACACACCCCTTCCATTGACCTTATGACCCCTAGTGCTCTCCCTCACTGCCGAGGTAAATAAACCTCTCGAAAAGGTCAACATTCTCTCTGCAGGCAGACACACTGCTGATGGATGGGCCCAGGAGGTCATTAAAGGCCTGGATCTTGGTTTTTATTCAGGACACTCGCAAGCCCAGACACTCAGACTCCTCACTCAGTCTCTCAAGAGCCCCGATCAGAGCCTCCATTGACTCCAGAAAGTCCAGAGCAGTGAATCTTTCTTCACAAACAGATGCTCACAGCTGCTGGACCCCATGACTTTACCCAACACCCAGTCCATAGAAGCATTGAACAGAGTAGGAGCAAGAACACACCCCTGACAAACCCCAGAATCAACTGGAAAAAACACAGAGGTTCTGCCTCCACTCTGCACAGCACTCACGGTACCAGTATACTTCCCTATACTTTAAAGAAAAGTCATGTCTACAATGAATATTTTCTTTTCTTTTCAGCGAAGAAAGACTTGAAAGAGAACTGTAATTGGCCTGGCATTAAACATAAGAAAACTAAATTTTCACTTTTTATCTAATATCTTACCTTTTGTCTTTTTAGATGCCTCCCATCTTGACTTTTCTCAGCCTTCTGTACCTCCACCTACTATTTGTTCCTCTTCTCATTCTGTTCACACTACAGTACTGTTGCTTATCTCATTACATTCTGTCCTCTCAGACTGCCTTGTGTTTAGATTTCCTTAATATAATGTTGACTTTTGTATAATATTAAAATACCTTGACCAATAGTTTTGTGTTAATTCAAAATCAAGTCTACTTTTTCTCTTTAAAAGACCAAGATTCATCAATAGATGCCCAGCACTGAAGTTGCTAAGGGATTCAGTTGGATAGACTAGGCTCAGGTCATATTTCTGGTTGCTATGTGTTGCTAAGACTGAAGTTGGCCCTTCAAGATGTAACTGCTAAGTGACTTTTATCATAGCAGATCTAATTCTTGTTCCACATGCTACCAAGAAAGAAAAGCAGCTTGGTATGCAGTGGATTGAGAGATGTGCACATTGTATGCAACAGCACTACATTGCATAACTTTTTGTATCAACTTAATTTGGTTATGTTTCTATTTTCAAACAGAAAACATTCTTCCAGACATGAAACATGCTGGTTCTTTAAGTATTATCTGTTTTTCTACTGGAATATGCCACTTTCTTGTTTGTGCCATCTTTGACTCAGGAGATGGTCTCAGGAGATGGCATTGACTTTTGGCATAAAATATCAAGAGGGAATGGTTATCATTTCTGAATGATTCTGCTGAATAATGTTCTGAAGAGATTGGGCATAGGGTTTAATAAAGCTCCTTTGGTAATCCCATAGTTGACATCAGTGATTAAACTACAGTATGTTTGCTTATTTAGGTTTCCTGTTTTGCGAAAATATTTTGATAAGCCTCCTGTCTGTATATTGAAAGCTACTTTCCATTGGTTCACATTTGTATTGAGATACCTTTCTAGTGCATTTTGAGTAGACTGGGTAATTTTCTGTGGATTTGCAACTCTTAAGGAAAACATGGAATTCAAAAGAGTATTTAAGGGTTTACTAAATGTCTTGATGTTATTGTCATCTCTACTTTGTTGCACTAGAGTATGTCTTTTCCAAAGTAGTGAAGCCATCCACTGAGTGAAATTCTGAACTAGGAATCAAAATACTGGGAAATCAAGTATGTTCCATGTTTAAAGAATGCTTAGGTGTGAACCTTATTATAGAGTTTTTTTTGTTATTTGTATTTATCTGAGGAAGATCCTGTCTCTCTATTTTATTTTTATGTGGTGTGATTCCTAGGGGGGCATACCAGTGCCCCAAATCTAAACACAACTGTCAATGCAGTTTTGGGCTCAAACAAAAGTTTAATATATTTGTCAAAGTACCTTTGTTAAACTTCTTTGAAAACAGTACAGTATAATCTTCTTCTCCCTTTTCCTTTCTTTCCTATTCTTTTCTCCTCCTCTTCTCACCTTACAAGCTTTGTTTATTCCCAACCCCAATTCTGACTCCCTGAGTGAGGTAGAGGAACACCATTTAAGCTGTACTCTGGAGTACTTCCATTGTAATAATATGTCCTTCTAGGATCACCTCTGGGTCAGGCAAAACCTTTTGGGAACAGAGAAGCCTCACTCAGCAACTCCCCCTAGAGAATTTGAATCAGAATTCAATTTATTGGCCAGGTACATTAATTTGGACTAGGAATTTGTCTTGATAGTATTGGTGCAACATACAAGTACAACACAGAATACAAAAGATAAATATAAGAAGATAAAATATAAAATGATGTAATAAATGGACCCCAAGGAGCCCAATAGGGATGCTCACCTGAACTCCAATTTCCATGTGGGCCTGCAGGTGTCCAAATGGCAGCCATACTAAAGGAATGCATACTGGGGGAAAACCTGGGACCTCATGTAGAAACGGTGCATACGCACGGAAATGTTGCGTACGACCAGTTCCACGTTCAAATAGTGATGTATAAAACCTAAACTTGGCGTAAAACCACGCACATTTCCATGGTAGCTCATACCCTGTCATACGCAAGATCTCCGCTCAGTTTTGCATACTGGTGGCACCCAGCGTCAAAACAATGCTACTGTTCATGTGTGGTTTATCTTTCTTTTTCATATCCACATCCCTGATGCGGCTTTATAAATACATTGAAATTAACCGCATATTGTTTATTAGTTTAATGCATCTGATTGTAATTAACCTGTAACAATATAATGGTCCACAGAATGGTCAAACTATTCTAAATACCATAGCTGCTTTAGCGTTGTTACTCTCACTGCACCTTCTTCTTCTTCTTTCAGCTGCTCCTGTTAGGGGTTGCCACAGTGGATCATCTTTTTCCATATTACTCTCACTGCACCACTTGGAGCAGCTAATCGGAAAGAGAATTTTTGGTATACAGCATCAAGCACACGCTGCCTCAGCCATGCTTCCTATTTAAACTGCTTTCACACGGCAAACGTTTCAAAACTTTTCCTGTATGGACCTCACGGTTCAGAAGCAGTTTCATCCCAAGGGTTCTAAATGCACTCAGTCAGTCCATCAAGTGCTCCTTGTAGAACTGTTTGTACTTATAAGTACAATTACCTCACTGTAAGCTTGCGATACAGTTTTAATATTGCACAACCTGAGTCACTTTATAAAGCGCGTATTTACATATGATGACGATATCATTTTTAAGATGAAATGCAGCAAATTATGTTTATTATATTATACAGATAAAACTTTAACTTTATTTAAATAATCTATATTGTTAATAATTAAACGACACAGTGTCGCTGCGCTAGTAAAGATCTGGCGCTCTGTTCACGGATTGTTCCTGCCTCGCACTGTATGCTTCACTGGGACTGGCGTGAAGGATAGAATAATTAAACATGAACTATGAAGATATTTCAATGTTCCTTAAAAGTTTTGAAGAATCGGCGTTATAAGCTTACAGATGGCTTAACGTCTATTACAGAGCTGATTGTGTGGCGACTGGGTATTTGGAGAAAGAAAAGGAAGGACAGGAATTGGAGGTTAGTACGTTTGAAAGAGACAGTACTGCTGCAATTAATCATTTCATCGAAGGTCGCACACAATCACTGCGCCACCGTGTTCCCATGTTTAATAACATGCTTTAACTCCTATCATCATGAAAATGATATCACGTACAGTATACATCTCAGTATTTTAGTTATTCAGAGAGCTGTAATAGCACGATTGCAATGAATTCTGTGTCCTGTCGGAGGAAGAGAAAGCCGGTTTAATGAACACGTAGTGGTTCACACACATAGAGCACATAGAAGATCAAATACAAAACAAAGTACTACTGACGTACTACTTTAGTTACAATGGGATTTGAGAAACTAGTAAATTAAATGATTTTAAGATTAAGTTTATGATGTTCTACTTTAATGACAAAATAAACTGTGATTAAAGTGGAAATTTCGAGGTTAAAGTTGACATTTCGTGCTTTTTTCCCCACTGTGTGCCTATTTTTTTTTCTCTGTACCCTAATAAGCTTTCATATGACACTCAGACGGTGGGCTACGACTCGCCTTTTCACGGCGACTTTGATATGTGACTTCTTTTTTATTTCGGGCACTGTGCGACTTTGTGAACTTGAGCTTTCGACTTTCTCCGACACGCTATGTCACTCGATCAGCTTCCTTTTCTTGTTTATACCACTGTTTAAGCTAACAGATAGTACATTTTTCCTTGCCTCCACTTGGTATTTGCTGAAATTGTTCTATTTTTCCTTGTGGTTTTGCCATTGTCTTTTCACAGAACGCTGAGCTTAAGGGCTATTTATATTGATTTGCATATTCAAAGAGGCATAATTGTGGGAGGAGTTGGGGCCAAACAGCAGGTATGTGCACGTGCATTACTTTTCATGCTGATCGGGATTTATGTAGCGGAAGAACGTGGAAGTTTGCTTACGCACAGATTTCTGCATCTGGATTTTTCTGTGCGTATGCACATTCCCGCTTTTGTGCTTACGTGTGACGATGCAGGTTTGTTGCATGCTCTTCTGTCTGGGAGCCCTGGAACCCGTCACCATCGGTAATGTTACTGATGAGCTAAGCAGTGAGGCAACAACATAGCAAGGGGATGGTGTACAAAAATGCCAAGTGCTTTTATTAAAAACAATCAACAAAACAAGGTGTCCAAATAAATAGTGCAGTGCCTTCCAAACAGTCTTTAAATAAATAATCCAATAAAACCAGAAGTGAAACGTGGATGTTAAAAACAATTGAAAAAAGTCTTCTTAAAAACAACAAGGTTAAAATACATCAGGAAGCATTCTTGTAAAAACAACAACAAGCCCGGTGCCTTTTTACCTGCTGCTCCCCTGCTTCCCCCATCTGGGCTTCTCAATAGGGGAGTCGCTCTACCTGCAGCTGGACTTCTCTCTACTCGCACACTGGTTGGTCGCCTTTCCGATCCGTGGCTCCGATAGGCACCACTGAACAACGACTTGGGATTCCCCAACGACCAGAACTCTCACGCTGGGGACACCACGTCCCAGGTCCCGACTCCCGCTGCCTTCTGCGGCCTTACGCGGAAAGTCATACGCCTTCCGGTCACTCCCGCCCTTCAAACTAAACTCTGCGAGAGCGACCACTACTTCTACTCCTCGGGTGTCGGCTTAACACCCAAGCTCCCTGATCAGCTGCCGTGAGCCTGCACTCACTCACTTGTTCTCCCGCAATCACTTTCTCTCTCTCCCCACTGCTTCCTGCTTTCCTCCTGCAACCTCCCGTCCATTCTTTCTCTTTTTTCCTCCTTTCTCCCTCCTTAGCTGACTCACGCTTCTATTTAATTAGAGGGCATGGCAGCTGTAGCAAATCAGCAGCCCCAGGAACAATCACAGATGTTGACAGTTTCTCACCTGTGAACTTAGGTGAGAAACGCCCACATCACAAATCGCCTTGAGAACTGCTTCAGCCACTCAACCACCATGCCCCCTCACCAAGCCACGAGTGCGGTGATTATTTGTTTTAAAAGCAGCCCTTTGACGGGAGCTGTGGATCTGCTATACCACATTGCGCCATGTTATAGTGTGAGTTCTACGCACGGTGTTATACATGAGGCCCCAGGTCCCAGGAGACAGTCTCACTCTGTTCTTCAGTTATGGCCTCCCATCTGGGAAAGATGCCACCAACCAACCTCCCAGGATGTCTATCCCCCCACACTCTCTTTTATAATAGGAATTAAAAGAGATATAATATTTATGTCACGTTAACAGGCAAGCTGTATTCCTTGCCAACTCCCTTTGAAATGGTACAGATCAAGATATACTGATTAGTTCTCTGAATCATTGTCTCAATTCTCTGATTTACTCCTTATATCACTGCCTCTCTCTCTCTCTCTCTCTCTCTTTCTCTCACTCTCTTTTACCTGTGGCCAGATAGTGTGTGGCTGGTCTTGTGAGTGTACTATACAGAGAGGGAGAGAATAGGTAGATGCTGTATTAAAAGGGTACATAAATCAGCCTTTTATGTATTTCGATTCATATGTATGTTGGAAGCTGCTTGTGTGCCCCTTTAATGGACAAAAGGCAGCCCAGCAGTATACAAAACAGTATTATCAAAATTATAGTTTGAGATTTTGCAAGTTTTTTGAAATCCATACATAAATTCATAAGAAAAAGTAAATGTGTCCATTTTTAGTTCTTTTGCTTCTATACCAGTGCAAAAAAGCATAGAAAGAGTTGCAAACAGTTGAAATTTGTTCTAAAGAAAGAAATACAATATCTTGGCTTACCAGCATAAGAGTTATGGAACTGTTTTCCTTAGTATTGCTGCTGGTCAATGACGATTTGTACTCGTCTCCTTTTATTACATCCAAACTGAAAGGGGAGGAATTTGGAAGGATCAGATGTCACATCGGGCTTCTTCTGGCAGGACTTCCTCTGTTTTGGGACAGGAAAGAAACTGGCATTATATACAATGTAACTCTCTCTTCCTTCCCATTGGCGCACCTGTACATTTGCCCTGGTAATATGCCCGAGATGCCCATGTGTGACTTACTGTATGACACCAATAAGCATCTACCATAGTCCTCCTGAAGTTCTAAAATTAGATACATTTAACTTCAGATGACAACCAACACATTCAATTTTACTTTGCCATTAAGTACTTGGGAAAAAACAAGTCAACACTAAGAATGCTATGTGAGAAAATAAACCTGATTAAATTGTCTATAGAATCACCATTAGCATATTAACTTGAAGCAATTATTTTTAGTACAAGTATTAATTTCTAACATTGTACTGAAGGCATCCCTGGTGGAAAAGAGTCCAGCATTGCATTCACAATTTCCAAAGGCGCAAATTTTGTGCTGCTGACTCCATACACACTGTTAGGCAATGCATCATGTTTAACTTCAATAAAGATGTTTGTTTTTGAAAATTTGGAATTTTGGAATTTCAGATAAGGGTTTGTGAACCTCATCTCAACTCATCTAATCTCATCTCATCACCTGAAACCACTTTTCCTGGTGAGGGTTGCAGTGACAGTAGGCTAAGTAGGTCAACACAAGCTTCCTTCTCCCTAACTACAAATGACCACCATGTGATTCTATCAGTCCAAGAGTACTTTATCTGCCTTCATTGCTTTATAGATTTTGTAACCACGCTATCCCAACAATATCCAGTGCTTTCAAAATCACTGAATGGATCTCATCCACCCCAGCAGCCTTTCCATCACTGAGTCATGGACCACCATAGTGACTTTAACAACAGCAATGGGATCCACCCCACATCGAACATGTCTAGTGCTGTCTCCTACATGTCCAATGGATTGGGAGGTTTCTCAAAGTGTTCGTCCAACACTTGATCATTTTCCCAAAAGTGTTCAGAACTTCTTCATCCCTGCTTAACACAGTCTGGGCAAGGTCACACCTTCCTCTTCTGAGGCGCTGAGCAGTTTGCTGAAACAACCTTGATACCTTATGATAGCCTTTCTCCATGGCCTCTCCAAACTCCTTCCATGCTAGAGCTTTTCCTTCTACAACACCTTTTGCATCAGTCCTCTTACTCTGTCAGTGTCTCTCAGAATCAGGAGGTCCCACAAAGAGCATCTGATTGCAGATCACCTTCTTCAGTGAACCTCTTTTAGGATACCTGCTTTTTCCTGTGAAATCTGAAACTTTTTATTTGTCATACACTTTTTTTAAATGTTACATTTTTTAGCTACGGTTTTGTCCCTGGCTCAAGTAAAGTTTTATTTAACATAAAATTTTTCTTGTTGTTTATTAAGTTTCCATCTTTCATTTCTTCTTGGTTTCTCATTATGTAAAATCATGTTTTTCTTTGATTATGTCTTTGGTAGTTATTCATATATAAGTATTATGTTAACAATGGATGTCTTATTTTTAATTATGTGCCCTGCTTCCTTAAAGTGGGACCCAAGAAGACGAGGCTTCAGTTTATTCTGAAGCTTTGGCATTGTGATTGTGATCAGTGCTTGAAGTGGAACCAAATTACTGTCAGTACTCTGTTTATAGCAATTTCCTAGCATTCTTTGGAAACTGGGGGAGGGGAGAGGGATTCCCCCATGAACCTCTGAGTAATAATTACATTCATTCAAAGTGTGTGAGTTGTTCCACTGTGAAACTTGGAGGTTTGTGATATAATGACATTTGAGTGGGGTTTGGCTGCCTGCACCAGTATGCTAAGAAATGTTGCTAGTACTCTGGGTAGAAGCTAGAAGTAGTGCTGGTACTGGCCCACATCAAGCACTGATTTTGTGACTTTTGCTCATCTTGCAGAATTTCTGGATTTTGAACCCTGCTTTTGTTTAAGGTACTGTCCTTATTTTGCAATATTGGATTTACTTACTGAAGGTTTTGCTTTCTGGGCAAAGCTATATTTTGCTCTTTCTCCCATGCCTAGCCTTTGGTGCTCATTTTCCAATTATATAAATTAATTATTTTCTTTTATTATGAAGAACTGTTGCTTTGTTAATGTGGATCCAAGGCTTGATGATGATGCTCCTGCCTCTCTTATTATAAGCATCCATGAACTTTAAAAGACAGTTTCCCCATTTTTGGACCTAACCTAGGCCAAAGCTTCAGCTAGCAGGAGGGCAATAGCTGAGATGGGGTAAGCTTTTCCCTGGCTGACCAGTGAAGGCTCAGTGGTACTTTTTAAAGTCTGCACCCATTTTTGTGCCTTGTTGTGGCAGGAAATCATAACACTTCACACTTTAGTACATACTCTATATGTAATATAGTCATAAAGGATCACTCTGACAACTTAGGAATAAACTCATACCACAAACAATTCCATAATTTTTCTGAAAAATATATGTCTCAAAATCAAGAAAACAGCTAAAATAATTACCCTGTAAGGTCCCAGAATACCCAACAAGAACCTTTGTGACCCTTAGGGATGCTTTTTAGCTTGTTTTTCTTTTTCTTTGTGGACCAGGGCTCAATGTATGTGCAGTATAAACCCTTTTTAGAGTACAATTCCTCTTATTACAGCAATCAAATATGAACTACTGGTTCTCTGTTTAGTCCTCTCCTAAACCTTTCTGGTCACATGGCCGATGTGTTACAGCCATGGTCTTTCCCTGGCTTGTATTTATTTTCATTTTATGGTTGTTTCATTAAAAATTAAAACTATTATTTTTCATTTTTGTGTTATTTTTGTTTGTAATTTGTCATTGATGTACTTTTACTTTAAATGTGTACCCATTCTGTGTACTTTGTGGGACCCCACAAGATGTGGGTCCACCCCTGATTTCACTGCTACTGGGTCCTCTTTCTGGCTTTACTTGGCCAGAAAGATAACACAGCAGTGGAATGCTAAGTTTGTATGTGAAGATAAAAGTAAGTATTGTTATTTCTTGAGTTTCTGGTATCTTGGATTTTTTGTGATACTGCATACATTTATTGGAATCTGCTCTTTGATTGTGCATTGGGACTTACTCACCATGGATTGCTTTTTAGGTTACTCCTTTTTGTCTTATTAGGTTCCCTGTTTTTCTATATTTTATTAAATAAATTCTTTACTTATAAAGATACTTTGTTGGATTTGTCTATGCAAGACATAGTTTGAAGATTTCCTCTTGTGAGACATTTTGAGTTTAATTTTGGGAAATTCTTTGTATTTTTAACTTTTAAATATAATACCCCAATTTTGCGCTTGTGTAGGATGAAATCAACATGTAGTAGTTTGGGACTGCCTGATTTAAAGTGGGCCTCTTCTGGGCAGGTCAGTGAAGGTCCTGGCCTGCTTCATGGTCTTTTGAAGGCCTCCATCCCTTCTCATCATGTTTGTGATATAATGTCACAACAGCCAGAAGACAAGATCTAGGTATTCCTATACTAGACCTCATAGAGTGTCCCAGATGCTTTTTCAACATTCTTGTGTGTGGTCCTCACAGACTGACTAGAGGAGAGAACACACTTTGAGGCACCTGGAACTCCTCTTCTTAAGCCTTGGGCTGGTCCCGTGCCAGCTGTCACAGGGAGATGGAGTGGACAAGTCAAGTCAAGTTAAGTAAAGTTGGGGAACATGCACTGGTAGGCACTGGTAGGCAGAGTGGTGGCTCTGAGGCTAGAGATCTGTACTGGCAATCGGAAGTTTGCTTGTTCGAATCCCGTAAATGCCAAAAGGGACTCTGCTCTGTTGGGCTCTTGAGCAAGGCCCTTAACCAGCAATTGCTGAGTGCTTTGAGTAGTAAGAAAAGCGCTATATAAATGCTAAGAATTATTATTATAATGTGTTGCTGCCCCACTACACAATGAAACAACTCGGGATCCCGGTTGGCAACCCCTCAGGCAGACACACGGTCCAGTTCCACTCTCCGGAAATGACCCTCTATCTGCTGCAGCCAGGTGTTACGTGGGTGACCCCTTGGCCTAGTCCAGCCACTCAGGTCCCCAACAATGAGGATCTTACGAGCTGGATCACCCTCAGGGAAACACACCACTTGACCGTAGTTATCCCTAACAATGCAGGTAAATGTGCCTCATTCGGGACTCCATGAGCAACTGCTCACTCGACACAAAGTCAAACCGATGGTACCCAAGGATTTTCCGGAGAAACATAGTACCAAAGGAGTCCAGTCTTTGTCTCAGGTCACTGGATAGTGTCCATGTCTTGCAACCATATAGCAAGACAGAAAGTACCAGGGCTCTAAAGACTTGGACATTTGTCCTTTTGCATAGATATTGGGAGCGCCTCACACCCCTTTCCAGCAAACTCATGACCCCCCTATGCTCTCCCATTCTGTATACTGACTTCATAGGAAGAGTCACCAGAGACATGAATGTCACTGCCAAGGTAAGTAAACCTATCGACAAGGTCGACACTCTCTCTGCAAACACACCCACTGCTGATGGCTGTACCTAAGAGGTCTTTAAAGGCCTGGATCTTGGTTTTTATCTAGGACACTTGCAAGCCCAGACACTCAGACTCCTTGCTCAGTCTCTCAAGCGCCCCAATCAGAGCCTCCATTGACTCCGCAAAGATTACAGCATTGTCAGCAAAGTCAAGATCCGTTAATCTTTCTTCACCAACAGATGCCCCACAGTCGCTGGACCCCACAACCTTGCCCAACACCCAGTCCATACAAGCATTGAACAGAGTAGGAGCAAGAACACACCTCTGATGAACCCCAGAATCAACTGGGAAAAACACAGAGGTTCTGCCTCCACTCTGCACAGCACTCACAGTACCAGTGTACAGGCCAGCCATGATATCCAGCACCTTGAGGGGATCTCGTGAACCCTCAGGATGTCCCAGGGCAACTCGATCAACTGAGTCGAATGCTTTACGAAAATCAACAAAGGCTGCAAAGAAACTCTGCCGATATTTGCGTTTGCGCTCTATGAGAACCCTCAGTGCTAGGATGCGGTTGATGGTAGACTTCTTAGGCGTAAAACCAGACTGTTCCGGTCGCTGGTAGGTGAGCAAGTGATCACGGATCCTATTGCGGACGACCCTAGCAAGGACCTTACCCGATACCGAGAGCAGTGTTATCCCCCTATAGTTGCTGCAATCCAGGCGATCACCCTTCCTTTTCCAGATAGGGATAACAAGTCCCATTTTCCAATCAGTTGGGATGATGCCAGTCTCTCAAATGGAAGCAAAGATTGCTTGCAATGCCAGGAGGACAGCCTTACCACCAACCTGGAGAAGTTCACACCGGATACCACAGATCTTTGCAGCCTTTGCAGCTAATTGGAGGATTGGCCTCAAGAACTGTGTACCCAGAGATATCCAACGTCCTAGCCGGAGGATCAGCTTTGAACAACTGCTCAAAGTAGCCAGCCCAACAGGTCACAACTGCAGTGTCATCTGTAAGGACCGTTCCATCAGCCACCCTGACTGTAACTATCTGAGGAACAGATTTAGATGTGCATAATGCTCACAGATTCCTCTAACAAACTCTTCTTTATCTGCCCTCAGAGCCCTCACAGCCATCTTTCTCAATTCCTTATACATACAGACCAGAGTTGCCATTGAACCGCGCGACTCCTCTCGATGATATCCAGGGTGCCCTGTGAGATGAAACACCTCCTTCTGGGAACACTGGTAACACCAACGCAACCCTCAGCAACCTTCAGGGTCTTGTCACGGAAGGTCTCTCACATCACATTAGGATCGGCAGTTGCACCCAAATCTGCAAGTTCTTCACACAAACTGCGTGCAAACTCATTAGAAATGAGGAGTGGACAGCTACTGTAAAAATGTATACTAATAAATTTTAGTGTTCAATTTTATTTTTTGCTCATTGTTTAATATTTTTCAGATCTACATCATTAATGTTAGTACTGTAATTCAATAATATTATATTTTCAATGTTTGTTACTGTATGTACATATCTATCATTACCCATAAATGCGCCTCGTATAGTGCTAAATATTGCCAAAACCCAGAGCCAAAACACTTCAAATAAAATTTAAAATAGTCTATATAATATTATACAATTCTGGACAGTTCAGATAGCAAATTATAATTTAACTCAGGGAAGTATTGGGTACTTCTGATGTGTTTTAATTAAATGCCATTGCCAAGGCAATTACTGGTCATTTTCGTTTATGTTATTAGTTATTTTTGGACACGATCAAGTTATTTTGATCTGAGGACCCAGTAGTCTGACTTAATATAATTTCATTCAGAGGTTGATGGCCCAGTGGTTAGTGGTATGATCTGATTTCATTTTTAATTTTTTCTGATTTCATGCTATGCCATTTACTATTTTTGATAATATATGGTTTTGTAGTATGGATATTCTATTTTTGATGTTCAAATTCATATAAAAGTGTTGGTACAGATATTAAAATATTTTTTTCTGTTATGGGGGCATATTTGTTTTGTTCTGGGCACAGCCATTTTATCTGTATTACAACAGTTTTGCTAATTACGGATGGCAGGAAGTTTGTGCTGCTTGATATTATCACTGTGACAGTATAAAAGTCAGAACCATGCAATTTCAGGTTATCTAAGATCAATAATAAATATCGTCTTCTTTTTTGTTTTCACTTTCTCATTACTGACTTTTGTGCTATACATTTTACTATAACTTCCATTTTGGTGAAAGATAGGATTAACACTCTTAGTAACACAATTTTAGCTAGCCAAATGACTACATCTCATCTTCTGGCCCCTTCTATTACAAAGTAACAATCTTGGCAGAGTAGGATAGAACTGATACCTGGTTGGTGACTGTGTGGCATTTGCACATTATCCCCATATCTGCATATTGATTTCCTACATGTATTCTGGTTTTTCTACCCAGATCCCCAAAGGCGTTCAAGTTAGGTCAGTTGTTGATTCCAAGCTGGTCTCTGTGAGTATGTTCATGAGTGCATCTTTGATAGACTGGTGCAATTTCCAAGGATATTTCGTACCTTGCACCAGCATAGTACAACAGGACAGATTTCAGTCTAGAAAATGGCTCAAGTTCACATAAGCCTAAATAAGATTAAGAAGGTATAGGGTTGTTATTTTAAGCATTTTGAAATTCTGAGTGCTTAATTTGAATCATCATATAATTATGATCATACAATTAAATTCCAGAAAGTGATTGTTTTTGAATGGAAATGGACTAGATACATGCAGGTTCTCAGTTTAATTCCCGTTACTTATTTATTGCATGACTTAGAGAAAGTTAATCAGAATATGTAGCAATAAAGAGATCAGATGCGGTATCAGGGTGTTGGGAGCATTAAGGAAGAAGCCCTGTTAATTTTAGATAAACATTTCCTTTGCAGACAAATGTAACAAAAAATGGATTGACCTCCAGTCTTTCAATAACTTGGATCTTCGTTGCTTTTTGGGTAGTTCTCACGGATCAAGGTTAAAATGAATGCCAACTTCTGGTGACACCTTAGTTTATATTGGGGCCGGGGAAGAAGGGGAAGAGCTTCCACCTTAGGAAGTGACATCACTGGGGAAACAAATAAGTGCTTAGCGATGTTATGATTTCGCATTTTTCATAAATATTTTATGCTTTATGCTGAATTAATTTTGGATGATTATACAATATATATTTTCTAGATTTTTAGATTTTAGGTTTAATGCATTTTTAGGGTTTATGAGCATTTTGCCACAATGCCATTTTGTTTTTCCTTGGCACTGCCATTTTGTGGATTCCATCATCATGATGTGGATCCCAGTTGCCAAGAGCATGACTTTAAAGGTCTTGATGTAAAGGGGCCAATTGGTCAGAGGTTAAAAGGTCATCTCCATGGCCATTTTGTATCCAAGCTTGTGTATTAAAAAAACTGTCTTTTTTTGCAACTTTCAAGATGTTTATGATTTCCTGATTCTTAAATCTTTTGCTCTTTTTCCTGACCTTTGATATTTGTTCTCATTTTGGCTATGTTGATAGATTTGAAGACACTTTGTTTTGACCTCTTTTATTTATCTCCTAACCCTTAAAAAAAAAAAAAAAAAAAAAATATATATATATATATATATATATATATACTGCACATATATATATGTATATGTATGTATATCTACATCCTTTCCTGTTTGTGTTACCTTCCAAAAGCCTAGTAACTGCTCCCATGGCTTGCATGTGTGACAATGGAAACATTTGTAAAATCGTTGGATTGTGTTCATTATGACAAGTTCTGTATAAAATACAAGTCTGAAATGCAGCCTAGTAACTAATATGTTGGACAATAGCAAACAATGTAATTAATTCAAGCTGTAACCCTGACTCGCTGTCTTCCCCTGAGTATGTCACATGTTTTTTACAATCTGTACCATTCGTTTTCCATATCTGCATTTTCAAATAAAAGACACTGCAAGGAGCCACACCCTTTCTTGTCAGCAGAATATACTAGACAAGAACTGTTGCAGGCCATGCTCATTTACACACTCACTGCCACTCATGATAGGACAAAGTCAATTATTTCAATATCAAACAATTATCGTAATATGCACAATGTTGGCATGTGGGAGGCAACAGGAGTCACAAGAGAAAACCCAGCTGCTTTGCATCAAAATGTCAGGAAAGTTAATAAAAGTAATCTAATCTTAAAACCAAAATTTTCTGCTTCTTTTTTACAATATAATTTTGAGCTAGCCCAGGTCCTCACCATGGCGAACAATAGGGACTTTGCTAGTTGTTGATATGAAAACAAGGTCATGTCAGGCATGTGTACTTGTCTAATATATTCCCAAGTAGCAGCATGCAGATCCACTTGTATAGTGTAATCTCAAACAACTATATATACTTTTTACATGTTGTGTTATATCCCTGACCTGCAGTGGATACTAGCAATAGGAACATTCGCTAAATTTTATAATACTTTTAACATTCCAGATACATTTACTTGTGTGGCATAATATGCTCCTGGTAAACTGCAAATGGGAGAATTAACTAATGGGAGACTCTTGGTTTAACTAATGCCTGAATAAAATATTAAGGTTTTGATGTATTGGGATGTAAAAACCAAAGGTGGTCTGAAAATTGAAATACTTACTTTATTTGCTCTTGTACAGAAACAGATTCAACAGGTTCCCTGTGTTGAAAGTGATACATATGATACCAGTGTCTGAGATCAGGACTCTTCTCCAGCATTATTTGGCTTCAGTGACAGAATACTGGATACTGTCATCCTCCCTTAGATGCAACCTACCAGATGGGTTATACAGCAGGAGATAATTTGGAATGCAGTTGCAAATTTGTTTTCAATCACCAAGCAGAGGACAAATGGTACATCATTTTAAAAACTTCACTCATGTCAAGTCCTCATCTCTGCTTAAACAGTAAAGATTCAATTCCTTTAATCTTTCCACATTAACTTATACCTTGCAGTCCTGGAATCAGCCTAGTCGCTCTTCTCTGGACTTTTTCTTCTAATATACAATATGCCTTTTTTATAGCCTGGAGGCCAAAATTACACGTAGTATCTAGGTGAGGCCTTACCAGTGCATTATAAATCTTAAGCATTACTTCCTTTAACTTGTATAGGTTACCTTCACATATAAGTATTGCATCTCTTTGACATAATTACTGTTTCTCTCAAATGGCATATGTTATATTTGCTTCACAGACAGCCTGTGCCTTGTCAGCACCCAACGAGTGGTGAATATATATGTATGGTCTGTGTTCTGAAACACTACTGTATATTGTCCTTTTGTATTCTGCGTTGGATTTCTTTAAATCATGGAGCATATTTGCCAACACCATGTTCATTCTTTCGTTCTCTTTTTTTGGGGTGAGCAGCTGGTTTCACCTACCAGCGGCTGGATCTACCTGAATTTTACATACAGTGTACAATTTATGCTACAGTAAGTCATGCTTAAACATGTTATTGATTAGCTATTATGAGAGTCAAATATCCTGCAGGTTAATTTGAATTTTTACTAACTCACCTGCTCCCACTCCTAAAGGTTAGGATGATTCCAGCAATGGTTCAGATTGGGTTGCTCTCTTCATTCTACTACATGCATCCTCCTTGCGCAGTTGATTACATTATTAATCAGAATGTCTCTAATTTTATTTGAAATTTGTTGTATTCCTCTTTCTCTATTTCTTCCTCTTCTTCTTGCTGTATATGCTTTTTGCTCCATTTTGTTCAATTTTTTTGCAGAAGCAGTTTTCTGTACTGACTACTTCTACAACTTTCTTATATTGGAAAAAATATTTAATTGTATTTATTCAGTTAAAGAATGTTGTGGTTCATTGAAACTTTAAGTGTTACCAGGTAATTATTATTAATAATAATAATCAAGATAATAATACATTTTATTATATAATGCCCTTCTCATGCTACTGTATATAAATAAAAAAGTTATTAAGTGTTCTTGCCATGACTGTTATGAGTATACATTGAGGAGTATGCAAAGTATTTTGGAACATTAGTCAGCTGAATAGTTGAATAGTTGAATACTTGAATATGTGTTCATTAGTGTAGATCTGGAGATCAGGTTGTTGATCAGGTTGATCAGATTGTTGAGATCAGGTAGATCTATTGTGTGTACTTTGTGACAGCGCATAAACAATTGTGAAAAACTGTAATGTAAGGACCATGGCTGCATATATTGTCTGTGAATATTCTGTTTTACTACTTGCTCTCTACAAAGTTATTTAAATATTCATGTGGATCTGTGTAGAGGCATGGTGGGACAGCAGTTAATACTGCCACCTTTTGCATCTTGAGTCTTGCATTAAAACACAGGCATGGTCCTCATCTGTGTGTAGTCTGCATGTTTCCCCACTGATTTTTTCATTTTTTTTTCAGGTACTCTCATTTTCCTTCCACATCCCCAAAGATGATACAGTCAATGCATGGGGCTAGTATGGATGGGTGTGGTTGTGTGTGAGTTATCCTTGGAATGGTGTTGCACTCTCATTCACAGTGCTTCTAGCACAGGGGTCCCCAACTCCAGTCCTGGAGAGTTACTGTGGCTGCAGTTTTTCATTCTAACCCTTTTCTTAATTAGTGACCAGATTTTGCTGCAAATTAACTCTTTGCCTTAATTTTAATTGATGCACATGTTAAAACTCAGGCCCCTTAATTATTGTTTTTCCTTAATTAGCAACCAAACAATATTAAGACACAAAATGTGCCAACACATAAACAACAACCTGCATCCATCACATGATAACTGAAAACAAGAAAGGTGAAGGCCTCAGTAATGTTGATCTGCTCAGGTCCACAAAACATTTTGACAGCGCTCTTAAAAAAGAAAACAGTTTTGGAAATGTCTGCTATGGCAGAATGAGCACCATGGAATTAAATAACGGGGTTAATTAGCAACGAGAATTGGCCTCAAATTAAATAAAAATGAATGAAGTGAAGTTGGTTGGAGTTTGAGGCCCCAACTTAGTTAGTCATCTGTTGGCTCACTTCACATAAAATTTATGTTTAGATGCTGTTTAAGGAAAAAAAAATCAATTCAGCAGTCAGAGTCTCAAGAAAAGTCAATTAAAATAAAGGGAAATAGTTAATTAGCAGCAAAAACTGGTCATTAATTAAGAAAACTGGAGTTGAAGACCCCTGTGCTAGAATAAGCAAAGACTTCACTTGATCCTAAAAAGGGTTAGAAAATGGGTGGATGGAGGATGGATGCAAGTTGAACTGACTCATAGTAAATTTGCTAGTATTACTGGTCAGAAGTGCTTCTTATTCTTCTGTAGCTATTCCCATTTCTATATGGGATCACTATTTCTTTTAGTAGACTTCAAGGTCAGAAGCACTAAAAAAATGGAATTATTATTTTGAAAACTAGGGGGCTCTGCCCCCTGCTCGCTTCGCTCACCCATCCCCGCGTTTGGTTTACCGGATATACAATTTAAAGAGATTGTTATTTTCATGGGAATTGTTACATATGCATTATTTTCACTTTTACCTTAAAAACTTTTGCAAGGCATTCTCCACTCAAAAGTTATATATATTTTTTATATTTTACTTAACCAGTGTAGTTTGTAGTGATGGACAAACAATGAATCTTTTGTTTTCAAGCAAAATGGAGATAACAAAGTTTCTGATAAAATGGGCATCTATGGTGACCAACACTGAACCACAGCAAAGTATCAAAAAGCTAATGAAAAAACCTCCCATTACTTGGGTAATGTAATCCGCAAGTCATCTAGTCATTTGCACACAAAACCTCAAACTCTTTTATTTTTACTAAATTATTGTTAAATAAACCACTTTTGGACAATGCTCTTGCGAACAAAAATGGAACACACTCAGACAGGCCTGAGCTACCTCCCACGTCTTTTATTGATCAGCAGTCCTGCCCAATAACAGCTTATTCATTGGTAAACACTGCATTTCACATGATATCAAAAAAAATCTGCACTGAAAGAAAAAACTGAGTAGAAATATTATCAGGAAGAAAATATGCCTCATAGTTGAACATATCTGAGATGTTTAAACAAGCACAAAGTCAATTTTCCAATGCAGTTTCACAGACTTCAATTAAACATTCCCGAAGTACAAAACAACACAATACAATCTTCTTATATAATACAGTACCATGGCTGTTCGTTTGTCTGTCCAGGATTTTAAATCACCTGTAGCTTGCAAACCATTTGAACTATTGACCTGAAATTTGGTACACATATACCAAGTTCAAGATTCATTGAGTATTCATTGAGTTCAAGATTCATTGAGTATTTATTGTCATTTCATCCATATACAGTAGTACAGCATACAGTGAAACGAAATAATGATCCTCCAGGACCATGGTGCTACATAGAACACAGGACGAAGAATCCATGACACATAACATAAAGACACATAATATATAATAAGGTGCCTATATAATAAGGTGCATGTGAGTCAAATGTGCAAACATGTGCAACCATGTGCAACATTATAGAGCAGAACACATATATCAAATATCAGATTGGTCCATGAGTGCTCAGAAATCTGACTGCTTGGGGGAAAAAACTGTTACACATTCTGGTGGTAAGTGAGTGTGAAGGGTGTGTTGGGTCATTCACAATGCTGGTGGCTTTGCGAATGTAGCATATGGTGTAAATGTCCATGATGGAAGGAAGAGAGACACCGATGATCTTCTTAGCTGTCTTCACTATCTGTTGTAGGGCTTTACGATCCCTGACCATGCAATTTCCAAACCAGACAGTGATGCAGTTGCTCAGGATGCTCTCTGTGGTTCCTCTGTAGAATGTTGTTAGAATAGCTGGTGGAAGATGGGGTTTTCTCAGCCTACGCAGGAAGTAAAGCCACTGCTGGGCTTCCTTGGCTAAAGAGCTTGCGTTGTAGGACCAGGTGAGGTTCTCTGCCAGGTGGACACCAAGGAATTTGGTGTGACCTCCACAGTTAAGCTGTCAATGTTCAGTGGCAGATGATCACTCTTAGTCTTCCTAAAGTCAACAATCTACGAATTATACAACATGAGTAATGTAAGAATTTTTTAACAGACTTTTTAATATTATTTACTGTTGTCCAGCATTGGACACCATAAACCCATATTTTATCTGAAATTTTGTTATGTCTGTTTTGTATTAAAACATGAAATTAACATTTTTCTTGGCTATCACTACAAACTACATGGGGTATGTCATATATAAAAAAGTTCTGGGTAGAGTATTCCTTTAAAACCACTCTGTATATATCTTTAAGTTTAAATATTTTTGTATAATGTGATCATGTGGACCACTCCTCCAAACTGGCACTTTCTAAATAGATTTCCCACCTCTGTGTGTTACAAATTACATTATTGTTTTGCAAACAAGCAAAATAAATCACAGTACTTGCAAAAAAGTCCATCATCTAGGTGTTGTCATGGTCTTAGGTTATTGTCGGCTTGTCCAAACAGCCTTCCTTTTATGACAACGATGACTTAGTTTGCTTTCCTTTGGTCCTTCCTTCTTCAGCTATAGTTGTCAATGATAGGGTGTTTATGTATCACACCTGCCATAGTTCAGCACAGTGTTCTCCCTTGAGGTGCCAGACGTGAACTAGTGGACCTTTGAGCTGAGCATATTTTATATACTGCAGTGGAATTAATAGGACTGGAAGTGGTGGTCCATTTTCTTGCAGTGACCTACTTGTGCCAGAGAAACCTTCATTCAGGACAGCATGACCTTCCTGGAACTTTCTCAGTCCTCTCATCAGGCACCTCGAGATACTTGGCCTTTCATTTTGGGATGTTCCTCTGCTCATGGGATTTTTAAGGAGGTGAGCATAACTGTGACAATATTATTACATGATGTTTTTCTCTTTAAGTTGCAACAGTATGTTTTTTCTTTATGTTACATTTCAACATTTACACTGCACAGTATTTGTACTTCTTCAATAGTATGCTGGGATCATAAATGGTAGTGTGCTTAATAAGAATAATTTGAATTTAAATGAATTGAACCTGCTTTTCCTGGGGACTAAAATGAAGTGATGTAGCAGAACAGATATACAATAATTTCCTGAAATTACTGGTCTCCCTATCCCATTGCCTCTGGAGGGCTCCCAGTTTTCACATCTCCTCACTTGGTCCTTGAATGTCACTACATTTTGCTAATATCAGCTCATAAAGGATTATGATGGCTGGCTTTATTAAAATACTGCTGGGCTGTACAAGCCCTTTGACAGGGTGAAAAATACTAAAGCTGTGCCATTTACAAAATCCTAAGCTGGAGAGAAACTAGATGAGTTCAACAACACCAGAAAAATTCTCAGCAACACATTCAAAGGCTAATCAGCATCTTTACCTAAGGGCTCACTTTATGGAGGCCTGAGTGCTAATTAGTGAACTCACACTATGAGTGTCAATCTGCCTTGAATCTCTGCCACTGTCAAAGGTTTTGAAAACCACTAGCTCACTTTAATTGGCTTGGCCATTTCCTTCCCTCCTTATGTCAATGCTTTATTTACCCAAATGTAGAGAGTACCTTAATTGCTTAACCCTTTCAAGTGCACTGAGGCAAAATTATCCTCTGAAACGTGCTGTTGTGCATCACTCTTATTATTACCATAGGTTTATCAGCACAGATACTTTTTATGGGAGGATGGGTTACAATAAACTGCTGAGAGACTGTAACAGGGGCAAAAAAATCTATCTATCCATTATAAAAGTCCAATTCAATATCAGAGCCTATCCAAACAACACCGTCTCATTTGAGCATTGCTGTTAAGTTTCTTCAGAATGTGGGAAGGAGAACCAACAAGGACAAAGGGGGAATGCACACACTATATATACTGTGGAATAAGCACTCTGTTGGCACCGACCCAACACAGACTGACAACGGAGGCACAGGTGAAAATGAACAAAAAGATTTATCTTCCTTCGTCTGTTGGTTACGCTTTCCCTGTACTCACAGACACAACACAATCCCAAAACACACAGAAAAGAAAACATCTACAAAAATCACTCTCTTCTTCCTCCACTCCTCCCAGGCAGCTTTGTCGTCATCCTCTTCCTGACTCTGGAGCCTCGAGTAGTAGCTGCAGGCTCTTCTTATAGCCCACCCAGAAGTGCTTCAGGTGATAATTAACCTAATTCAGGCTGCACTTCCGGGTGAGGCTGCATTCCAGCCCACATGGGCTTGTTAAGCCATAGAGCTCCTCCTGGTGGTGGCCACGGAGCCCAACAGGGCTGAGCCCTGAAGTCCCACACCTGTGGCCCTGATGTAACCCAGAAGGGCTTCCACCACGTGTTCCAGGGGACGTAGTGTGCATCCCATGGCTGCTCCCCCGGACCCAGTCTCAAAGGGTTGTCCCGGCCGTCCGCCACAGTACATAGACTGAGAGAGTGAGATTTAAATCCAGTAAACTATACGAGCCAGGCAGCAATGCCTAACCACTACATCAATTATATTTAAAGCATTTGTAACAAAAATGGTAAAATACAAACAAATTTGAGGTTTCATTATTTCATTGTGATATTTCATAGTGTGCAGATACTGTAAATTATAATTTTTGAAAGCAGTTAGCTACTGTACAACTCTTTTTTCACCAAAATACAATAAACCCAAAACAACCAAATTTGGTATTTAAGAACCCACTACTTTTTATCTTATGTGCTATGATGTTAATCACCTACTAAAAAAGGTTAGTGATCACATCTCTTTTGAAGGGAGCTTTGTCACCTAGACTGATTGATCTGAACCTACGGTCTGCCACTTGGAGGCAATGTGCTAACCACTGCACCCCCATGCTGCTTGTGGAGCTAAGTGTCTGGACTTATACTTTCAAAGCTTCAATTTTATATCCATCCCTTGGCTCATCATAGGGCCTGTCATGCATGTGTGTCTGTGGGTCCCCAGACAAACTCGACTGAGGTAAGCACTCAGCGCTGTTGTTAACAGTATCCTTTCCTTTCTCCACAGCCCAGAGAAGATGCTCAGTGGGGCCACTCCCACCTGGCTGCGACATCCAAAACAGCCCTGCACCTTCTGGCCAATCTGCCATACAAAGTGATGGAGCAGAAATGTGGCATCTTTATGTTGACCTGAGCCTGAGTTTGCTAAGACCCGGAGATATTTACAAGAAATAGCAGAGCATGAGAAAAGCCAGAGTAACTGACCTTACGTCAGTGTCTTTTAAGTGTATTTAAGCTCTTGTTTTTGGCTTTTTTTGTTTTTTCGATTAAACTGGGTTACTGGGGTGGTACTCCATCACTTCTTCATGCTTTTGACTGCTTCCTCACTGCTGAACACAAGACATAAACATATTCATTTAACCTACTAATTCTCCAATTAAACGAACATGTCTCATGTTAAACTTTTAGATGGAAGCAATAAATAAGTTAGAAAATGTCTGCATGGTGCAACATGTCAACCTTGTTCGACAACTTAGTTAACTGTTAGGAAGGTTGGAACATTTAATTTTTCTGTAACACTTTAGTTTAGGTTCTGCAATAATGCATCTTTTACTCATTTTCTCTTATGTAAAAAGACCTTAACAAACACTTCTTTTAGTCTTCACTTATAAAACATCAGTAGATCGGTTATTCATTGCTGTGCAGTGTGATATATTGACATGATGGTAAAATGAATTGTTAATACAGTTGTGCTTGAAAGTTTGTGAACCCTTTAGAATTTTCTATATTTCTGCACAAATATGACCTAAAACATCATCAGATTTTCACTCAAGTCCTAAAAGTAGATAAAGTGAAACCAGTTAAACAAATGAGAAAAAAATATTATACTTGGTCATTTATTTATTAAGGAAAATGATCGAATATTACATATTTGTGAATGGAAAAAGTATGTGAACCTCTGCTTTCCGTATCTGGTGTGACCCCCCTTTGTAGCAATAACTGCAACTAAACGTTTCCGGTAACCTTTGATCATTCCTGCACACCGGCTTGGAGGAATTTTAGCCCATTCCTCCGTACAGAACACCTTCAACTCTGTGATGTTGGTGGGTTTCCTCACATTAACCGCTCGCTTCAGGTCCTTCCACAACATTTCGATTGGATTAAGGTCAGGACTTTGACTTGGCCATTCCAAAGCATTAACTTTATTCTTCTTTAACCATTCTTTGGTAGAACGACTTGTGTGCTTAGGGTCATTGTCTTGCTGCATGACCCACCTTCTCTTGAGATTCAGTTCATGGACAGATGTCCTGACATTTTCCTGTAGAATTCTCTGATATAATTCAGAATTCATTGTTCCATCAATGAAGGCAAGCCGTCCTGGCCCAGATGCAGCAAAACGGGCCCAAACCATGATACTACCACCACCATGTTTCACAGATGGGATAAGGTTCTTATGCTGGAATGCAGTGTTTCCCTTTCTCCAAACATAACGCTTTTCATTTAAACCAAAAAGTTCTATTTTGGTTTCATCCGTCCATAGAACATTCTTCCAATAGCGTTCTGGTTTGTCCATGTGATCTTTAGCAAACTGCAGATGAGCAGCAATGTTTTTTTTTTGGAGAGCGATGGCTTTCTCCTTGCAACCCTGCCATGCACACCATTGTTGTTCAGTGTTCTCCTGATGGTGGACTCATGAACATGAACATTAGCCAATGTGAGAGAGGCCTTCAGTTGGTTAGAAGTTACCCTGGGGTCCTTTGTGACCTTACAGACTATTACACGCCTTGCTTTTGGAGTGATCTTTGTTGGTCAACCACTCCTGAGGAGGGTAACAATGGTCTTGAATTTCCTCCATTTTGTACACAATCTGTCTGACTATGGATTGGTGGAGTCCAAACTCTTTAGAGATGGTTTTATAACCTTTTACAGCCTGATGAGCATCAACAACTCTTTTTCTGAGGTCCTCAGAAATCTCCTTTGCTCGTGCCATGATACACTTCCACAAACATATGTTGTGAAGAGCAGACTTTGATAGATCTCTGTTCTTTAAATAACACAGGGTGCCCACTCACACCTGATTGTCATTCCATTGATTTAAAACACCTGACTCTAATTTCACCTTCAAACTAACTGCTAATCCTAGAGGTTCACATACTTTTGCCACTGACAAATATGTAATATTCGATCATTTTCCTCAATAAATAAATGACCAAGTATAATATTTTTGTCTCATTTGTTTAACTGGTTTCTCTTTATCTACTTTTAGGACTTGAGTGAAGATCTGATGATGTTTTAGGTCATATTTATGCAGAAATATAGAAAATTCTAAAGGGTTCACAAACTTTCAAGCACAACTGTATGCAGGATTCACAGATCTTACAATAAATATGTCATATCAAGAGAAATGTGGCTCAGTTAAGCCACCTCAGACAACTCCAAAATAAAGTCACATTGCAGAGATGAATAAACACTTTACTGATGCTTTTTAAGTGTTATTAAAACCAAAAGAAGTGTTTGTGAAGGCATTGTTACAAAATTGTAAATGAGTAAAAGATGCATTTTTGCAGTACATAAACTAAAATGTTATTATTTTTTTATTTATTTAATTAAAAAGAGAGATATCACATTTCATCCATCTGTTTTCCAACACACTATATATACACTGAGTAGGGTCGTGGGGCTGTCGAAGCCTGTCCCAGCAAGCATAGGGTTTAAGGTAGGATCAATCTCTATACAGGGTGCCAGTCCATCACAGAGTGATAGTCACATTTTTGTTTAATAAATATTATTGCAAAAATGAGTTGTATTTAAAAATAATAGTGCTAATTGAATGTTATTGCATGCATTAAAACAGTACCTTAAAACATATTTCTAATAGCACGTAGCTAGTAGCTCGGACTGGCTTGTGCTGGCTGAAATAGCTTCAGGAGACAATAGATTCCAATTGAAGTGATAAAAAATTGTATTTTTGCACTATTGTTATTTGTTGATTGTGGGTGGTTCATGGCCAGTTGTAATTCATATTTCTCAAATATAAAAATTTTAAAAGAAGTATCCATGGAGAGGTAAAATCCATTTTGAAATCTTACTCTGAAATTGTTGTCAATAAGGGTTCATGATGGATAACAGGACATTGGTCAGCTTTGCAATAACTTGTAGTTTCAGATAAATATTTAATATGACAAACTGCAGATAATGCTGTGTGAGACTGTTTTTAGTGTACAGAACACACTGAGTTTATTCAATATAGTCATAATGGCTTACAGACCCACACTCAGAAAACAGCTTCTGTCCATAATTCATGGTTATAGTCCCAGTTACCTGACCTGATATAACTTTAAGCAGCAGAAGACTGTTGTGGCAGTGGTTTGCAAAAGCAGCTTAGATAACATTGTGCTCCGAGCTGTGTGTGCAACCCTGCTGGTCTGGTTTGAGGCTATCAGTTGAGTAAAATAGGAACATATACAAAATATACAAATTGAAATAACCTCTCCTAAAGTAAACCTGAAGCAGTACATTATTCTGTAATTGAGATCACACAGAATGTCTCTGTGTGAGACAGGGACGAGTAATTTTAAAAATTTATCCTTTTTTTTAAATAGGTGCTTTGCAGGTTCAAACAGTTTTATGGTGCACTCTGTTTGATGACTCATTATACCAAATGGTTGTTTCATGAAGACAGACAGACAGACAGACAGACATGACAACAAAAGTAGGTGCTTTTTGTAGTACATGTGAAAGGCCATAAAAACTAATTGAATATGAACAGACGATACCAAGTCAATAGCTTTGGCCTCACAGCTCTTTGGACTGAACTCAGATTTTTAGAAAAGTTACTAGGATAAATACCTATTTGTGCATATGTATGCATGCGTGCGTGATTCAGTGTGCCATGCAATGCACTGGCACCCTTCCCAGACTTGTTGTTTGCCCGGTGACCAATATTGCATGAATAGAATTTAGTTCCATGCAGTCATGGAAAAAGCAGGTTCAGAAAACGAATGATGGTATTTGCATCCCAGCTTTCCCTCAGGTTACAAAACATAAAGTTAGAGATCCCATGTGTCACACGTCCAGATGTCACTATCCACTTTTTCCATCCTAAACATCTTTTTCAGTTATTGGGAATTCATCAGACTGCACACTCAGAACTCTTGCTACTTGGGATGACCTTCTCTTTGACAACCACCCATCAATTCATGCATCCATCTTTTAGCCAAGTTATCCAGTTTAGACTTCATAGGAAGGCTCTGCCTATTCATTTAATATCTACTTATAGTTTTAAAAAAAATAACCACCTCATTTTATTAGGTTTTCTTTATCTGTGCCACTCTGTGAAGAACTACCCAGTTACTATTTAGGTAGCCATAACAGCATATTTTTTTAGGAAAACTATCCAAATAAAACCTGAATAAAGGCTTCTTTGAACACTGCCGGCTCTTATCTCACAAACCTCTGTCCCCATAGAGATGAACAATGGCTTCTGTTTATTTTGGTTTGAGGGACAGACCATCAAACACACACAGCACAAAAGCACACACCCACATGCCCACGCAGAAGAGAATAAACACAAAGGTGTCCTCAGTGGAGCCAAAGCCTGAAAGAAAATGATGCCTAGCTGTACTTTCCAGTCCATCTGCAGATTTGGGACCACTTTCTTCCAACGGAGAATTTTGGAGAGCTTATCCTGGCAGCAGAGGGTGCAAGGCAGTATAAGATGGGATGTGAGTATGTATTCCATTGCAGAAGTCTCTAACTTTTATGAGGTCAGTTTAAAGTCACTTATACTAACATGCAGATACTGGAGAAACCAAAATAGCCAGAGAAAACTCATAAAAACCCAGACAGAAGCTCTGAACCGCACAACGAAAAAAATGATGGGATATCCCTTATCTTGTATGTATGTGAAAATATCTCGTGTTTATGGATACTTTCACACACATATGACATAATTTTAGATTAAAAAAACTGCACAAGTGCACTTTGGATATCCCGTATATATGTGAAAACATCTTGTATGTATGTGAAAGGATCCCATACATACAGTATGTGAAAATTTCTTGTATGTACATAAAAGTATTCTGTATGTATGGGATATTTTCACGTACAGTATGTACAGGATAGGGGTTATCCCATATTTTTTTTCATTGCTCAGTTCAGATCTTCCGTAGATTGGAAACGGGGAGAAGCTGCAAAATTCTATGAAGGCAGTAGATTCCCTAGAGCTTTAAGGCAATGATGATAACCACCACACTACAAAGACTGCAAACTTTCCAAATATCTTATTAAAATGTTTATTTCATTTCATTCATCCCTGGTTATATCTTCTGATCCTGGCAACTTCTTAAAATTCTTAGAGCCGTCCGATATTGGATCAGATCCTTCCATTACTTTCCCAGCATGCTCTAGATATTTATTTAAAACAAATGTAACTGGGAAGCCATAGCATGACAGGTGGCATTGGTCCTCATGTTGTTTGTTTTATGGACAACCTTTGAGTAACAGAGGTCTGAATGAAAAACCCCATTTCATCAATATGACTAATTAAGATCTGATGTTCACAGTAAGCACAATATTTTGTTGGAGAGTTTTATTTATTTGTTTTTTTAGGACATGAGTATTTCTTGTTTAACACTGGTACTCCATTCTGGGTTTGTTCCATCTTGTGCCCAATGTGTTGAGATAAAAAAAAACACAACCCTGAACTGGTGCATGTTTGAGAAAATTATTTTGTCTGTACACACAAGGCAGTTAGTTACCATCTTTTTCAAATTCTCATTTTAAATTAAGCTACCTAAAATGGTTTATATAACTCACTTCCGGGGTATTTTTACTACTCCCAAATTATACATTATACAATCCACTTCACTTGCAAGTTGCTCCCAGCAGTGTCAAAAGAAAACCTATAACATTCACCGGCTGTCCACTGTGAATGAGAAGTCTTACGTTAGCAAACATAATTACTGATTCTTTCTCCTATTATCAGCTTAAACAAGTGCAGCCACTACTCATTGTTCAAAGCCATCATTTTCTGATTCCTGTACAGGTTATAGTTGCACTGAATTCTGGGAGCATTGGGGGACAAAGAAGAATACCATAAGTGAAACATCAGTTGTCCCACTTTATCAGTTTCACAAAATCATTACGTAAAGTAATGTAGAGGAGAAAGAATTTCTGAAATAAGATTTTTTTCTTTTCTGTAATACTGCCTCAACTCACAGACACCAGCCAGCAGTCCATCTTACAAAATAATTCAAAGTGATTGTTTAAGAATTTTAGATTCCCCCCTAAAGTACCCATACTGTGATTCTTATTTTGCTCCTTTCATGAAAGTTCACCCAATCAATCAACACTCAGGCATCTGTTTTTAGTTTTATGTAATCCTACTCTATTACAAGTGATAAGTTATGAGTTTTAAATTGCAAAAACATTCTTGTTGGTCATGTTTTCTCTGCTTAAATTCAAATGGCTCAGTGCCATGTTTTGTGCTAATAGAATGTTTCTTTTTATTGTTATATATCTGCTTATTTATATCTTATTCATATCTCTGGAAACAGCTGCTATAGACAGGCTGTAGCTGTCAGTTAGTCAGAGTTATTTTGTAATATGTTAGTTTTTTTGATACTTGTAATTTTTCTATTTTATCCATATTTCGTATATAAAGGTAAGAAAATTGACTTCCTGAAAAACATGTTTTGATATCCCTAGAATATATTTTGAGAATTTATGGGAAAATTTGTAACTTGAAAACAAATGCACTGAACAAATACACTCCCTCATGCAGTGCTAATTAGGTTTTGGGTGGATTAAAACTATTCAGCTTTAAGCTTTTATAATTCAAACTTTTTTAAGTGGATAACAACAGCAATGATGCTGTTTGTCAGGCATGTGTGATGGCATGCAATGTCACGTGGGTGGGACTTATGACATCATTGTATTTGAGATGATGGCATGCACAACAAAGGGTCTAGGTTTCGGATTCCCTTCCTAGAACAGACTCTTTCTTAATAAAGTTAGTGGAAGCTTAAAGGCACTTCCAAAAAGATCTTGTTATGAGAGGACCTTCATTTTTTGAATTTGATTTTTACTTTCTGATGTAAGGCTTTGATGTTTGCTATAGTTTGTCTTTTAGTGCTACCTTTTGCCTGTCTCTCACCATGTCTTTGCCTTAGTCCTTCTTTTTTTGCCTCATCTTCTGGTCTTTCACTTCCAATCTACCTTCTGGCACATACTGCCCTTATTTAATCCTCAACACCTCCAAATCTCACCTAACTTACCTCTAGCCTCACTCCTTCCTCCAGTTAAGCTTAACCTCCTCCTGACCCCCTACATTGTCATCATTTGAACATCTTGAACCTTTCTGAGTATTTCCCATGTACTGTATTGTTCTTTATTTGGGAGTTTGTTCAATAAGTGTAAATATATTTTACCACTATGTTTATGATGCTTCTACACTTCCATTTTATGTACTGTTATGGACTAGAGTAACTGCCATCTTATGTGTTTCTGCATGACCACAGCCATGCTGTTTGCGTTTTGATCTTTGTTTTTCTTTATTAATTTGTGTGGGTTCCCTTGAACATATACTGAAAAAGTATAAGTCTACCTGGGGATTTTTAGGGTCAATGATTCCAAAAATATCATTAGTTTCCCATCTGAGAGAAATGTAAAGAAGCTGAATATTACTACTATCATTAATATGTTTTAGGCTCTGCCATTCTGAAGTTTCAATGCTGGGTGTTCTTGTGGGAAACCCTGATGCATATGACATCATCAGCACAGCCATATTTATGTAGGCACAAAGTTTCTTCCATATATGAGATTAATAGATATAAACCTGAAAACCCATATGTGAACAATCCCCTCTCTGTCCTCCTGGCATTTGGATTCTTTTTCTTTCTGTACTAATGCTCTTTGATTTTTGGTTTGAGATTTCAGATTTAGTCCTGCTGATCAGATAATTTCTGACTTTGACCTTGGCTTGTTTGATTCCGTTTATCTCCCATTCCTATTCATTAAATATACATAAAGTTTATAGTCAGAATTGCTGTGGCCAGTCATGTGACAGGAGACTAAAGTGACATATTATGTCAGAGCACATATAAGATGGCAGCATGCTACCTTCAGTCTCCCCGATTGTAGGTATTCTACAAATATACAAGTTTTCTTCTGCATTATTTATTTCAGTCTTTTTAGGGAGTCTGAACTGTTTCTGTTAATTTTTTACTTTGGTTTCTGATATACATGGCTTTGTCAATTAGCATTTGTTTGTGTTACTGTCTTTATGTCCTTACCCTCTCACTTTTCACAACTTAACTCTGCCACCTGCCTTTTTGTGTCAGAACATATATAGCTTATAGCCAGAAAAGTTACTTAAACCTTTGCCCAAAAATATGTTTACCTTTGCCCAAGAAACAAATCCCTGGAATCAGAAGATAGCTATGGAAATCCTAGTGACCTCCTTTTAGTACTCCTCCATGATACTATTGCTGAGTTTTTGTAAATTTTCCCTGGACTTTGCAAATATTTTTAAACTAACAAATTTTTACATTTCTTTTTGAAACACAAGAATTTGAATTTACCTTCATCTATACTAATAAAAGGCAAAGCCCTCACTGACAGACTCACTTACTCACTCACTCACTGACTCATCACTAATTCTCCAAGTTCCCGTGTAGGTAGAAGGCTGAAATTTGGCAGGCTCATTCCTTACAGCTCACTTACAAAAGTTAAGCAGGTTTCATTTCGAAATTCTACGCGTAATGGTCATAACTGGAAGCTGTTTTTCTTCATTTACTGTAATGGAGATGAGCGCGAAAGCCGTGGGGGCGGAGTTTCGTGTGACATCATCACGCCTCCCACGTAATCACGCAGTACGTAGAAAACCAGGAAGACCTCCAAAAAGTGCTTAAGAAAACATGCATTATATAATTGAGAAGGCAGCGAAACAATAAGAAGCGAGCGAGTGATATATACAACCATATTCATGAGTGATGCTACTACGGAAACAAAGCACGGCGTAAACCTAAACTTTAAATTAAGTTCATAGACAGGCTGCCGCTGGCGTTTGTAATTTAGTGCCTGCCCATATAAGGCCGTCCGTCAGCGGCAATCCAATAGAAACACTGCCACGGGTAAATATTCACGGGTGAAGGACTGTGCTTATGCAGAGGAAGATGAGATGGTCAGGGTGGTGTTTGGCACAAACTCAGCGAAACTGCGAGAGAAAGTTTTAAGTGCCGGGACTTCGGTAACATTAGATACAGCCATGGACATAGCACGACATGGCACCAGCACAGCTGGGAAACTTTGATGCATGTACACCGAGCGGCTCACGTGAACTGACGCAGTGCACAGACAAAAAGCAACAGTTCCAAAGAGCGCTGAACAAAAACCGAATTACACAATTGAAAAGGCAGCAAAAAAATATGAAGCGTCTGATACATACAAGCATATTGATAAGTGCAGCTACTGCGGAAAAAAAGCACACGGTGGAAAAAGTCAATGTTCCGCTAAAGGAAGACAGTGTAAAAAAAAAAAAAACCCGTGCATGCAGTGTGTCAGGTCTCAGATAAAGAAGAAGACGAGCTGTTTATTGATGCAGTAAGAAACGAATCGATGAATGAAACCTATTATCTTTACAACGATTGACAAACACGAAATGTAACTTGAACACAACACATCCTACAAATACGAACCTGATTGAAAGAAATAATGATAATCAAATCCTTGATGACAGCAACACTCAGTAACACTCACAAAACAATTACTGTATATTGACAGTCATGTTACGTTATTTTTAAAATGTTCCCTTTTCTTTTTCATAGCTTCTTTAACACACTACTTCTCCGCTGCGATACGCGGGTATATATATATGTATATATATACCCCGATCTACATACTCAAATAATGGATACTTTATTCGCCATCAATGATTGTTTTGGTAAAGCCATACTCAGTGTATTCATTAGATGAACGGTAAAAAAGTAAGAGCGAGGGGAGGGTGACTTATTGAGGCATGCAGGCAAAACCACAATAGCATGCGGGCTCGATGTACGAAAAAATATATCTTTTCAAGTTCTATTTAGTCCATATGTGTCAAACTCAAGGGCCGCGGGCCACATCCGGCCCGGCGTGTAATTATATCCGGCCCGCGAGATCATTTTATATACTGTATTATTGTTATTAATGGCCCGGGTATATGAAGCGCTGGTAACACAATAAACTACAGATCCCATAATGCAGTGCTTCAGCTGCCTTGCCGAACACTTACCGCGTTAATCAAGTCTAGCTTATGATGCTGCAAGTTATTGCAAAGCTATCCCACACGATGCTGAAGAGAAAAGTTGATTCTGAAAATAGAGCCTTTAAAAACCGATGGGAGGCTGAGTATATGTTTACTGACATTGCCGGTAAACCTGTGTCTCTCATTTGTGGAGCTAATGTGGCTGTAATTACAGAATTTAATCTAAGACGGCACTATGAGACAAAACATCAGGATAACCTGAAAGACCTGAATGCAATGCAGAAGATACAGAAAGCAGAAGAGTTAAAGAAGAATCTGACACTTCAGCAGACGTTTTTACCCGTGCACAATCACAAAGTGATTTCAAGTGAAGCTGCTTTTATGTGAGACACAAATGCACCAGTGCAACTTGCCCCACTTTCCCTGTTGCCAAGTAATGTTGAACCAATTCGGCACAACGGTGTTCCCAAATACGGACTTTGCTGATAAACTGAGCGCACTGCGCACTGAGTTCGCACGGCGCTTTGGTGACTTTGAAGAACAAAAAAAAATTTTAACTTGTTTCGCAACCCATTTGCCGTCGATGTGGAAACTGCACTTGTGCAGATTCAGATGGAGGTGATTGAGCTGCAGTGTAATGGCACACTGAAGGCAAAGTACGATACTGCAGGGCCTGCACAGTTTATTCACTCCATTACCGCAGAAATGCTCCAGCTCCGTCTGCATGCAACTCGAACCTTGTGCATGTTTGGTAGCACATATCTGTGTGAGAAGCTCTTCTCAGTGATGAAGACTAACAAAACAGCACACAGGAGTTGCCTCACTGATGAGCACCTGCAGTCCATCCTGAGAATCTCCACAACACAGAACCTCACACCAAACATAAAGGAACTTGTTGACAAAAAAAGATACCAGGCGTCCAGCTCTAAAATGACATATGAGCAAAGACAACTGAATGATTTGATTTGTTATTGCTGAAA
>JANRMT010062793.1:31817182-31838023 GCA_026402145.1 Polypterus bichir lapradei
CTCTCTCTCTCTCTCTCTATATATATATATATATATATGTATATATATATATATATATGCATAGCAAAATACCCACGTTTGGCAGCAGAGAAGTAAAAAGAAAAGGAAACATTTTAATAATAACGTAACATGATTGACAATATAATTGTTTTGTCATTGTCATGAGTGTTGCTGGCATATATATATACACTCACACACACACACACATATATAAACATATATATACACATCATCTATACTAATAAAAGGCAAAGCCCTCACTCACTCACTGACTGACTGACTGACTGACTGACTGACTGACTCATCACTAATTCTCCAACTTCCCGTGTAGGTAGAAGGCTGAAATTTGGCAGGCTCATTCCTTACAGCTTCCTTACAAAAGTTGGGCAGGTTTCATTTCGAAATTCTACGCGTAATGGTCATAACTGGAAGGTATTTTTCTCCATTTACTGTAATGGAGTTGAGCTTAACCGCCGTGGGGGCGGAGTTTCGTGTGACATCATCACGCCGCCCACATAATCACGTGAACTGACTGTCAACGCACTATGTAGAAAACCAGGAAGAGCTCCAAAATACACTGAACAAAACATGCATTATATAATTGAGAAGGCAGCGAAACAATAAGAAGCGAGCGAGTGACATATACTACCATATTCATCATTGCAGCTACTTCGGAAACAAAGCAAGGTATAAACCTAAACTTTAAATTAAGTTAATAGACAGGCTGCCGCTGGCGTTTTTAATGCCCATATAAACGAGAGTTTTGATCACTTTGTAACTAAGTTAAAATTGCAGGTGAAGGGGTGTGCTTATGCAAATTCCGAAAGACTGTGTTTGTGGGAGATTGACAGTTAAGGCGGGTGGAGGAGTCACGTCATCATATCCCCTCCCATTTACCTCATTTCGCTCTGAGCTGAGCTCCACGGCTAACGCCGTTTTCCGAAGCAACTTCGTCACACTGCCACCTAAAGTCAAAACTTAAATATATAAAGTCAGCGTCGGAATATATAAACTCAGCGCTGGAATATATAAAGTCAGCGTCGGAATATATTGTCACGCTTGGGTCACAGATTTGCACAGAGACACAGGAGGTCGTAGAAACAAGAAGGATTTTTATTCAAACACTGCAAACACATGAGCTTAAACGTGCTCCATGGCAATTCAGAGATGACAGTTCCGCTAGGAGCAGTGAGAGAGAGCGATAAAAGCAAGCAAACAATCAATTTTCAACTGACAGGCGCTGCACAAGGCTTTTAAGTTAGCGGGGCAGCGAAACAATAAGAAGCGAGCGAGTGACATACTACCATATTCATCAGTACAGCTACTTCGGAAACAAAGCAAGGTATAAACCTAAACTTTAAATTAACTTAATAGACAGGCTGCCGCTGGCGTTTTGCATGCCCACGGGTAATGCGGGATACAAGTTTAATGAGAGGACGCAGGATATAAACGAGAGTTTTGATCACTTTGTAACTAAGTTAAAATTGCAGGTGAAGGGGTGTGCTTATGCAAATTCCGAGAGACTGTGTTTGTGGGGGATTGACAGTTAAGGCGGGTGGGGGAGTCACGTCATCATCTCCCCTCCCATTTACCTCATTTCGCACTGAGCTGAGCTCCGCGGCTAACGCCGTCTTCCGAAGCAACTTCGTCATACTGCCACCAAATACAGAGAAATCCACAAGTTAATACACACGCTGTCTCTAGACTTTCTCCACACTGAATCCTCCAGGCACTACTTACAAAAGGTTACATTGACAATCGTGTTACGTTAATAATTAATAACAATAATACAGTATATAAAATGATCTTGCGGGCCGGATATAATTACACGCCGGGCCGGATGTGGCCTGTGGGCCTTGAGTTTGACTCATATGGACTAAATAGACCTTGAAAAGAAATATTTTTTGGAATGTGATCGCGCAAGTCAGTACATCGAGCCCGCGTGCTATTGTGGTTTTGCTTGTGTGCTTCAGTAAGTTACCGTCCCCTCGCTCTTACTTTTTTACCGTTCATCTAATGAATACACTGAGTATGGCTTTACCAAAACAATCACTAGCCAAGTTTCCATCCAGTTTTTTGCGACGTTTTGTTATCGACAAACAGAATATACGTAAAAAAATTGTGCGAAATTTGCTGTCTCCAGCCTGTTTCCATCCAACTGGCTTTTTATCGATAAAACGGTGTGCGTGATGACGTCATCTCTCCCAAAACGAACTGTCGCATAAGTTTTGTTGTATCATGAAAAAAAACTGCCCTTGAGCCGTTTCCATACATAATTTTGTGTATGTCGCAAATTATCTACCTTTTGTTTTCCACGTTACACCCCCTCCACTAAACAAAGAAACAAAGAAATGGAGAGATTATTCAGACAGTTTTTTGAAATTTGCCAGCTTACTGTTATTTCAGTTTCACAAATAATTGGAATTGTACATAATATCCGAAGACGACAGCAGAATGAAGCAGTTGCTTGTCCGATAGCCCTAGAGCTCGAAGAAAGTACCCCAGTGCGGCGAAACCCACGGGTATGGGAGAGACGACGGAATAAGACCTTCTGGGAGGAGGTGGTGGAGAGATACTTTACAGAAAATCTCTGGCTGCAACATTTTAGAATGACACAGCCGATGTTTGAGATGTTGTGTGGATTCATCAGTCCTGATGTTGCGCCCATCACAGGTTGCCACCGATCACCGGTTCCAACCCAAAAGCGGATTGCCATCGCCCTTTACAAGCTGGCAACCTGCGCTGAGCATAGAGTAGTTGGAGAAACTTTAGTAAAACTACCGTCCATCGATGTGTATATGCTGTGTGCACCGCTATTAAAGAAAAATTAATGCGGCGTTATATCAGACTTCCGACTGTAGCGGAGGCCAATGAAATTGCATACTGCAATTCCTTGGTGCATCTTGTGCCATAGATTTACGGTGCACTGGATGGCACGCATGTGCCTATTCTTCCCCCTACGGAAGGCTACTGCGATTACATTAATCGCAAAGGATGGCCATCTATTGTTCTCCAGGCCCTTGTTGATGACAGGTGCATGATACGAGGCATTTGCGTTGGCATTCCTGGAAGTGCCCATGATGCAGCTGTGTTTGCAGCATCGGATCTGTACAGGTGAGCCTACCTTTCAACATCCCTTCTCAGTGCGATAACAACTGAATTAGTACTGTAACCTGCTTCCCTTAAGGTTTTTAATTAAAACTAAAATTTGAATTAACACAAAATAACGACGTTTAATAAAAAAAAAAAAAAAAAAACTAAAGTTAATATTAATGAGAGAATTTCTCATATATACTAAAACATCTGCCATTTAATAATAAGAAAAAAATGTTTAGATAATGAAACACACGGTTTCTTAAATATTTTGACTGGCACAGTAAATTACCTTTGCGGTTTTTGTATTATTTAGACGTCCTGAGAGACACCCCCAGGCTACAGTTGATGTGGAGGAAGTTCAGGTACCCCTTTTAGTAGCAGGAGACCCAGCCTATCCGCTACTGCATTGGCTCATCACGAGAAATAACGAGTCTCATCAGACCATGCGAACCGCTCCGCTATTCTCGCTTTGATTGCACGTGATGAAAATGTATCATGTGACACATTTATTTGCGTTAAAGTCCTTTTTTTCCGACAAAAAGTGTTTCCAATGTAGTTTTTTGCGACATCTGATGTATCGATATGGAATTTATGCGCTAAAGTTAAACGGAAAAATATTATGTCGACATGTACAACATTTTATCGATAATTAGCATTTCCATCAGCTAAAATTTGAAGCGCTAAATATTTTTTCGCAAAAACTCCTTGGATGGAAACCTGGTTACTGATCGCGAATAAAGTATCCATTATTCATGAAGCTTCAATAGGTGAATAGGTGATCTGTCTTTCTGCGTTAACCGCATGCGTTTTCATATGTCTCAAACTAAGGGGATGCGAGGTTAAAATAAATCGAGAAGCGCGCGTACATACTTAGTGCATCCCCTCTCGGGAATCGAACCTCGGACATGGGCGCTACAGGCGAATGCTTTACTATCGCGCCACGGTGTGTGGTTTATCTATTTGAGCATAGCAGTGTAAATCGGTTTTTGTTCAGCACTCTTTGGAACTGTTACTTTTTGTTTGTGCACTGCGTCAGTTCACGTGAGCCGCTGAATATGGTTTTATATGTCACTTGCTCGCTTCTAATTGTTTCGCTGCCTTCTTAATTATATAATGCATGTTTTCTAAAGCGCGTTTTGTAGCTCTTCCTGGCTTTCTACGTAATGCGTGATTACGTGAGAGGCGTGATGATGTCATACGAAACTCCGCCCCTCCAGCTGAACTCCATTACAGTAAATGGAGAAAAATAGCTTCTAGTTATGACCATTATGCGTAGAATTTCGAAATGAAACCTGCCCAACTTTTGTAAGTAAGCTGTAAGGAATGAGCCTGCCAAATTTCAGCCTTCTACCCACACGGGAAGTTGTAGAATTAGTGATGAGTCAGTCAGTCAGTCAGTGAGTGAGTCAGTGAGGGCTTTGCCTTTTATTATTATAGATATATGTGTGTGTGTGTATATATATATATGTGTATATGTGTATATGTGTATATGTATAGATATGTATATATATATGTTTATATGTGTGTGTATATATATATATATATATATATTTATATATATATATATATATATATATATATATATATATATATATATATGTGACAGCAACACTCATCACTCACAACAGTGACAAAACAATTACATTGACAATCATGTTATGTTATTTTCAAAATGTTTCATTTTCTTTTTCATTACTTCTTTAACACACTACTTCTCTGCTGCGAAGCGTGGGTATTTTGCTAGTTTTCTTATAAAATTATCTTATATTTTCTTATAAAGTTATGAATTTCACTGCAATACAATTTTATTTTTAATAGATGCTACCATTTTATCACCCATTGCTAGGATGTGAAGCAGGGTTGTGGCATAATGAGTGTGACCATTTTCTGCCTTGGACAGGAAGAATATAGAATGAAGTGATTTGCAAGGGACCTAATGTCAAAAAGACAAAGCAAGGGACAGAATAGCCAGCAAGTCAAACTGAACTAAAATGACTTCACAGAAACCTAACCAAAAATCAAAGACAGAAAATCTTTTTGCTTTGAAAAATCTCTAAGTAAACCAACTCTTAATATTCCAAGAAGCATTTTGGAAATACTGTATGTCAAATCATGGACACCAAAACTTCCAACTAATGAGGTCATGACTTGCAACTTTCTGGCACATGGTGGCAACGAGATCTCACTGCTATGCACAAAATGGCTGCTGATAAAAAGGAGTTTTAAAAATGGCAGCAATTGTGGCAAAATAGAATATGGGTGAAAAATAATATTGATTTGTAGAATTGAATTTAAATTTTAAAATAAAGAATAATTGTATGGGCATTGAAAAATACCATATGAAGAATAAATGTTCAAAACTCACAGTACTGAAATATGAATTAAACAATATATAAAATGGGAACATGGACTGCAAGCAAATAAAAATGCATATTGTGTGAACTAATACTGATTAACCTGCTAGCAAAAAAGACACTAAGTGAAAAGCCAGCAATTAGAAAAGTAGACCTTTTTCTTTATGCCAATAGAGCCTCCTTTAACTTTTAAAATCTGGACTCGAAATCACATTCCAAACAAACTCTTGTGTGTCATATTAAATGACTGCTATAGATTGATTTTAAATTCAGTATTTTTACTGACTTAAACTTTGTATCATTTAGATCACTCATTTAGAATCCCAAAAAACAGATTGTTACAAAGATTTTTTTTTATAATTTAATAGACCTGAGGTAATTAAGATCAGAATAGACCAACAGCATGAAAAAGGCAAACTCATTGGTTTTTCTCGTAATCATTGTTAATTCCATGTGAAATGAGGGCTTTACTTTTGAAATTCATGTTGCAGAAGGAAGACAGATGAGGGGAGAGCAAAGCAAAGAGAACAGAGAAGGGAACAACAAAAGGAAGGAGATTCCAAAGAAATTGGCAAGACTTCTGTGGACTGAACAACAATCTGAAGCAACTCTACATTCAGACTTGAAAAGACTCCTCTTATATCACCTATAGTTTCTATGTAAGTATTTTGAACAAGACTCTTTCTGAAAAAAAAAACTAACTTTTTAGACTCTTTTCAAATATATTTCCTATTTTTGCTACCATCAGTTTTACTGTGTTTTTATTAATTTTGCTTTATAATAATAATACTGATTTCATACTGTTTTGGGTCAAGCTATATTGTTTAGGAGCACCCGGTGTGAGTGATTGCCAGTATCCCACAGGGGTTAGCAAATGAGAAGAGACGTCTCAATGTAAACCAGCGTGGTGAGGGGCACCTGCTTTGGCACAGATGTAGCTTAACTGTTTTGTCTGCTTGTGCTGAGCTTGTAAGTCTCTCTGCTTAAAGCAGCTGTCCACATGCAAATAAGGCTGTACATGTGGGGCACTATAATGCAGCTACATTAAGACAAATTTCCACAACAATGCAATAATAATATATTACAACAGTCCAAAAAGCTAATATACCCTTAAAACATTGGAGAAAATCATTAATGGTAGTATTTATGCTGGGGTGGTGTTTAACACAGTGCATGAGTTTGTGGATACTTCTTAAACTTTTTTGCTAGTGCTGTTCATTTAGTTCTCTGGTTACTGACTCTATGCTTTTGAACGTCTGATTATTGATTTGGATTAGGCACAAGGTTGATGGCATTTTTTCTTCTGACCCCATCTTTGTTTAATGATCATGTTTAATCTTTTAATCCATCAATTTCTTGCAGTCTGGCTCAAACCTTGTCCATGTTAGAACTCCCTTGGGGCCTCATAAGTCTCTGCAACTCTAGATGGTAAGTATGTATTGGACAAAGACAAGCGTTAGTGGACTGGAATGTTAATTGACTGACAAAGAATTACTGTATCAGTCCTGGAGATTCAGAAAAAGTTCATCATGGAGTCGACAGTGGTTGGTACATGAAAGATCTTTGAATTAAATCTAAACCAAGACGTTTACCAAAAATTGTAATCATAAACAAAACAAGGTCAATTCCAAACCTGTTTTATTTGTTGGAAGTTGCTCAAGAATTAATCTTTCACAAGTCTTTCATTAGATTTCTCAAAGCTTGAACACCTTACTGAGTGCATGTTATCCATACCCATGGCTAGTAATGGATGTTATTAACATAGAAAATCTGTACAAACAGTATAATCAAAACTGAGACATGACATCCAGCAAAAGAATGACACATTCATCAACAACATAAATAGCAATAATTATAAACCAAAAAATATGAATATAATGAAACAATATTGACACTGGACCTCCAACTCTTTCATTCACCTGCTATCTTTGATTGGTATTTGACTTCTCTGTATAACAGAAAGTGATCCTAGCCGCCACCATCTGCTCACAGGACTTGAATACTATTACTAACAATCTCTCACTGTTGTTGCATTCTGTAGTGCACTGCACTGAAACATACAGACAAATAAATTACGTCAATGTGGCCTTCAGTTGGAAATTTTCTAGGCTAACTTCAATCATGTATCTCGTGTCAACACCTGCAATCCTGGCCCTAATCAGGTCTCCTTCAGAAATGGATAAAGAATTATATTTTTTATGTATTAGATATTTGTTAAAACTGGCTTATGTTGTTGTCTGTTAGATTCAAAAACTGGAGCTTTATTTACTTGGAGAGGAGGACTTCATTTGGATTAATTCATAACATTAAAGATTTAGGTTAGTACTTGTCAGATCTTATAGCACTGAAGGAAAATATATCAACTATATAGGCTTCAGAATTCCTTGGTTTAGTGTCTGTGCAGCAGGACTAATATAATCAAATCCCCATATGTCTCTGCTAAAACCCACAAAGCAGACTATTTACAGTTGGCTCTTGGAAACACATGAGCATGTCAAAATGATGCATCTGCATAACAGACACCATTCTGAGTATAATAGCAAGGGTCCTCTACTTTCCAAAATTCAAGATTTACTCCTCCACTTCATTTGAAGGATGGAGGAATAATTTTAGGACTTACACAAACATATTTACAGTGCTTCAGCTTTAGATAATACAACCAACACCATCTCTAAGGCCATCTCCTAGGAATCTTCTCAGGAATCTCCTACTCCCTGGGTTGAAAATTCTAACTCCATCTTCCATTGTGAACTTTTTTCTTCTACCTATATTAAGGGTAGCAGTCCTGCTAGCTGTCTGGATGCTTTACATTTCTGACACTACGTGTTGCATGTCTGCTTCCAGGAAATGCATCAAGAACCTCTAAACCACTCTGCGATTCTGCAGAGATCCAGTAAGTGATGAAACATTTGCAAGGTAGAAACAAGCATTTGTTGTCATGAAATCAGTATGCCTTAGTAATTTAAAACCTAATATTTAGATTACGTTTTGATATGATTGAGTTTTAAACCATCTGTTATCTAAGGAACGATGACATGTATGATTGTTTTTCGGATCTTTTCCGATCAGGTGACACTGATCATAAACTTTTATTACACACGTTTATTCATGTCTTCTTGTGACTCAAGCAAAATTAAATTAAACTGTCCTCCAAGTATTTGAAAGCAAGCATCATTGTAGATTAGCCTTTTTTAGTCTGTTTTTAGTTAAATTCAGGCTCCAATGACAATTTATAGTTGCTAATCTTTTATTTAATTGAAAATTACATCATGTGTGTTTCTGTTCTGTTTAATGCTATAAACATCATCTACAGTAATGTGTGCATCTTTATGTATGAGTTATTCATGTTTTCTAAAGGTGGATAACTCCCATATTGTTATGGTTACCCTATTCAGTCCATCTGGTTTATTTGGTTAGTTAATGTATATTGTTTGAATACAAGATTGCACTTAAGAGTACCTGGTTTTTGCACTCCAAAGGTCATTTATGTTGTTTTGTTATCTTATCAAAGACCGTATGCTCTGGAAAATTCTGCTACAGAAAAGCAGTGAGACGTTATTTGATCATCTCTTGTTGCTAAGATAGATGTCATCATGGAGACATCAACTCAAGAGACAAAGCAGAGGGATCATTTAGCAAAATTAGGCAAATCTTAAGTCTGCTTTATTTGGCCAGTACCTAATAACCAAAATAACCCTCTCGGTCACTTGAGGGATGGCATAAGGGTAAGGTGTTTGAAACTACCATGCAGCAAGCAAGCTATGAATGGAGCTTCTTTTTCTAAACAGTTTAATATTACATTTAGCTCTGCATGATGCAGCATGGGTGTGTAAATACTAGAAAGCTCTCCTAAAGAAACAAGAGTGAACCCAATAAAAGCTTATTATCGTATATATGAACCAGATGCCTCAACTCCATCCAGCTGTACTGTACTAATTTACACCCGCAGTCTCCATCTCCCAAAGAACCGCAGATGTAAAGAAAGAGCCTTTAAAAATGATTCAATTAGCTGTTTACAGAGCTGGCAGCACACATTTTTAATTGTGTGAGAAGTGAGACCCTGGAGTGAAGAATTATAATAGTCAGAAAGAGCTGGCTCATTACAAAATTCCTTCAGGATAAGCACACAAACACATCTACTCTAATTTCCACAGAAGAGTTTTTTTTTTAATTTATTATGTGGTTAGACTCCTTCATACTGAATGTATCATGTACACATTCTGTACAGTACAGTATTGCTTTCTAACATTTTCAGCAAGTATGCTAAAATACATTATTTAGGAATATGATATTTATTCCATCAGAGCATAACAATATGAAATTGAGTTGACTGGGAGGGTTCAATCCCAATTTTCTAGTTGTAACTGTTCCAAGAATGTAAAAAATAGGACTTAAAAAATAAAGTAAAACCACCTCTGGGAGTTCTTGACAAACAGATTTGCCCTCCTCAGGGCTTGACCTGACCTTTCCCACAACATTTCCAATCACTAAATTCCACAGATTAGCAAGCTCCTGTTTGAACAACTTTCACTTCTTCTCTCCCTGTCTTTCCTCAGCCCTTTCCAGTTAGTCTTTACATGGCTCTTAATTTCCTGAAACCTTGAGCATGTGTATGGAAATTTAAAAAACTCTTCCAAGTTCAGTCTTTCATTGTGTGCTGGAGAGGTTCTGTATCATGTCCTCATTTTCATTAGTAGTTTTAGAGAAATATGTTTACATGTCAGTATGAATTTACTTTAAGATTTACAACATAATTCACAATTCTGTCCAAAATAAGATTTTGCTCTTTTTTCTTTTAGGTTATTTTATTTTTTTTTAATTGTTTCTTCAGTTATTTGTTTGTGAGTTTGGAAAGGGTTGGCTGATGAAGTCTGACCGCTGTGTGTGTGACATTATGGCAGATATTCAATTTTGTAGACAATATGGATCTCACTACATATTATATATTACCGATTATGTAACCACACATGGCCTCTTGGTATATAACATGAGTCACACAATAACAGAAAGAAAATCCCTCAAGCACTTTAAGATGTGAGGAAGAAAATTATTCTGGAATAATGCATTCATCCATATGCTCTAAATTAATCCTTCTCTTTCACAATAACAGAAACTAATAAAATATCTAATATGGCAATAATTGAAATTTTATATTAACTAATTAATTAATATAATACATTAATTATATTAATTGATATCCTAATTATAAAACAAATAACACAACTACAAAACCCAAAACAATAAACATTTAAATGTGAGAAGGTAGCTTCTCAACTAATGCTTGTTAGTTGTTCGCCTTTTTAATGTATTTAGTCCTGCTCTGCCTCAGTACCCTGCTCATTTGCACTCTCTGCCCCTCAGTGCTTTAAAACTATACGGATTGTTATACTGCTAGGTCATATATTCTGCCAAAGTGAATATTTTACTCAATTAAACCCATCCTGACAATACCAAGCTGGGAGATACACGACTACATTTACTTACACTAGTGCTTTTTTTGAGTGAGTTTTGGTTATATCTGTATATACTATATGTCATGTCATGTAATTTTCTAACTCATTTAAGCAAGACCACGGTCGCAGGAGGTTCTGGAGTCTATCTAATCTAGCATAGGACACAAGGCAAGAACAAACCACAGACAGGGTGCCAGTCCATTACAAGGTGAACACACACAAACATCCACACACAAAACGCACACACTAGGGACAATTTAGCTTCACCAATTCACCTAACCTGCTTATCTTTGGACTGTGAGAGGAATATACAGCTCTTGAAGGAAGCCCACACAGACATGGGGAAAACATGCAAACTCCACCCAGGGAGAACCTTAAAGATGACCTCCAGTCTCTTTTTTGCAAGGCAGCAGCGCTACCATTGTGCCACCATGCCGCCCTTATGCACTATAGATGAATGTATTTGTTTGCTTTAATCTTTTTCTTTGTTTAAAATATGTTTGAAGTTTAACATTTAAAATTGCCCAAATAGTTTAAAGTAAATGAAAATGAATCAAATTTTGTACAAATATAAAAAAGCATTATATAACCAAGCATTTTTTTTTAACAATTGAGGCGTTATGTACTGTATATTTTTCCATTGCACTTCAGTGCACTTCAACCTCAAGCCAGTTGATATTAATGTTTACACTCCTCCACTCTTTATTTTTTTTCAGAATGTTTTCCATATGCTGTAGTCAGACTCTTTTCTTTCTATGTAAATCAAAACAGAATGGAAAGATTTTGGAAAATAAAGTAAGCCATATTAGTTTTAGTGTTTTCTGTCTTTATTTGCCACTTTAATGTCACACATGTAAGCTGTTTAGTGCTTTTTTCAGTACTGCCACATTAAAATCTTTTATATGTGTGTTTTGAGTTATTGTGAGGTTTTCTTGAAGGAGAATTTATTAGGAATTTTTTTTTATCCATGTTGATTTTTTTGACAAACTTTATTTTTTTGCACCATTTGTTGTTTACATGATTGATTGTATCACATGTCTATGGTCACAGGATTTGTTGATGTCATAAGGACTTGTGCATAAATAATGTAGCATTTCCACAGTTAAAAAAAGAAAACTTTTAGGCTCAGTTATTTTTTTTTAAAGTAATATTTCGTTTACATTTTTTTTAGTCTTTTGTTCTTGACTCTGCTGCTTTGTTTGTCCATTGGTTTTGGTTTTCTTCCTGACAGTCTAAACAATTTTTTGTTTATGTTGCCAACTCATGGTCACTTCAGGTGCTCACAATACTCTTTGACATTCCTGCGTTATAACAACTATATTGTGTATTAAATTGTTTATTTTTCATCTATTTTTATTTCTTGTCTGAATGGTATTCTTCCATTTTTAAAGCATTGCTTGCTGTTAGCAAGCAGCTGAGGTGACCTGATAGGATGGGCATGAGTAAGCATGTGACAACACATTAGTGATGGGAGGCAGCTAAAGGGCTCAAATGAAGGTAAATTATATGCCAGACCAGGGGATGGCAGAGTGCACTGATCCTTTCTCTTTTTCATCGGGAGACTGACCACGGGAAATTTTGCCTGGATTTGATGAAGTCACTTCCGGTTCCGGGGGCTAAGGACGCAACTTCCGGTTCTGACCCCAAAGACATCACTTCCCCTGCCTGACTTTAAAACCACTAGTTTGCCTGTCTGTTTGTTCGTTTTTGGACTGAGATCTGTTAAGAGCAGTGTAATATAAACCAAACCTTCATCTTTGGCAGTCATACTTCATCTATATGGGTGGCTGCCCCCAAACCTTTTCTTGTGTTGTCTGAATCCTTTCACAATATATATATATGCTGCCTGAAGGCTGGAAGAGTTCCTGGAGATGAAATGTAGTCCAAACCAGAACAAGTCAAAACTAAGAAGTATGAAACATTTTTACTGAAGCATTATAGCTAATCAGTAATCAAAATCAGAGAGAAACAGTACAGTAAGTTCAGAAATGAGAATTTCAAGAAAGTAATGCACACTACCTTTGATAGTGTTTTTATAATCCATATCAAAAATAACAAATGAACAGTTGCTCCAGTATTTAAGGGGTCGGGCCGATGATCTAAGACATGGTGCTGGCTGAAACCACGTACCTTGGCAACTGGGAGAAGCATGCAGATGACAGGAATCATAATATGGTGATGCCGTTATGCAGAATAAAATACTGTTGTGGCAGTAAATAAATAACCACTATAATTGGGAAAGATTGTAATGCAAAAGTAACTGCACAGAATTTTTCCAGAAAAAAAGAAACCCATATTCCCATGTATATTTTTGCTAAAAAAATATATTCTAAGAGAAATGCATTTTTTTAAATGAACATCACATACCAGTATAACAGCAGGCATTATGACTGTAGAGTCTTCCGATACTGTTAGAATTTAGAATCTGCCATTTTGTTGTTCTCTTTCTAGAAATGTTGTTGCTACTTTCTGCTTGTACATTCTGTGCATTGTTTTTTCATTATTTTGAGAATCTGTTTTAAATTTCTCTTTACTGAGCTATGTGGTGGGATTTGATTGCTCTTTAGGAGCAAATTGATATTAGACAGACACTCACATCTATACAACAAATGAAATCCTAGGGGTTTGTTATTAACTCCTTTTAGAGGCTACTGATAGAGGACTTCAAGGGAATTTTACGCCAAGAACCATTTTCTTTGCCTTCCTGTTTAATTCCATGGTAGCTGTGAGGCATTTTGTACATTATAATGTTGTTTTTTTCTCTGCCTCTCGGTAGTGACATTTAGAAATACTTTGTAATTCCAAAGACACTCCTATGTTCTACCTCTCTTCCACTTTCTCTACCACATTTGCCTGTTCTTATGCCCTCTCACTCTCTGTCACTCTCATCTACTACAATCTGTTAAGGTTTTCTGTCCTGTCAGCAGGATGTAACTGAAGGCCCTCGGCAAGGTCTGCACATAGCTATGAAGAGAAACTGACCCATGAAACAGGGAGAAAGAAAAAGAGAGACTAGATTAATATTCAGAATGTCATTTGAGAAATGTGTGAGCTCTGTTTTAAAACCATGAACACTCCCTCACCCACCCAGCTATTCATCCGTCACTCCATTTAAAAATAAGAACAACATATAAGCTAAATTATATTCAAGGTATAGTTGCAGGCTGACAGATAAGATTAGACACATTGTAAATATTTAAATTTGCATTGTGAAGAAGCCCTGGAAAAACAGTATTACTATTGAATAGGTTAGGGAAAATTATTAATTTCCCTATATTTTTACATCCTTACCTTACTTCTTTCAAGAATGTTTGTAAATAAGTGAAGTTAATCCTATATGAATGTTATATTAAGTGCTCTAATCCATGCACGTTTCTATTGATTTAGTGATAGTTATTCAGACTATGAGCATGCAGATATTTTTTAAAACATTAACAAGTTTGGGACACTAATGACAGGACTGAAAATATATACCATGCCACAGCAGTCCTGTTTACTTTCAAAGAGGTGAAAATGCAATTATATATGAATGGCTCATTGGGCAGAGCACTGCTTTTAAATGGCAGGGGCAACAGGCTTCATTAGAGAGATCATTTGACATCCACCTCTTTGGCAAACAGACACGTGGCTCCTTCTCTTGAAAAATGTTGCTTGAGTGTTGACAGACCTGTTTACCCAGGAGACCAGTGCTTATATAAGAGAGCTGCTGAGGTGAGATCATTAGATATCATCAGAAAAGCCAGTGGCACTACAAAAGAGGGTATCAAAGGCATTGAAAGTGAAATGAATTGGCTTTTGTAGTATCGAGAGCAATATGGTTCCCCTTTCTGTCACCTACTCTTGATAACATAATGCCGATTGTCATTTTTGATTAGGTAAAATTGAAATGCTGCTCTTTTCTCACCTCTCCTTAAGCAATTGTGCAACATAGCTGTAGCTTCACACACTAAATTAGGCCCCTTATGAATGATGGACCAAGGTTAAATGAACACATGAAGAACTGTTTATGAAAAGAATAAAATTTTTATTATGTTTTTTTGAAAGTATTATCATGACAGTAATTAAAAAATAGTCTTCAAGTGCTCTTAGAATAAGGCAAGTAATGATCTTTTCCCTTGCGGAGCCCAAAGAAAAAACAGGAAGGCAGAATTTGACCAGAGCTGATCTGGAAAATGCAGACCCACTGGAATAATTACAATGCTGGGTTGTGACCTCTTGCCTTTGATATGTTGCAGCTTTATGCATATTTTAAATATACTTTGTAGAAGTGTTTTTTGTTTTATTGAGTGTTGTAAAAGAGATTTTGAATCATGGTCAGTGCCAGTATAATAAAGTGCTCCAGCTTTTTCTTATTTGTTCTGTAATGCCATTTGTTATTGGAGGACAGATTTCTCCATACTTCATCAGTGCAGTTTGAATCTGTTTTCTGCTTCAAACTTTGAGGATTATATTGTAACCTAACTGAACTCTCCTGCATGGTCTGATGAGGGCCGTATTTAGACATGGTGAGGCCCTAAGCTATGGGAAGCTGTAGAGGCCCTATATGGGTTGTGTTAACAGAGAATAAGGCTGACTAACAACTGAACGTCACAAGAATGCTGCCGAGATATATGCCAAACCTGGGAAGCAGTGGGGGAAGGACTGCTCCATTAGACCTTTAAAATATGCAAGTTAAACTGTAACCAATAGAAATAAATCTGACATTTTGAGAGGCTCCTTCAGACAGTGAGGACCTTAGCTATGGCTTCTTTAGCTTATGCCTAAGTCCAGCACATACTAAAAAATGATTGGGCTGGCAATAAACATGGTAAGAGTTTATTATAGTGTTCCTGTCTTACTTATTTCTGATAATAGCAAAAGGACACTGACTGTGCACTGAGTAATTTACAATAAAAATGTACCCATGATTTCTTAACACTATTGTTTTTCAATCAATTTTATTTTGGTTGTATCAGTGGCTATATTTTAAATTTTTGTGTCTAAACTGGTAAACTAATTTCCAAAAGCTTGACCTACCTATAGGTGTACATCCCCCTTTTAAATGGATTTGTGTAATATAGATTAATATTACATATTTTGATAATTGTTTGTAAATTGTCATTTAAGAATCAATTAGTGACTTAAAGAAAGAAACAGCTTATTGAAGCAAGTCTTTGTAAACTCCCCACAATTTTATGAATGCTATTATTACTGATAAGAACATTTTTATTAAATGCTGCTTTGGGAAATGTAATTTGTAGTAGTGGGGTTGAAGGCATTCCTCAAGATGTACTCTACGTATAAGAAGTTTTACAAGTTGGGCTTTGTTATGACTCAGTGCAGGATATTTGATGAGCAGTCCCCTCAGGAAGGAACAAGTAAACCTTTGAAACTGGGCAGCCAGCCTGAGATGAAAGGGTAATCTGCCGGGCTATAACTGGTTGTGGCTGATTAGGACTGGTTGCAGAATCAGGAGTGTCTCTATACCACAATGCCCCCATTGGTTCATGATGTGTGACAGGAAACCAAACAATTGCTGTAAGTTTGGTCCCTCTTCCTCTCTATCTCTCTCTGTGCCATTTTCCATTTGGAGAACACCTCTCTCTTGGCATAACATTTCAGACAGGCTACTTAGCCCTGTGCAGAAAATGACGTGAGGAGGGCTGACCAGAAAGAATCGAGTGTAGCTATAAGGCTATGTGCCACCTGAAATTACATATTCTACACAATCAGGTTGTATTGCTGGTAAGGCCACAGTCAATTTGCTTTTGTACTTTTGTGTACTTCTGGGTGCCGTGCAAGCAGCAGCCTTTTCTGGGCCCGGGCATGCTGTTTTCATGACCGTGCCACTTTGTGTAAAGCCAAAGCAAGATCCATACATGGAGTGACAACATGTTTGTCATAATGATTTTCCTTATTTTGTGTTTTTTTTGGAGCTGTGTAGGGCAAGATAATGCTCTCCCCTCTTACAGATTTATTGAGTGAGCAGAACAGTGTTTTGCTGTTAATTGTGCTGTATATACGAGAAGATTTTTACAGAGACAAATGATATTAAGGGAGGAATTTGCAGCCTTTCATGCCAACTACAATTCACATTCATCTGTAAAGTGAAGATAAAAACCTGTTTTTAGCTCAAATGGTATCGAATGAAATGAGAATTGCATTATTTGACTTGATACATCATTGACGTCATGTCTGTTTTCTGTGCTCAGGCACGTTTAGCAGTCACATTGTTCTTGATTCCTACTGAACTGTACCCAGGCCTACTTCTGCCAAGCATGCCAGGGCATGGTATGGTTGGTCAGGCATTGAGTGATCACTCTATTTAAACAAACAGGGCGGGGAGGAGGGGGTTATATACAGACAAACCTGCTCGGGCATGGAACAAATTGTTAGTGTGAGTACATCCTTAAAATGGCACTGTTCATATATTTTGCCTGGTGCTGGTGTCTGAGGGTTTTGGACTCTGAGGGGTGACAAACCTTATGTGTTTCACAAGGAATGATTCCTACGTACAGCGACGCTTCCTCCTTCACCAAGTATTTATCTTAATGTAAAGAATCTGCAGGACATGTAGGTTCTTGCAGATCTTACCACACATACATCTAATACTCTTTATCATCTCTACATGGGAATAGCACATAATCTATACATCCATTCAATTAGGATGCTCATCCTCCTTTGGTATATACGTTGTGGATGCTAGGGGTTGCTGTTGCCCCGTTGAACCCACCAGACAGACGTCCAAGACGCACGTGTAAAAGCACAAGAAGAATCTTTAATTATGCGTCCAGCCGTCTCTCTCTATCGTGTGCGCGCGTGTGTGTGTCTCTTTCTCGTGCTTGTGTCTCTCTCGCGCGCATGTGTGTGTATCTCTCTCGCACGCATGTGTGTGTATCTCTCTCGCGCGTGTGTGTGTCTCTCTCTCGCGCGTGTGTGTGTTTCTCTCGCGCATGTGTGTGTGTGTGTCTCTCTCGTGCGCATATGTGTGTGTCTCTCTCTCGCGCACATGTGTGTGTGTCTCTCTCGCGTGCGTGTCTGTGTGTGTGTCTCTCTCTCTCGCTGCACAGGCAGAGACTGAACACGTGCTTAAATCATCGGTGCGCGCAAACCGAAAGGGAAACTGGCTTGTTCATATACCGAGTCTGTGGTCGTGAACAGATGCAAAAGTTTGGCGAAATTTTTGGTCATAAACTGATTTGTACGTGTTCTGAGACGTTCTTGAACCAAGGTTCCACTGTATATCTTAATAGTCTTCCTTGTTTCGGTCCTACCTTTTAGAAAATATATATTGGATTCCTTGTCCCAGTTGCCACATGTCCACTGTCTCTCTAGCTGTCATCACCCTGTTCATGGTTGTCATCCAGATTCCTCCTGGAGGCTACTGGACTAAACAGATTTTTAGTTTTTATATACATTTTAGAGGCACTTAAACACATCAGTAATGAACAACCTTAGCAATAGTTCTCAGATTTTGCAACATACATTTTCTGCCTATATTAAAAACCCATTAATGACAGTCAGTTGTATTTTAGACATTGACAGATTAGATAAGAATTAGATCTGAGCCTCATTTCTACGGGCTGACAAAGCAAAACAGCAGAAATGCAATGTCAGAGAAACAGACATGGGTCAGTTAGAATGTGTCCTGCAATGCCAGCATATTGCTTAGGGAGGAATTGAAATGGGTCAGTATTTTCGCTATGACATTTGTTATATTTCATTGAACATGACTAGGCAAGTGAAAAGGAATTAAAAAGGTAAAAGCCCAATCTCACCATTCTGGACCACATACTAAGTCGTCTCAGCCTTTACAACAAATAATTGACCCATCTCATTGACCATCTCAGCTTATCATTCAATCTTGAATTGTTCTCTCCACGGCAACTAATCCCTTTTTTTCCAACAGGCTGCAGTTCATTATTCTAGGATAATACTTTGGATTTTGCTGAGGTCTGAATTGTCTCCCTGGTTTATCATTATTACAAGAGCACAGCACAGATTGGCTTGCTGCTGTATTCCAATTGTTGCTTTAAATGATTATACTTCTTCTCTGAAGGAAAGTTCAAAAAATGGATGTTGAGGATTGGAGGTGGTTCATTGCAAGACATTTTTGACAGGATTATGTTGTCAATATTATGGCCAAGGTGATGTTTGGTTAATCATTTAAACAACAAAACAGACCTTTAGCTAAAAAGTGACAATCCAAATGGGGGTTTAAATGAAAAAAGAAAAAAGAAAAAAGCAGGCTTTGGTTGAATCAAGTCATAACTAACAGAAAAAACAAAACCAAATTCTGACACTGACATCATAGTCAAAAATAAAAGCAAAAAGGGTCCTAACTATAGCTAAATTTTCCTTTCACTATTTAATTCCAAATCTAATCTTATAATGGGAATCTTTGGTAATGAGTTTTAACTTTTCTTCCCAAAGCTTATGGAAATGAAAATGCTTGTGCCATGCGTGATGGACGGTGCAGGATGGGACAAGTAATATTATCACTAGGGGGCCAGTATGATGCAAGAACAGGTGAAGACAACCTAAAGTATGCTGGGAACTGAAATCTGATAGGGCAGTCTTGTCAGGTTCTGTGGGGCCACCAGAGGGTGCTGCAGAGATACGTGATCGCTACTTTGTGGAAGTTCTGCTTGACCTGGAAGTGCTTCCAATAAGCTCTGCCCTGGCACTGGAAATACTCCTTGGTCTAAGGATCAAAGGAGCCACTTAATCTTATCCTGAGGAGTTGGAGTCGGGTATGCAGAACAGACAAAACTCATCTGGAGGTGTGGAGGAGAACAAAAGTGGGAGAAGAAGAATTGTGTTTGTGTTTATGCCACGTTTGAAGCCTTTGTACAAAGTATTATTGTCAATAAACATTTTATATATACTGGGACTATGAGGTTTGGGGTGCTGCAATGCCACCTGGTGATCACACATTATATAAAAATAACATTACACATAAATAACATTATTATGTTTCTGGACTTTTCTAGTGCCTTCAACACCATCCAACCTCTGCTCCTTAGGGACAAGCTGACAGAGATGGGAGCAGCTTCATACCTGGTGGCATGGATCGTGAACTATCTTATAGACAGACCTCAGTATGTGAGTCTTGGGAACTGCAGGTCTGACATTATGGTCAAGCAGCAAAGGAATGCCACAGGGAACTGTGCTTTCTCCAGTCCTGTTCAGCCTATAAACATCGAACTTCCATTACAACTTAGGGTCCTGCCACGTGCAAAAGTTCACTGACGACAATGCTATCGTGGTCTGTATCAGGAGTGGGCAGGAGGAGGAAGTATAGGAACCTAATCAAGGAGTTTGTTAAATGGTGCGACTCAAATCACCTACACCTGAACACCAGCAAAACCAAGGAGGTGATGGTGGATTTTAGGAGGCCCAGGCCCCTCATGGACCCCATGATCATCAGAGGTGACTGTGTGCAGAGAGTGCAGACCTATAAATACCTGGGAGTGCAGCTGGATGATAAATTGGACTGGACTGCCAATACTGATGCTCTATGCAAGAGAGGACAGAGCCGACTATACTTCCTTAGAAGGCTGGCGCTGGACAGTTTGACATCCGTGGCAGAGCGATGGGCGCTGAGCAGGCTCCTGTCAATCATGGAGAATCCACTGCATCCACTGAACAGTATCATCTCCAGACAGAGAAGCAGCTTCAGCGACAGACTGCTGTCACTGTCCTGCTCCACTGACAGACTGAGGAGATCGTTCCTCCCCCACACTATGCGACTCTTCAATTCCACCCGGGGGGTAAACGTTAATATTATACAATGTTATTGTCTGTTATACCTGCCTCACACTCTCCTCCTTGCATTTTTTAACTTGCACTGCGTTTTTATCAATATGCTGCTGCTGGAGTATGTTAATTTCCCCTTGGGGATTAATTAAGTATCTATCTATCTATCTATCTATCTATCTATCTATCTATCTATCTAT
>JANRMT010062793.1:31838033-31900415 GCA_026402145.1 Polypterus bichir lapradei
TATCTATCTATCTATCTATCTATCTATCTATCTATCTATCTATCTATCTATCTATCTATCTACACATGCACTGATGTCCAATTATATGATAAACAGCACTGCCATTACTGACAAAAATATGCTGTAAACTGACTGCTTATTTTAATGATGTCTTGTAAAGTACTTGTCACATAGATTCGCCTTGGGGAAAGCTTAAAGGTTCTAGTGGTGGTAATTCCTTGCCAATCTTCAGGGTTGCGCTGTATTCTAATGCCTATTCTTTTCCTGCCTCTACAGACCAGATGATTGACAACCTCACCACCTCTGATGTCACTTCCAGTACCCGTCTTTCTAGACCCATCTGTTCCTACCTGTCCTGTATTTAACGGGAAGTGTTGCCATCTTGGATACTATAATTTGAGACTCACAACCTCAGAGATGTTCCTTTTTACTGAAAAGTTCTATTATTTTACCTGTACATTTTATGAGGTCACAGTGTATCCCCAAATCTTTTTCTTTGTCTTTGAGCTATATCCTGTGTAATTTTCTATAAAAATGAATGTTGTTGTTGACTGATGTCAGAAAATCACTTCAGTTTCAAAAATTCAACTAGATTGTAAACATGTGGGGTTGCGTTTTAAAGTTTGAAATTATACAACTGAGACCAACATAAGATTTTGGTGATTCATTAATCAGATTTCATGTATATTTTTCTGTTTAAATTGCAAATGATAAAACTGAATCTGTGTGCAATATGCCAAAAAATCATACATGGGTCTAATTAAATGGGGGTATCAATGTAGACTAAATAGTGCACAGAATAAGTGTATTGCCAATGTTGAAATAAATGCTGAACAATGACAGATACTGAAGAACGTTACCTTTGACCTCTCTTTTTACTGTATTTTTGGCCTCAAGTAATGTGGAAGTCGAGGCTTCTTTTGATGCAAGGAAATTACTGCTTATTCAGACCAACGATGTAGAAACAAGCCTGGACCAGGCCCAAAACTGTCAGTGGGTGGTATGTGAGCTAGCACAAATTGAAAGTTAAGTTTAAGGTGAAAAATCATCAGGTACCAGCAACAAGAAGTCATTAATACAATATGACATCAAGAAACGTGAAACCAATGCAAACCCTGAGACCAAATACCTGTAGTTAAATAAGACTTGCCTACATTTTAAAGCTATTTTGCAGAAAGTTTCAGGTGTGCGACAATTTAGCAGGTTCTATAAGTGTCCTGATTAATACAGGCTTGGTTAGGAAGCAACTTTGGTCAATCACAGGCATCACTCAGACACAGTTTAGACTTGCAAATGAGTCTAACATAGACAACTTTGAGGATGTAGGAGGAAAAACTAGAGAAGTGGTACAAATATCTGTGTAGGCACAAGGAAAACAGATTCCACACAAAAATTAACCAGGCTCATTTACTCCTAAGTACCAAGACCTTAACAAAGGTTTCTTTGGGTCTTTGTAACACTTACAAAGCATCAATAAAGTGTTTATTCATTTCTGCAATGTGACTTCACTTTGGTGTGGTCTGAGCCACCCTGAGACACATTTCTTTTGAAATTACATTTTTAGTATAAAACCTGTGAATCCTTCATAACAAGCCATGTTACCAACATGTCAAAATGCAACACTGCACAGCGATGAATAACCGATCTACTAATGTTTTATAAGTTTTATGAAGACGTTTGTTAAAGTCTTGTTACAAAAGAGTAAAGAAGTAATAGATGCATTTTTGCAGTACGTAAACTAAAGTGTTACCCAAGCATGGAATGTAACACCAGAATACTTCATCCATGAAGCAACATAACTAACCAGTGCACTACCAGAAAGAAGATGTTTTAAATTTTCAGTAAACTTGTGTTCTGTTTTTTAAGTCCAATGATTTTCATTTACTGCAGTTTTCATTCCAGTGAAACTGGTAATGTATTCATCCGTAAGTCTCACAAGTCGAGTTATTATTACTGTATTCAACATACTCATTAATAGTCTTTTCACTAATTTCATCAAAGTTAGACCTCTTTTTAAAAAATGATAAAATAAACAGAACCAGAGTGTTTAATAATGATTTGGATACCAAAGACAATATCCTTCCTAATGATAAATGCAATAGCACACTTATAATGATGACTAAACACCATATACTGTAAAGTTGTAATCCTTAAAGTAGTAGTAAGGGAGTGCTTACAGTCCTTTAAAACTCAAGGGTCTGTTTGTGAAGAGATTAATGGAGTCAGACCAAGGGTTATCCGGATCAGCAACTTCAAAGCTGTTCGTAAAGTAGACACAAATGTGACTTCCTGGTTTCTCCTGACATGGTCTCCTATGAACCCATTACGTTTGTTTCAGTAGGCATAGCCAAAGGACCATACTCCTGACAAAATCTAATCTAGACCCTAAGGCAAGAACGTTTGATTATCCGTAAACCTTCAATTGCTTTCAAAAACAAGAAATCAGGAAATATTGTAACATCATAACTCCAGGTTGACTGTAATTAAATATCCAAGTATAATTCCTAATAGTTTGAATGACTCTATTTCTTGGTGTCCTGGTGTCATATCTCAGCCTGGGTTCCATTCCCGTCTTGAGGTTCAGATTCATTTTTTATGTCGCTTTTGTTTATTTTTTAATTCTTTGATTTATGTTAATGGTACTTTTTATAATTATGTATGTTATTCTCTGTTTTTGATTTTGGTTATGCATATAAGTTGCATATACAGTATTATGTTTCATGTGTATTATGAGTGGTCCTCAAAGAACCGAGTCCTCCTGCCAGTTACTGCCAGGAACTGCACTCCACCCTATAAATTTAGAGGGTCTCCTACAGTTTCCTGTGGCTCATTTCAAAAGTGCCTGGGAATGGTGAGTTTACTTGTGTTTTGCTGTGCTTATTGTGATTACAGACTTCTCGACATTTTGCTCTGGTTTTGACTTTGCCTTTGTATTGTGATTTTGGAGCTTTGTTTGCCATGCTTGGCTTTTTGCCTTGCCTTTTGTGCACTTTAGAGCATCTTAGTGAGTCATATAATTTTTGTGATTAAAAAAATCTTTTTATTTTTAAAGATTTTGCGCTTGCCCTTACTACTAGCCATGGTTTAATAGTGATATCCCCCTCCAGTGGGCATTTTCTGGAAGTGCTTTTGAAGCTTATTGAGATATATGTGTTTTGGGACTCCTAGTCAACAACACCTGGGATGCAGTCTGATTCTTTTCTGAACTGTGTTTATAAAGGAGTCACTGATATGGCAAAAAGAATATGAGGCCTCCTAAAATTCTCCCAAAAACAGGTCAGGATATTCACCAGCTTTCCCAGATATGGCCTTATCCTGTAGTACTACCTGTAGCCTAAGCAGACTCACAATGGGTAGCTGGCTTTTACAGTTCAAAATTCAATGAAATTCCAAAGATTTTTTTACAAGGAAGATAAAACTGAAAAATTACAGCTTTATAAACGGATGATTTATTAGTAAAAAATAAAAAAATAAGACAAAGGGCACAAAAAGGCAAAAAAATCCAAAGGCGAAAAAATACCAGTGTTCAGTCCAATGAACAGAAACCAAAAACACAAGCCATAAACCCAGTAACCAGAATTAACAAATGAAAAGCAATTCTTACAAAAAAATCCTTCTGTCTGACCTGAAATTAAAAGCAGAAGGATAACCGAGCAGCAGTAATGTCAAAGTGGCCCCGCCTCCTAAGGCTCTCCTGCAAAACAACAGCAATGGATGCACATTTAAATATATGGAACACAAACTATATAATGATAAATAAATGAAGCAGATATGAAAATAAAAAAACCCAGAAAATTTAAAAATAACAAAAACAATAATAAAAAAAAGAAATAAATACAAGACAGGGAAAAAAACCTTGGCTGAAACCTTGTTTTCATGGAAGTTTATAGTTTTATTTTGATGATGCTGTTTTGTGCTTTTTGTATGGTCGTTGCCATTATCGAGAGTTTTTGTGTGGCTATGACCCAGTTGTTAAAGGCTGCTATGCCTGTACACAAGATGTGGCAAGCATGTGATGTATTATTTTAGCATATTCCTGTGTATAAAAGATACTGATACACAGTACTCTGCATCGAATATTCACTATTAAGTCAGACATTACAATTAGAGTTAGCTACTGTAACAAATGGACACCAGACAGTCACAAAGCTTTGGGGCAGCCACCCATATAATATGATCCTGGTTGCAAAAGGTTTGAAAAAGTGAGTTGTTTACAAGACAGAGTCCAAAACAGAACTGATTAAGTGGAGGTAAGATGGCGGTTTTAAGGGCTAGAAGAGGAAATGATGTCATCCATGCTGGAACTAGAAGTGACGTTTTCAGGACCGGAAGTGACTTCATCAAAGGCGCCGGGACTGGAAGTGACATCATTAGAGGTGCCAAGATCAGAAGTAATGTCATCAGAGGCACCGGAACCTGGCGGGATTTCCCAGGAATGGTCTGCAAGAGACTGATAGAGACAGCCTGTACACTCAGCCACCCCCTGGTCTGACGTAGTATTACAGTTACTCAAGCCCTTTAGCTGCCTCCTAATCGCACGTGTGTGACACTGCAAATAAAAACAAGGTTATGTGAGGTCTTTTATATTGTTATTCTGACTTATTCTGTCTCTTTCGATATTCTTGCATCAGCCTGCTTAATGATTTAGATTTGGCCTTCTCTGTCATGAACTGAAAAGTCCCAATACATAAATTCCAACTGGAGGGGAAATCACCATCAAACCTCAGCTTGAAAAAGTGCAATCTTTATAAAATAAAGGATTTACTTTCACAGGAAAGGCTCTGTGAGACAGTGGCCATCTGAACAGCACAAAAGGCAGGAAATACCTGAAAAGGCAAAGACAATCCAAGAAAAACAAGTCCCAGTCAAAGAAGGGTTGAGGTAAAAAGAGTACACAGGTTAAAAATCTAGAAATACACAAAAGCCGACGAATAGTCACAAGAGAAATTCACCACACAACAAGCGCATTTACAATGAACCACAAGGGACTGTGGGTTTTCCTCAGCCTTTACAGATCTTGGAGCAGGTGGCCATGCCTCTTGGAGGACCACTCACAAAACACATAGAACATAAAAGAAGATACACAGATACATAGAAACTAAATGGCCAACGGTATTAACATAAACAAAAGAACAAGAAATGAACAGAACAGCCAGGGAAGAAACCCTAGCTGAAAGACAGCATTCTCTTATTTGCTCTGTTCCATGTAATTTTCTTTTCGTCAATTCCATTTGGGTGCTATTTCTCCCAGGGTGTTGGTAGAAATTTCATCCTAAAGCAGATCACAGAAACAACCATATGTAAAATTTTGAATAATGTATTGGTATGCACTTTTACTACGAATACTAAAATTGTGTTCCTAGACAGCCTTTGCTGGTAACGATTACAATGCTGTGTTGCAGCACCTGAGAATTATATTGGACTGTTAAGCCATGTTCATAAGTGGATGATAGCTTATTTAAACAGTGTAAATCCATGCAGAATTTAACAACTGTCTACGATCACTATTGTCTCACAGTAGGCATGGAGTTCTATTTTATTCAGCTCTTTCAGTGTTATTATTTTCTTTGTATAAACATGACATTATGCTTGGAAGGCTCACATGATTATTTTTTATTTATATTCAGCACTAATTAAAACTTGGCTGTTCTTACAATGTCTATAAAACCTTTTGTTCACATATTTCTATTAAAATGTGTGTTTAATATATATTTAAAAACATAAAAATGGATCTTAGGTGGAAGTATATCAGATAACCATAAAATGGAGCCACTTCCAGACTTCAAAGGCTAAAGCTGTAGTTCTCCTCAATCTGCCTAGAATGTTCAAGTTGTATTAGGCTCAGATCTATTATTTAATACTCACATTAATCTATTATGAAAGATTTGTCCTCTCAAGCTTGAAAGCATTTAAAAACTGAAGAGATTTCCTATGGTTCTAAAGACAGAATATTCATGCATTATATATTAGAATTGACTATTACAACACTTTACTTTCAAGAAGTTTACATTGTTCTTTGTCTGTCCCCCAAAAATGCAGCAAAAAGGGAGCTGTCAGGCCCACTAGTGCTGAAGTCAGCAATAAATGCTGGGTCTCTATTTTCTTTTAAATGAATTACCTCTTCAATTTGAGGGGTATTCCTCCAATTTTCCTCCCAAAGACATACTTGTTCGGTTTAGTGTGTGGCTCTAAATTGGTCATGAGGGTGTGTATGAGAAAGAGAGACAGAGTCTGGCCCTCCAACACTGAATTGGATGAAGCAGGACTGTTGTTCATTTCATTTGAGCAGCTGAGATGACATGACAATAGAGTACCATGTTTAGAAAATGCCGAGTTACTAGAGATTTTATTTAAAAACAGATTCAGAAATGGAAGTTGGATGGCAGAGGGATGAGAAAATATTGTAGAGTGAATTAAAGGTTGGCAAACCCAGTTTTCACAAATAATATTAAATGGAACAGGTGAAGACACTGTCAACAAGAAAAGTGAAAGAAGAAAATACTGGGCAAATACCATAGGTAAACTAAAATAAAGCTTATGAAACAAAATCGTGAGAATAAACATTAAAGGGTGGAATAAAGCAAGTCTCGAGAAAGAAGGTCTAACGTTGATTCAGTGACAGAGTAAAGTTTGAGTGCAAATAGTCTGTTTAAATATCAAAATAAACTGAGCGCAGTCATTTTCTATCTCCAGTCAATGGTAAATGAGACAAATGATGAAGGGTGTAGTCGAACACAAGGCAAGACAGGTAAATACCAAGAACAAGGAACTATGACCACTGAAATAGGTTTCAAAATCCACCTTTTCAGTTATAAATCTGCATTTTTGCTCTTCTTTGTCTTTCTGAACTTCATACTTCACTTTCATTTGTTGTTATATATATAAAACCAGGAGAAGAAATGATTGAAAGATGAAAAATGATTGAAGGGCTGAGACAAATTTTAGTCAAAGGTAGAGGCTTCAGTTAAACACCAACAAGTTGTCAGAGATACAGTTAAACAAAGTCAAAAATGACTAATAGAAATTGTGAATGGGGAGAATTAAGCAAAGTGGTCCTACCACTAATTCAGTCACTACAGATTCTAAAGTGTTGTGGTTTTGTGGATCCAATAAGCAGATACTTAAATAGAAAATGTGTGATGATGTTACAGTATGTGTGCACGGTATTGGAGTTTATCTAAGATCAAGATGGCCACTATCTAAACAGAAAGGCCGCCAAAAAGATGGTGCTGCTGTGATGTCACCATTGTCATCAATGGTGCACTATGTGGATCTGTACTATGTTTTTGCAATAATATTTTATATAGGTATTTTGGCTGCTTTATATCTAGCACCATTTTATGTGGTCAAAATTATTTCGCCACGTTATTATTCCTGTTTCCAAAACGCAGCTCCTGATCGTCATGGAAGTTGCATAGCCTTGTGTCATCAGTGCCGTCCTTTAAATCCAGTGCAAAGAATCTTTCAGTATCCGTGATTCTTACAAGTGAACATATATTCTTTCTCAACATTCTGGTTCCTGATTCTATAGTTTCTCTGACCTTGAGTTTTGGTTTACAATTTGACTTTGGTATATTTGGTTTAGTCTTATGGTTTCAATTCATTTCTAGTTGATAAACATTTCATCTCCTGCTCCTCCTCATGCTTTCAGGCAGAATAACCATCATAACAAAAAATATTTCCATAAATCCAAAACAAATTATAGCAACACAAAAGACATAGCAAAGCATTCTAGTAGTTCAATAACTCACATTAGCACACTACTGTGGATGTACACAGAAATCAGAAGGCAGAAGCCCTATAAAAACTAAAGCTAATAGTGTGGCTTTTAGGTACATATTTCTATAACTTTGTGTGCCAATGTAAAGGATGACGGTGTTGGGCATGTGGTCATTCAGCTCATCTTATGGGAGACACAGGGATGAGGGGTAAGGGAAGCTGGATGTTTAATGTACTTGGGTATGCCATCCACAGATTAGCAGTCACAGATATGGAGGAAGAACAGTGACACTAAAAAGATACAGCCCGCTGTTTTTCGCAGTCTCTGACCAGATGATGACATCTACTCATGAACTTTGTGCAAATAGTCATCATGATGGCACACAACCTCTAGAAAATAAATGGGGTTTTATCATCTTGAAACCCCAACCTTTCTCCGACACTCTGGTCTTGTTTTCACTACCATTAGTCACAGAAGAGATGTCTTGTTGAACTTATCAGTGTCCAAATACAAGAGCATAGGATGCAAACTATGTTGCATTTGAAACAAATATATAATAATGGGAATAATATATAATAATCAGCCTATTTAACCATTCACAGCTTTTGTACGATTCTGTGCGGATTTTAGATAATCTCTCATTGCTGGTGTGAGTCTACTCCAGTTATTCCAGTTTCCATATGACATGTGGTTTGTTCCAATTGTCCCACTGTGAACATCAATGGGTTTGTGAGTCTGCCTGTGGATGCACTGCAAGTCTCACACCTTATAACCTCTGCACCCTCCTCTGACATTCTCCTATATGCAGTGAGTTTTGAAAATAGATTGAAGTAAAATTACCACTGGAACCATTTGTACTTGATTTTAAAGTTTGAAGTAATGTGATAACTAACTGAAGAGCTGGCCTAGCAAGTTTTGGCATAGAAGACCCTCTCAATTATTATATAATTTTCCAATTAGAGCTTCTAACAACCATTCATACTATATTAAGGTATTCGATATGTTGAACACTGCTGATGTGTTATCCTCTGATTTTTGTTCTTGCCTACCGGTCACTTCAGGATCTCCTGTACAGTTGGCCAACTGTGCACTTCAAGAAATGCAAAAAGGCCTCAAAGTGGGGCAGAATGCTGAGTGCTGGATCAAGTTCCAGATGCCCTGTACCTTACTTGGCCTTTCTATTGTGTGTTTTCTCTAAATAAACTTCAGGCTGGGACATTCATTTCCCTCTCATTCATTTTCTCCATTGCTGCTTGTTCATACTTTAATACTTCAGTAATAACAAATAATGTCTATTTTTTTGATTATCTGTGCAGTCATCTGAATCATCCTATTGTGAAGAGCACTAAATTAAAATAAATTAAATTCCACTGAATTATAATGTTCAAATACTTGAGGTCAATCATCAGCGCCACAAGTGGGTGTGATCAGGTTGCTAAGCCAAGAATAAGAGCCTGCTTCAGTAAATCAAGGGAATCATCTGGTATTGTATGCCTTTGCGAAATGCTTCTACATGTGAAGGAAAACATTTATGGAAGTAGAGATTTGCAAGGAAATTCTGATTGAGGGTTAGCAGCCTATGAAAGTTTGAATAATCTGCAGAGTTTTAGATTAAGATTTGTTTTTATCATGCTGTGCTTACATTTATGTAACTGCAGTGTAATTAGGCTTTATTACATTGCACTTAAAGTGTGACTCAAGTAACAGTACATGTGAGTTCACATTCTGGTTTGAAATACAAAATAAGAAAAGTGCACTTACCTACTTTATACAGTTTACATGAGACCACCAATAAGTGCGTGATCATGAAGCCGAATTAACCAGTAGTTGCGTGAGCAATTATTGAATAATCTCAGTGCAGATATACAGCAATAAAGGACAATAAATGTAATGTATTACTGAATAATTAATTATCATTACTGCTTGTCAAAACAGAATACAAAACATCATAAGATATGTTTGGATCCAGTATGGGCATTAGATTTATTGCCATCTAGTAAGAAAAAAAATCAATCAACAATCATGGCTGTAGCTTTTTGATCCAGTCTCACCTGTATGCTGTCTTCAAGAGCTGGTGGAGCCTCATGGCCTTCTTGGCTATTTACCGTGGAGATGGGAATCACATGAGCTGTTGTAAAACATCTACATTCTTGCCTAATATTCCCTTTAAGTCGGTCCCTATAAGACTTCTGTCAGCCCCTACATATGTAAAATATGTCACTCGATTTGGGCCAATGGTTGACTCCCACCTTGTTCCCAATACTGCCACATAAGGCACAAACCCATCATGACCCTGAATTGGATATATACTACATCAAAAATGGACAAATGAACTGTCCCTGACTGTGTGTAGTTTGCATGCTGCCCACATGTACTTTGGGATATGCAGATTATATTTTTTGGTTAACTCCAGATTAGCGCAGTGTGTGTACAGTACAGGAAGTTTGTGTGTGTTAAATATATCTGTGTTCTGTGATGGACAGGCATCCTGCCCTAGGGCTGATGGCAGCCTTGTGCCTGATGATACCAAGATAGGCTTTAGCCCTTCCATGACCACAAAATGAAACAGCAGATTAGAAAATTTGAAAATGTAAGAAGTTACAATGACAAGCCTCTAAATCTTTAAGCTGGGGTTGGTTTGTGGCCTGATTGCTTCTTATCGTAAATGTTCACGTTCTTCCCTTCTCTATATATATTTCCTATGGATTCTCCAGGTTCCTCCCACATCCCTAAGATATAAAGTTGGTTAAATGATGACTCTAAAATAACCTCCTGTAACTGATCATGGGTGAGGGTGTCATGCGATACACTGGAATTCCTTTCAGAGTTACTGGCTGTCTTGCATTTAACACTGCTAGGAAGGGTTGTGTCTCCCCAGAAACTTGCAGTAGTTCAGAAATTTGATAGATAGAGTACATTCAAATATATCAATATTAAAGTAATATTGTTTCAGTAGGTAATTGCAATGGTAAAACAAGGCAATAAGTGAAGAAAAGGGTTGCTCTATGTACGATAGTGCACACTATGACTCCCAAACATTTTAACAACCTAATGGAATTAAAGTTTATGTACTGACGTTTTGAGTAGCAGTCTCATCCAATTTGAGGTTTAGAAGGTATGTCTCTCCTACGCAGAGGCAGAACTCAGTGACAACAAACCACTGTAACTAGAGATCAGTAGGAGACTTTGCTTTGAAAGTGACATGGATGGTGTGTTCATCATTTACAGAGTATCATTTAGAAGAATATCAGTCTCTAACTTACACACTAACCTAACACAAATGTTGGCTGTGACAGCACTTTTTTCCATTTTAATTTCTTAAATTATAATTTCATTATTGCATTGTGCATAGAGTACAATGAAATTCTTACTGGAATATGCTAATCAACACACAACATGTTGCCATTCTCCAACACCATGATTAGTAAACATACAGTAATTCCCTTACCTCAAAACTTCTGTCATGCTTATCTGTAATGTGAAGAAATTTGTCAGAGTGTGTCAGAATCCCAAAGTCTATGGAGGGCTTGCTTCAGTCCCAAAGTTTGTGAACGTAAAACCGAAAAACAGAAGAAAAATGTAAAAAAGGAATTGCAAGAACAATCAGAAATAATAAACACCTGAATTGAAAGCCACGTGAGACAGAAACACAGCCAGCTGCACTAGTGTGTTGCCCAATTATTATTTTAATTAATGGAATTATCTCATTAATTAAGAACCAGAAGACAGGGATCAGGCCTGTGAACCACAGCAAAAGATGACACAGCTGTGTGCTGAAAATATTAAATTAATGAGGGATTTCCAGACATATATTGTTCTGGGATTGTGTCCAGCTCAGAAAGTGGGGAGGAATCATTAGTGTTGGGCTCCCGCTGCTAGTTGAACCCAGGCAGTCATAAAAAACATTGCTTAAGGACACAACTCCAAAGGGCAGGAGAAATGTGTTTATTTTATGTGTGTGACTCACCCGCTGTGTATACCTGGGCTGTAACAAGTAACAGCAGCCCTTATGCAGACAAATAAATGAACTAAAACAGGGATCATGTGCCTTTGAAATACAGTGGGTGGGTGGATATGTTAACATGTTATCTCTCTGCTTGTCTCAGTAATATTCCTGCTCTCTCCTCTCCTACCGATACTTATATGAACTGCACAAATTTGCAATTCTTGAATTGAACTTTATTGCCAGGCAACCTAGTTGCTAGGAATTTGTCTTGATGTTACAGCCATGAAGCAAATAGAACCAAAATACATTTGATAGAACATTATATGACATCATCACATTATACCGATGTGGACAAAATTTGTTGGTACTTTGTTGGTACCCCTCCAGAAAGAAAGAAGAACCCACAATTGTCTCTGAAATAACTTGAAACTGACAAAAGTAATTGGCACCAATCATTGTTTACCCCATATTTAACAAAAATCAGACTTTGTATTAGAGCTTTGATATAGCTTTTATATTTCGAATAATAACACAAATAAAATGGCATAGACAAAGATAATCAGATCCTTAACCTAATATTTTGGTTTCCAGCCTTTAGAGGTAATCACTGCAAATCATCGATCCCTGTAGCTCTCTGCACCTGTCCACTCTCCCTGAGCAAACTGCTCCAACTGTGTCAGGTCTCAATGGTGCCATTGCCAGACTGCATGTTTCAGGTCTTTCAGGATTCAAATCAAGGATCATAGGAGGTCAATTCAGAATAGTCCAATGTTTTGTTCTTAGTCATTCTTGGGTGATTTTAGCTGTGTGTTGTGGGTAATTATCCTGTTGGAGGATCCATGACTTGCGACTGAGACACAGCTTTCTAAAACTGACCAGTACATTTCACTATAGAATGTCTCAACTGTCTTAAGATTTTATTGTTCGCTATACAGACTCAAGGGACCCCACATCAGACTCAGTAAAGCAAAACATAACCGAGCCTCACAATAAGTATGGTGTAAATATGGTGTTCTTCTTTAAAAGCTTAATTTGTTTGTCTGATGTGACTTGCCAAAAAGCTCCAGTTTTGTCTCATCTGTCCAAAGGACATTCTTCCAGAAGCATTGTGGCTTGTCAATATGCATTTTAGTAAATTCCAGTTTGGCTTTTTATGTTTTCTTCTAACAGTGAAGTCTTTCTGAGTCTTCTTCCATTTGGCCCTTAGAAATGGAAGGTATGATCAGACGTTGACCTTGGAGTTCAGCTTGTATCTCTTGAAAGTTGCTCTTGGCGGATTATCCCCACTATCCTCCGGCTTATTTGGGGTTGATTTTCCTCTTGAGGCCATGTCCAGAGAGGTTAGCTACAGTCCCATAGACCATAAACGTCTTCATAAGTGCAACTGTTATCACAGGAACAGCAAACTGCCTGGAGATGGTGTTGTAGCCTTTGCCTTTAACTTGTTTGTCTATAATTTTCTTAATGATCTCCTCAGACAACTCTCTCTCTGCTGCCTTCTCTGGTTCATGATCTGTGTGGGACACACGATACCAAACAGCGGAGTGACTACTTTTCTCTATTTAAATAGGCTGAATAACTGATTACAGGTTTGGAGACATGTGTGATACTAATTAAAGAAAACAGTTAGTCTGAAAAATCACTCTAATCCAATTATTTATGATCTTTTCTAGGGGTTTCAACAAATGTGTCCAAATGTTATCATTAGAATAACTTTATGGAATAAGCAATACTTGATCTCTTTTCACACTTGCTTTGCTTTACTCGATAGCATATCAAAGGCATGTAGGGATACATGGGACAATTTTCATTTAATCACTTTTCAGGAGGCATATGGCACTTTTTCAATGAGTTGTATGGGTACCAACAAATTTAAAGGGTCATTATTGTAAGGTGCACAGAGTACCGTGAAATTCTTACTTGAATATGCTAATCAACACACAACAATGTACCATTCTCCAGCACTATGATTAGTAAGCATACAGTAATTCCCTTCCAATTGAATCCTCTGTCATGCTCTTCTGTAGTGTGAAGCAATTTGTCAGACTGTGTTAGAATCCCAGAGTCCCTGAATCTATAGAGGCATTGCTTCAGTCTCAAGCCACAGTCCAGGACTGTTAGTATTTTTAAATAAAATATTGTAGTCTTATATAAATCATGTCAGCAAACAGACATCCTATGTTAAAAATATCAAATGGATGTACGGTACTATAAAAATAAAATGAACAAACAAAAATGATTGCCCTGTTTAAATGCTGTATATACAGTACAACAGCAGTAAATAATGCAAAGCTCCCAAACACAAAAAATACATAAAACAGTATGACAATATAAAAATTGTCTAGTACAATACTGTGTAAGTCTTTAAAGTAAACATAATTTAGCTTGGACAGAGATATTTGGGAATACAGAAGTGAATCAAAACTTGTTATTGACCACAGTGACTTATCCTGTATTAATGCACACAAAAATGAACTAGTTTAAAGAAATACGAATAAATGTATCTGGAGTATGAGGTTACTCAGCTGATATGGGATTCCTAAGGTCAGGTGTGCAACACGACATGGAACAGTCCCAAAAGATACAACTAGAACTGTGAGAGGACCATAGACCCTTGCATTGTGAGCGGCACATTCGAAGAAAGTGAAGGCATCAAAGGAACAAAAAACGAGAGTCAGAGATGGTGAACAGTAGTTTAGAAGGATGTCTGCAATATTCTCAAAGGATACTACAGGAAAGGCAACACAGCTAGTGATTAGAGTACTAGAATTCAGGGATTCAAGAGCTTGTGCCAAAAATGACCTCAGGAAGAGGCTATACAAGGGACTCAGATTTTACAGGGGGCACGCAACCTGCAGAGAAGTAATGTGTTCATTGGAAAACACACATTCTTACATGTAGAAATCTTGATAGCTCATCTGTGTTCAATAATGCTGAGAATAAATGCATAGAGGTATGGTACAGTCCAGTCCCCAGCAAAGCAGACTTTCACTAAAGGTACAGAATTCACTGGAGGCACCCAATTCACAGAGAAGAAGTGCATATCATTGGACGCTCACATCTTCTACTTCTATGTGGCAACAGAAACACCCTGATATCTCAGATCGATTAATGATGAGCAAGGCTTTGAAAAAATGTATCACAAGCTTACCGGTAGCAGTATATCCAGGCACATAGAATTTAAAGCCACCTGACACTAGTGGCCCAGTGAAGGTGGAAGGAGAAAAACATTGAAGGCTCACTAGACAAGGAATTCAAACATGTTTGTTCCTTTTGTGTGGAGTTCTTCAGAGGTGGGTAACCACTTCATCTGATGGACAGAGGGATGGAATCTCATGTTTTCTAGAGTTGGGGGGGTTTCTTTTCAGCTTTCATATTTTCTTTGTTACCTTGTGTTCTCCCATTTCCACTGTACATCTATTTTGCACTGTGTAACACACTCACATTGTTTTGATCCTACAAGCAGCAGGAGAAAAAATACTGGGAAGATAAAAAACTTAATACTAACTGATGGATAGCTTAACTGGAGCCATCAAAAGAGAACAGGAAGGCGCAAAACAGCCAGGGGTTCCTAACACTAAAGTCTTCTTGAAAGTATTTCAAAGCTAGTGAGCATGCATGTAGTTAGAACAAAGGTAAGACTTGTTCAATGAAAGGCTAAGGTCAGTGGCGCTATCAAGCAAGGTAGAGAAACAGTTCATGGAATCAAGTACTCAAAAGATGGAGTTCAAGGTTTATAAGGTCCACTGCACTAAGCTAACTTGATTTAAAAATGCCAAAACTAAGACACCCAGTGCCGCCTTATTAAATTGGGTGTTTATCATAGTGCTGTCCATGTGACATCATTCTCCACGTGACTGGCAATGGGCATCGTAACTATACTAAGAAGAAAAGAAAAATAAAACTCATAAAATGGCAGACTGCTGAAGTCAATGTCATAACCTTCAAAACAATTTACAGCCATTAAAATATAAGTTACATGCACCAAAACAAGATAATACATTTTTATCTGGTAAAAGCTCAACTTCACACACTCATATAAACCATTTTGATACTCTGGCATTATTCAAAGTGTGGAAATGCAAAAAAGAGGCTCATTTTAATTATTATTTTCATTTAGTCCCATAGAAGTTTGCCATGACCTGGAGCTCAACAATCCAATTTTGTCACGAAAAGTACCCCTACTTTACATCACAACATGCATGGGAAATGTCAGAAAAGATGAAGAGCAGAGGCAAACAAATACTTCATATCCTGTATCCTTACTGAGAGTGAATTTATAGAGTGTGGTCCCAGAAATATTACTTATTGCTGACAGTCCACTTGTCTGCCACACAAGATGCTGTGCCTCTCCCAATTACCTTCACCTCTCTCTTACTTTTCATTGTACCTCATTTGGTCATAACAAAGACATGTTGTCTTTACTGAACTGCCAATCAAACTGTTACCCCAACTTACTTAGCTAGTCTTAATGGAATTAGGCTTTGGAAAGGAGAGGTCTTTAAACTCCACTGAGAGGTCACTTGTTGGTTAATCACTAAAACACTCTTGTGATCGGGAATGCACTTTGAAAGCTTCCTCTGGCACCCCAACACATTTCTGCATTAATGTTTATGCAAATGTCATTAATGGGCCTAGTGGCCTAGATAGCTCTCAGTTTCATTGTTTTCCATCCACTCCTTGCTGTCACCACTTGTCTTGTGGGAATCTTTCTACTGGTCTTCTGCTAGTCCCCCATAACTTCTCCCTTTAGTACACATGAATTATGTAATTCCTGTGGCAACATTTAAAAAGGGTAAATACTTGTTTTCCTTTTGCAGTCTGTGTCTACCCACATGATGCGTGGAGGAGTTGTCCAGTCACTAATGTAGGTTTCTTCCTCTCTCATTCCACTTTCATATCTAACAGAATTATTTTCCTGTACCACAGTAAAGATAACATGGGCTGCTGTAGTAACATCTGTGAGTACAGAATCATGTCCAGGAGACAAAGTATATTAGAAATTAACATTTATTATATAAAAATAAATACAAATGTCGGGCAGAGGAAAAAGGAGAACATGGTGTCCAGATAATGAAGATAAGCTAAACCCTGTTGCCTCTCTGGGTCTAGTTGTCTACCAGGTAGAGCACCTTGCCATTTTGCCTAAATCCAAGCACCTCTAACATGTCTCACCTTCTGTCTGTTTCTTTAGACTTCTGGACTGCTTTCCCTTTCCTTGTCTCCGGGCTCTGCTGTCAACTGAGGACTGGCTGTGTGTCAGAATCTCATTCCAGTTCTCATTTTAGTTCATTAAAGAATTACTACTGTTTGTAATGAATGTGGGGGTTTCTGAGTGTAAAGAATTACATTTTGTACTAATTTCTTCCTTTTTTGTAATTTTTCCCATTTCTTTAAAATGATATCATTGTATTTTAAATTTTTTACACTGCCATTTTGTTTTCTAAAGGATACTGCTATTTTGGGCTGTTTGGTGTTGTTATGGAGACAAAATTCGAGGCATGATACCATCCATATTTAACATGACAGCATGATATCCACCTTGTTCAAATTCCTGGATATAAAGCATACCTCCGTTTGACTTTTACTAGTAGTTAGATTTTGTTTTTGTAAAAATGATGACTTTGATTCTAATTTTGTATATTGGGCTTTGGTACATTCAGTTATTTTTGGCTTGCCTGTTTTGACTTTTGACCAAGGGTCCTCAGTCACGGTCCTGGAGGGCCACAGTGGCTGCTGGTTTTTTGCTCCAACCCAATTGCTTAATAAGAAGGACTTATTGCTCAAGTAACACTTCTGCTTCACTTTAGTTGTCTCACTCGTTAAGATTTTGAACCCTTATTGCTTATTTTAGTCTTAAACAGCTGTATTCTTGGTTTTTAATTGCTGCTAATTAGCAATAACATGCAAATGACAAAAGAGAGCAGCTTTTCTCCATTTAGCGTGTTACCATTTACACCTGTGTGTATTAATCATACACTATTGGGTTTAATTAAATCCTTGGAAGGAAAGTGAAGAGAAAAAAGTGAAGGACTGAGAATTACTCATCCATTTTAGCCTTCAAATCATTTGGATGATATCCTTAGAAAGGGGAAGAAAATCCAGGATACGAGAATTACCTGACAAAGCACTAACAAGCCATGAAATTCAATTATTAACAAGAATTACTTTCTAATTAAACAATTGGGTTGGAACAAAAATCTGCAGCCACTGCGGTCCCCCAGGACTGTGATTCTGGACCCCTGCTTTTCACTGTTTGTCTTTGATTTTTCATCTCATCTCCTGGTTTTTGAACATAACCTTTTGTCTTCTGTCTCTTCTCAAATGGTGAAAGTAGGCTTTTCTTAACAGTGGTGAGTGAACACTGCAGAGTTTGCTTTACTGCGAGTTTTTACAATAACAGAAATTTTTGTTAATGTTGCAAAACTAAATGTATTCAGGTGAATGAGGACTGAGGAACTGAACTAGTTTTGAGTGGAATATAATGGTGTAATGGTCTTTTAAGTGTTCCTGAGTCGTGGGGAAGCATCTGCTGATTGTGTTGGACTGATTATTATGTCCTGTGACATGTGTTGGGAGGCAGCAGTGCTAACCTCTGTGTCACTGTGCCTCAAGCAACAAAAGACGTAGATGAAGCTTACAACTTATTTAATCTATAGCACACTTCACTGAGTGCAGGCACAGAGTGCTCTTTACAATTCTCAGTTAAAATACAAGTATAGATTCAACTAATTACTAAATACAGAACTGGCACACTCATAAATACAAATGTGTTAAAACACACAGAGAATGTGAGGTGAGTATGCTTACAGTATCCATGCATGAAAGTTCTGCACATGACTGCCACAACCCCGATGTCACTCTAGAAGGAATTGGAAGACGACACAGCTAGTGACAGCTCCTCAAATGGGCATACCTTACATGAGCCCAGGAGATGATCCTCTGACATGCGTGTGTGACAGCATGTATAGATTGTTGTTAATTCATTTATATACAGGGTGGTCCAGATCTAATTTATGCAGATCCAGATAATCTGGATGACTTTGATTTATGCGGGGACGATTCCAGTTCGGCGTGAAGACGATTCTTCATGTCGTCAGTTCGCACACTTCTCGATGGTCTGGGATTTTTCGGGCGATTTTCTATGTAATAAACTTAATAAGTTATAGCGTAATGAAAATTGCATAATTAGATCTGGACCATCCTATAGAGGTGACATATGGATTACAAAGATTATGGGTTATGCCATGAGCAATTCTCCTAAAATGAGCTTCTGAGGCCTGTTGCAATTCATGGCAGGACAGTGGCAGTTAACACAGTGCAAATGTCTGGATTGGGACGGATCACAGTGTGATTTCATGACATAACACTTGGGTTAGTCAGCAGGATCTGCACTGTGGCTGGAGTGTGGTGGAGGAATATCACAACAGGTATATTCGGAGTGAGTGATAGCTCAGCTGACATTACCAGAAAGTGCTCCGCTTGTAGTGTTTGAAAGCAGTTCCTAGGCAGATAATTGTAGAAGTTCTTCTATTGCGCTTGGTTTAAAAAATGTAGCTTCTTAGGCAATTTGTAGTCCTGATCAATACAGCAGAAGAAGCCAGTTGCAGTGCTTAGCACTACTGCTTTACAGGCCCAGATTACTGATTCACTGTCTATGTGGAGGCTGCATGTTCTCACCTTCTCTGCATAGAATTTTGTTCTGGATATTCTGCTTTTAAATTAAACAAACATTTTAGACTAACTGATGACACTGAAACTGCCAAGAATGCATGTGTGTGTGCCTGTTAAGGGCTTGTTCCTGCCTTGAAGCACATACTGCCTGACAGAACTTGACCTTGTCCTTGATTAAAAGAGTTCAATAATGGATGAATTCCTTTTAGGAATAAAAGAAATGTGCTGAGAATGCCAAGAACTGGAAAATTTCAAAAACTGGAAAAACATTAAAAGACCTTTAAAATGTGTGGTTTACTAGTAAAAAGACAAACTCTTACAAAACTCTTATAAAAGCAGTTTGTGAAACTATTGAACAGAAAATATTGTGAGCCCTGCTAATTCCATTACAGCGCTCCAAAAAAGTAGGGCCAATTCCTGGTCATGGCTCAAAAGAAAAGCCTGCAAATGACAACATTACTGATACCTGCCCAAGTTGGAGTGGCTTATTATGTTAAACTGTACATGTTTGGGATAGGAGAGAAAAAAAATCTACATGAAGATGATCAAAACCACAGTAAGAGCATGCGAACTCCACATGGACAGTGACCGGGGTCTTAAATAATGCAGTAGATCAAAGGATGAGATTAGGACCCAGGTTATTTCGGGAACAAGCGGTACTCTTTAATGAAGTATGGCCAAGGGGACCCATTACACTCTCGCAAGGGAGTCCAAATAATGAGGCGTCAAAGAGCTGTAATTCATTTTTACTGAATCTGGTTTAAATTATTTGAATCTTGGAAAAAAAAAAAAAAAAACGCAAGACAGAAGCAATTGAAAGAACATTAAATAAAGGTGAATAAGTGGTAATGAAATATAAAATGAAGAGGCAGATTTACAAGTAGATAAGAACTGAAGTAATTTTCTCCTGTAATGTTAAAACTGTAATTTTGAATTGTAGAAATATTAAATTGAATATGGTGATCTACAAGAATGATGTTTGAAGGTAGGGGTCCACTGCAGCTGTTAGTCATCTGCATCTAATTTTCTTTTTATTTAAACCCCCACAAACCAATATAAAGAGCAGCATAAATCAGAAAGGGATGAAAGAATATTGTTGGAAAAGATGGAAGTTTCAAAGTTGCTGCCTTTGAATGACTTTTACTTCATATTATGCTGCTCACAAAACCATGAAGCATCAATGAGGAGAGTGTTAAAACAAAGGAAACAATTGACTGAACTTAATTGAGATGACTGGAAAAGCATAGCACATACATTTAAGACAGATTTGAGAAAGAATGGGAGACTGCTTAGATATATTATGGCAAGTCACCCTCTGGACACTAGGATTGAAGGAGGGGAACTGTAACTTGAGTCGAACAGATGATAATTTCACTGCAAGATGGAAGTACAAAATTGGAAGCAGCTACAGAAATGTTGCAATGGGCACACGGTACAGAGTAGGAAAAAATCAAAGCATCCTTTGACAAAATCATGTAGTGGAGAAGGACAAATGCAGCTTCAGAATGTGCAATGGACCCAACATGGGGTAAACTATCTTAGTATATTGGGAGGAAGGAGGTATAGCAGTTAGCAGAGAGAATGTAGAAGATGAAACAAGAGGGAGAGATATTGGGAAATGTCCTAAGAGAAATCATCCTGACAATTCCCATTCGTTACATTTATAGGAAAAGCAGATCAAGTGAGATTGAATGTTTTGAATAAAGAGGCTGACTGGCAATAATTTTCCATTTTTCTCTAAAATATCTATTCATAACTTCCACCTTTCCATCTGTCCATCCATCCTTTTACTAAACCTATTTCAAAACTGCAGAGTGACTTTCAATAGCTGTACTTAAATACTGGAAAAAAAAGTAGAATGACTGACTTCTGTCCACTTCCCAGCCCTTCCTTTGAATTTGTATACTTTCAGGCCTCACAGTTTTCTGGCCATCCTTCATTCAAGCAGCAGTTTGAACTCCTTGGGCTTCCAATGGCGGTGTCCCAAGCATGAACGGAGAGGTGGCCCCCTTCGTGAGTGAATCTGGCAGTCAGATTCCTTTTTTACAACCTGTGAAGATGAGCATACATCTGAATTCCCAGGCACAAAAAAGAAATTAACTGATATTTGCTTCATCTGAGTCTAAATTTAATTTAATGCAGAAGCTAACAGAAGCAAGCTGATTTACTGGCAATTACATTTTAATTAGGGACGCATTACAATCATTATAATGCAGGCAGGTTTTGTCTCGGTGCTCCTGGCTCTGTGAAATGATAGACTTCTTCATATTAACTGGATTTATTCTTTCTGTGTATGAAGTCGAAGGAAATTTACAATTCTTTTGTGAGCTCCTCAGCAGTTAAGACTGGCTTGTCCCGTAAAACTAAAGAACGCACTTAATGATATTCAAGTCAATTCACTCTATTTCTATACAGTTCTCTGCAAGGTGGTACAATAGTTAATATGTTTGCCTTGCATTGTTCACTATCTCTGGAATTTGCACATTCTCTCAATTTTCTTGGGTGCTTTCTCCGGAGTATTCTCACATGGCAAAGATGAGTATTTAAGAAGACTGAATTGGCCTGGTGTGAGTGTGCCATGCAGTGGGCTGCTGTCTCATCCGGGGCTGGTTGATAGGTCACTCCCTTTACAGCCTCTACATGTGCTGTATGTCTGTATCCAGGTTAAGATGATGAGACCACCATAGGCTTTGGCCTCTGTGAAGCTACAGCTAGAAAAGGGGGTAACACTTTAGTTTAGGCACTGCAAAAATACAACTATTACGCATTTACTCTTAGGTAACAAGACCTTAACAAAGGTTTCTTTTGGTCTTCATAGCACTTGTAAAAACATTAGTAGATCGCTTGACCATTGCTGTGCATATTGACATGATGTAAAATGACTTGTTAATATGCAGGATTCACATGTCTTATAATAAATGTGTATTATCAAGAGAAATGTGGCTCATTTAAGCCACCTTAGACAACTCCAAAGTGAAGCCACATTGCAGAGATGAATCAACACTTTACTGATGCTTTGTAAGTGTTATTAAAACCAAAAGAAGCCTTTGTTAGGGTCTTGTTACATAATGATGCATAAGTAATATACACATTTTTTCAGTACCTAAAGTTTTACTAAAGACGGTTAAGAATGTGAATGGACAGCTAATATTCTACTAAATCAAAATGATATTGACTGTATAGGCTGAAGAGGTGTTCAAAAATATGGCGAAGTGAGCTATTATTATACAATGAATTCTTTCATTAGAACACAGGCATAAAGATGGAAGTTCACTTAAAGGTGATCTTAGCACAAACTTTACATATGATGACCATTATAAATGAACATGGAATAAGGTAATAAGCAACTTATGTTCAAATTACAACTTTTTTTTGTAGTACTAGGGTGTTGTACCGTGTTAGCCATTATGAATGTAGAGAACAGCCAAGCAAAATGACACCTTTTATTGGCTAACTAAAAAGATTACAATATGCAAGCTTTCGAGGCAACTCAGGCCCCTTCTTCAGGCAAGATGTAACTTACCTGAAGAAGGGGCCTGAGTTGCCTCGAAAGCTTGCATATTGTAATCTTTTTAGTTAACTTTTTTTTGCTAAATTTAAATGAATTGTGATTGTGAGTGCGGGGCAGAATGGGCCTATACTTGTTCTTGGGTGTGTATATAAAATAAACTTGATTGATTCTTATTACTGCGGTGGGCTGGTGCCCTGCCCGGGGTTTGTTTCCTGCCTTGTGCCCTGTGTTGGCTGGGATTGGCTCCGGCAGACCCCCGTGACCCTGTAGTTAGGATATAGCGGGTTGGATAATGGATGGATGGATGATTCTTATTAAAAGAATTCACTGAATAAATTTAAATTTTTGAGTTGCACAGCTCCTAATGGTAAAAAAAAAAAGGAGAAAAAGAAAATTGCAATCAGTTACCACACCACGCAGAGAAAGCCCTGAGTGGCTGTGTTGAATTCAGTCTGCTTTTTCATCGGGGAGTTAAACATGCCAGTGATTGCATTTAGTGATACCTCTCATTAGCTGTAAATGATTTGTGTTGCATGTGTGTGGGTGTGAAAAGAACGATGTGAGCCTGCACACGTATGTATGTGTGTGTCTGACTGTGTATACACGTGGGCATGTGAGAATCCAAGTAGTGTGTGCAATTTAAATGTACATGTATGTATGAATGTGAGTGTTTGTGTGTGTCGGTGTGTGTGAACATATGTGTGTATGTGTGCTGCAGTTGTTCATGCTTCAATGTGTGCTATGCTTTAATGGGGCATACATGTTTAATCACAGGTATGTGTAGTTGTTTGAAAGTTAAGATGCATTTGATTATAGGCAAATCTTTACAGTATGCATTTACAGTAGATATGTGTATGTTTGTAAGTTTGTTAAAAAGTTTAAATTCAAGTGATAATGGCAAGAAAATGGCAATTAACAAATGAAATGAGACAGAGCATTATTACCCTTAGAAGAGTAGGCTTTTCATTTAGGGATACTGCAAAAAAATAAAAATCAAAGTGTCAGTGAGTATGGTGTCCTACACAATCCAAAGGAAATTAGAAACTGGAAGACACTCTGTTAGGAAGAGATCTGGCAGAATCAAAGTCAAAACCCAATCAGAACACAAGTTTCTGAGGGTCACCAGCTTGCATGATAGGCACCTCACAGCACAACAGCTTAACAGAAGTCAAAAAAAGCAAGTCTCAGTTTGTACTGCGAAGAGGAGACTGACAGTGCGAGTGGCAGTAAGAAAGCAATTCCTTCGAGGACAAAATAAGAAGCCGAGGCTTGCCAGGGCCTTGAAATACCGACTGTGGACTACTGCAGACTGGAAGAAAGTCTTATGGACCGATAAATCAAAATTTGAAATCTTGGGTTCATCAAGTGAGAAAGTACTACCAAGAACCTGTGATAAAATGTATTATTTCCGTTTACTTTTGTTGTCTCAGGCATGACACAGAAACGCGGAACTCATGATTTCCTAAATTGAAACCCTTGTTACTATGAAGTGGACATATTCGGTAAGTTTTAAGTGTTTTTTTTTGTAATTTTACTCCAGTAACCATTAGCTCCATTATAAAATTCAAGAGTGGGCTAGTTATTTTTTAAAATGTTTAAAACATATTTCACTTTTGAAAACAATTTCATGCAGCAAACAAATATATATAATGACGGTGTAGACATATATTTGACTTGATAAATAACAAACTTATTCTTTAACCGGCAACAGATTTTAGTGGGACATTTTGAAATTGACAATAGGGTTGAAGTCCATTTCATTGCAGGACTGGGGCTGTTTTCACTTTTGTATTCTCATGACACCATAGGCATCTCAGCTAAATACAGGGAGGCTCCTCTCACTAGGTAGACACCATCTGATAATATATAATGTGGCTACTGGTGTTGGGAAATGCACCATTATTCAGTAGCCCCTTCTAGGCCATTTCTATACTACATGTTACTTGACATTCCTTTCCATTTTCAGCACTGTATGTCTGTTTATAGATACAATAGCTGGTGTGAGGGACGGCTGGCAGCTCAATCCTGCCGGGACGCCCAAAGCATGAAAGGATGAGGGACGGTCAGGGCCGGATTTTCCTATAGGCTAACTAGGCTTCAGCCTAGGGCCTCAAGATCAAGAGGGGCCTACATTCAAATTTTTAGCAATTTGAACAAACTTAAAAATGGGAGGTGAAAGGGCCTCATAAGTGGAATAGCCTAGGGCCTCTTTTCATCTAAATCCGGCCCTGGGGACGGTAGATATTTTTGGACACTGCCTCCCCCAAAACGCTAGATGGCAGCTCCCCTGGAGTGTAGCGATGCCCCGGATTCCCACAGGGCATCCTGGGACTTGGAGTTTGGTTTCTCAGCCCTGTTGTGGGCGCCATCAGGAGGAGCTGTAAAAGGACCGGAGGAGCCATACCTCATCCATAGCTTCAGAGCTTCTGTCCTTGTGACTTGTGAGTACTTCCGGGCTGAAGAAAAAAAACAGTTCACCATCTGACCCGGAAGTGCTAGCAAGTCATGTGGGAGGAAGGACAGAAGCACTTCTGGGTCGAGGACAATATAAAGGGCACCAAGCAAGCGAGCCAGAGTTGGGAGGTAGTAGACAACGCTTGCTGGGAGGTGTGGAGGAGAGAATTGTGCTTTATTGTGTGTTTTATTGTTATTTGTGGCTGAGGTGATTAGGGCGCTGTTTATAATAAGACAAAATATTAAAAAACTTCTTAGTACTTTTACCCTATGTCCTGAGCCTTGGTTTTAAAGGGGCAACAGCGACCTCTACTGTTCATACTAGACTTTCGTAAATTACAGAAATATTTCCCCAAGTACTCCTTGACTGGTGTAGTTAATTATTCAAAGTTATTGTCTGCTTTTACATGCATTTTTATTACTCTTTAATTTAATATTGTTTTTTGTATCAGTATACTACTGCTGGATTATGTGAATTTCCCCTTGGGATTAATAAAGTATCTATCTATCTATCTATCTATCTATCTATCTATCTATCTATCTATCTATCTATCTATCTATCTATCTAACAGTCCTTGTGCTGGTTGTGGGATCTACATGTCATGGTGCTATCAACCACTTCTGAGAGGTGGCGGGAGGTTGAGGTAAAGAATGTCTTTAAAACATTTCAGATAAGATTGGGGTGGGGGGGGGGGGATTGCCTGTGTAACCCTGTGTTTTTATTCAAGTAGCAGTAATAGCAGAAGTAGAGCACAACAACATTTTTACTTGCAATGGAGTGTTTGATTGAGTATGAGAAACAGCAGGAAACATGTTGAGGAGTAGATATTATAAGCTGACTATCTCTCATTTATAGTCAATTCCCACCCCCAACATTTTATATTTTTGTAAAGCACTCTTTAGAATATCAAAAGCCTCTGCATTTTGAAAACATAAAAACTGCTTGAGCTAAGACATTTGATGTGACTTACAGAAGGCCACGTACTATTGAAATATGAGATCTGGCCACATTCTTTGCTATCAGTCCACAGCTCAGATGGATGGAGTATAACTTTGTATTTCACTTGAGTCTTTATTCTTATAGCTTCATCTGTGTTTTCTACATTCCTGGGCATTGTGTACACTGATATTTGCTTAAATAACATTGAAAATAGCCTAGGTGCCATGGAGGAATTAAATCTCCTAGCGCTGATGGGAGTAAAGGTCTGTGCAAACCTCATGTTTCTATGGAAACCTAGACTCAGTTGTAGAGCTTGTTATAGAGACTTCTTAATTACTATCTAGTTAGTCATTTCATTTAGTCACGTTGTCTAATATATAGGAGAGGAGTAGGAGTATGGGTTTGCATTGCCACTGACTCCTTTGGGGATTCTGAGTGTTAGAGTAACTGGAAGGGTGAGTGGATTCAGTCATATATGAGAGCAAAGAAGACCTGTTCAGTATGTAATTCTGCTCCGACAAGAATCAGAAATTACTGAAAATGTTAAAAGCTAAATAACAGCTTTGAAAATTCAAATACATGTTTAGGTTTGGCCTTCTTTTCTAAAATGGAAAATGCTCTTTCTGCAAAAAACATGCATTTAAATAACGGGAAAAGTCTGTCAGTCTGTACTTGTTAAAATGTGTGCAGTATATGTCTTTCCTCTTAGTGTTTGCTAGTGATGCTGAGTTGTGCTGGCTTTTATTTATCATATTGGATTCTTGATACTTCCTTGTAATTCTCTTCACTGTGTAAAGAACCTTGTGATATTGCATTCTGTTAATAATCCCGGCATCTTCACATTATTTAACTGGTTTAATTCTGCTCAGAGAGAATTAGACACAAGACAGGCACTCACCCTGGACAAGGCCGTCTGTTAATACTGCCATGTAGAGTAAAGACTGATTGACTGACTGATAGATTGACTGACATTTCAGGTATACCAATAGAATCTTGACTCTTGGAAAAGTAATTTGCATTAAGCACTCCCTAATGTCTGGAATTAAGTTCCAATTTTTTGCTGAGTACCTGGAGGCGCAATAGAATTTGTAACTTTCTATGATTAAGTCCAAAGACAGGAAAAGTCAAAACCCCTCAAAGCTCAAATGGCCACACTTAAGAATGAATTAATTTGCATTAATTAAATTATATCAAACAAAAAAATGTAAAATAAAGAAACACAACAATAATGAATAAACATGATGAAATCAACACTTAAATAAAAGAATGACCAACTCAGAAATATAAAGAGGGAGCAAATAAAAACCTTAATTAACAGTAACAAAGAGTAAGTTTAACTAAGGCTGACCACTCACTACATGACTTCAAGTTGGACAGCAAGTCTTACTTAATGACTGCCGTTGTTAGATGTTGTTGCCTTAAAGGCATCAGAATCCATGATTAGGAATTGCATTGGATCACCCATTACATTACTTCCTCATGACTTGTCAGTGCAGGTTCGCATTTCCTATTGCACTACAAAAGTAAGGGCAACACATATTGGCAGCCAATGAATGTGCAGCATGTTTGACGAAGATGAGACATCAAAACTGACGTTTGAACTGAGTGCAAAGTTCCACAAGCACCTCCTCTGTTTGTACAGTCCATCACCCCCATTTTATTTTGTTTCTTGAGGTTGCTTTTGCAGTTCTTCTTCTTCTTGTGGACCTTCTTGTAGGCTCTTGTCTTTTTATCAGCATTGTATGCTGTCTCAGTCCAGGAATTCCCTCTGTGGTATTACTATACATTTGGGATAACCCAAATGACCAATAAGGAGATTCCTCCAGCTCAGCAGAAAGGACAAATTGCAAGCTGACAGCACCGCCACCACCATGTATGCTGCTGGATTGATGTAAATGCATTGTACCTCCGGCTGAGTGCTCATTGGTGTTCGGTTCTTGAACACACAGAAGTCCTCACCCTAAGACTTGAGTTTGCCATGGCCAGTTGCTGAGTGCTATTGTTATATTACAGCCAGAGCTTTTACCCCGGCTTTTATTTGTTGTCTGTTTTATGCTTTATGTCTGCTAGATTTGTTTATTACTTCTTTATTATGTACTGTCCCTTTAAAGTAGCATCCATTCCATGTGCTTTATGGATGAAGTCCCGGAAGGCAGGACCACCCTAACCTGCTGCTGGGTCCTTCTTCTGGTTTTATGTTCTCTGGTCGAAGTGAAATCCAATGGTGGCACATGGAGTTTGTGTAAGAGTTTAAGTAAGTATTGCTTTTCACTTGCTATTCAGTCACTAGATTATTTTTGCTTGTAGTTATCGGATTCTACTCTGTGTTTTGGGACTTGTTCACCTTGAGTTGCCTTTAAGGCAAATCCTAACTTTTTTTTTCCTATGTTTTGTTAATAAATCCTTTTTTTTATAAAGATTCCTTAATGGGATTGTTCCTACAAACCAGAATTTCAAGGTTTTTCTCCCTTTTGAGACATTTTTGTAAAGTCTGGGATATTACTTTATATTTTTGAACTTTAAAAGCAAGCACCCCATTCACAGGCTGGTGTTCACCATGGCCTGCATGTAGCAGGTCTTTTGGAGGCCCAACTCTCCTTTCACCATCTTTGATACTGCATGTCACTGTGACTAAATTACCCAGGAAGTCATAACATGACATGTAGTCATAAGCATACAGAGTGACTGATTATATAAATCATGGTATAGATGTCACATGGGCTGGACGGGCATTCCGACTGGGAAGGAAACAGGAAGCAGACCTGGAAGGTAGAGAAGACCGAACAGCCCCTGTAAAAGAAGAGATATAGCTGGGGAGTTTTTATTCCTCCAGCACGCTAGATGGTAGCAGTCCCAGATATCCACGCCCAGTAGAAAGCCAGCAAGGCATGCCGAGAAATGTAGTCCAGCAGGGCAACCCTGCTGGTGTCATCGGGTGCCACGAGATGGCGCAGCAGGGAGACAAGCTCCCTATTATAATGGACTTCCGAGTGACCCGGAAGCGCTTCAATCGCTCAATCGCCCTGGCACCGGAAGTACTCCTGGGTCCGTAATTAAAGAGATCTTAGTCCCTTATCCAAGCGAGTCGGAGCTCAGAGGTAGTGGAGCAACTCATGAGTGGAGGAGGGTAGTGCGGTATGGAGAAAGAAAGGAGAAAAGACCTGTGTTTGTGTTTAACTCACTTTTTTGGAGGTAAATATAATAACACCTTCCAGTATTTGAACCTGGGACTGTGCTTCTGTGTTTGAGTCAGGGATTGGTCTTGTTGACATCCGCGGTTTATTTTACAATGACTATGACTGAAAATGACTGGAAAACCTTGTAGTGTGATGGGGGAAAAATCCAAAAGTGTCAAAACATAAACTGAAACAAAAACGTCAAAGAGGCAAAAACTAAACCTAATTACTTGAAGCAGAGGAACACAGCAGCTAAAGCTAGTTAAAGCTGTTTTTATAGCCCTGTCAAATGATGGCTGCACCAGAGGGACTACTTTCAATAGTGGTCTTACCTTATAAAATAAGTACCGTGAGAAACATAAGACATTGGGGTGAAATTACAAACACAAAACAAAATGTAAACAGGCAACAGTAAATGAATTGGAAATAAAAATACAAATAAAAGTAAAAATAAATAAAACCAGGGTTGATGCACTGCTGGTCATAAACCACGTTTGTTTTCTTTTTTTTTCTCCGAAGGATACATTTCCCCTTTAACAGGTGTCACAAGAATGGACAGGAGACATAAAAAAGGTTCGGGGCAGCCACCCCTGTATTATGCCCTGGCTGCAAAAGAGCTAATTTTTGGAGGAGTTGTGTCTGGTTCAATGTCCAAAACAGAACTGCTGACATGTGGCAAAGATGGTGGCTTTAAAGGTCTGGGCAGAAAGTGACGTCATCATGGGCGGCGGAACCGAAATTGACGTCATCATGGGCGCCGGAAAAATGGAAGTATTGTCATCGGGGCAGGAAAGTGATGTCAACATGGGTGCCGGAACCCTGTGGAATTATCTGCAGAAGACTGAAAGAAAAAGTCAGTGCACCTCACCACCCACTGGTCAAACATGCGATTGTCACTATTTGAGCCCTTTAGCTGCCTGTCATGTACACGTGTGTGAGACAGGATTTATCCCATAATAATGTTATTTATCATGTAAAATATGATACACAAAGTCAGAAAAAAGTTTGGGACACCAAACAGAGTTTTTTTAAAGTAAAAAGTATTTCTAAAGATGAGCATCTTTTCAGCTGGGAGCCCATTTGTAACTGACTCGTAACTGATGGCTTGTGGTGAGTGATATGTCCTTTAGAGCCGAAGAGGCGGGACTAGGAGAGTGGAACTGGAAGTGACATCACGGGTACTCGAGCTTCTGATTTGTAGGTCAAAATCACAAGTTGTGGATAACAGCACCCCTGCTCAACTCGGGGTAGAACAATCAACATTACACCAGCTCCTCTTCAAACATGTGTGTCAATGGTCAGGGACCTTCTTGGTTAAGTATTATGGTGCCTTGTGAAAGTTATTAATTATTTTTGTATTGTTATTTAAGATACTGCAACGCCGTTTTATTTTTATTTGAAGGCCACCATTTTAATACCTGGTTGATAGGCAGTTGCCAGGGTCACGCCTCTGCGGAGGTCAGACTTTCGCTATCTGACTTTGTGAATACCATTAAAAGCCTTTGTGCAAAACTCTCTCTTGTTTACCTTTTGATTTTGACTCTGCATTGTTTTGTTTTTCAAATAACGAATTTGCCTTTCCCTTCTCTTGTTCTTGCCTGCCTATTGACTTTCATCCATTCATCCATTATCCAACCCACTATATTCTAACTACAGGGTCACGGGGGTCTGCTGGAGCCAATCCCAGCCAACACAGGGTGCAATGCAGGAAACAAACCCTGGGCAGGGCGCCAGCCCACCACATCCTATTGACTTTTCTTCCTGATAACCAATTTAACCTGTCTGCTTGTTTTTTTTTTTCCTGATGGCAGGATGCTGCAGTAATATTAAAACTTAAGTGCTATTCTTTAGAGCTTCAATACGTACCTCTGGGACGTCTATTGTGCAACCAATTTAAGTTTCAGCTTTGATTCTTTGACTCATTCTTAGTGGTTAAATATTTTGTTCATGCGGGTGCACAAAATAGTTTTTTTTTTAATCAAAATGTTTTTATTCCTTAGAATTCAAATTGCTATAACCGTCACTCTTTAATCACTAGTTTGTCTAGTCCAAAATTTATCTCCAATTTCAGACAAAGAAAATCCTGTACTAAGAAGAGTGGTAACCTACACAACATGAACTAGAAGAGTTCAAGAATCGAAATCGGGTTATTTCTTTTGGCAGAAGACCTGAAAGAATTTTATGTAGCATTTTGGGTAAAATAAATTTCATCCATATATATATAATTCACTAAGGGCACGCAAGACAGTGAGCGCAAGCAAGACACTGAGGGCACGCAAGACAGTGAGCGCAAGCAAGACACTGAGGGCACGCAAGACAGTGAGCGCAAGCAAGACAGAGCCCCGCCCACCAACTCTAAGACCATGGGATATGCTCGACAGAGCCCCGCCCGCCAACTCTATCCCTCCTACCGCGCCATGGGATATGCACGACAGAGCCACGCACGCCAACTGTAACCGTCCTCCCGAGTCCACCGTCGCTCTCGAGGCACGCAACAACTCACCAAACACAGCCTCAGTCGCTTTCGTCTGTGCAAAAGTCCACATGCACCTCTGAGCCACGTTGACTTTACACCGCACGCAAGACACAGAGCCACGATCGCCAACTCACAGAGCCCCGCCTGCCAACTCTAACTAAGGGCAAGCAAGACAGAGAGCCCTGCCCACCAACTCTAAGACCATGGGATATGCACGCATTTAGTGTATAAATGGATAAAAATAATTGCATGTAAACGATTCGCCAAAATCTGTTGTATGTAAACGATACTGTTTAAAACGTTATTGTTTTTTCATCAGAAAACCTGGTTTCCACGTCTACCTGTATTAGTTTAAATGGCACTTTTACCACTCGCAATATGACGGACACGCTGACTTATCGTGTCGACTGGGCAACACAGTGAATGCGGCGTCTATCTATATATGTCTATGTTTTCCATAGCCTGCTACAGGAAGGTACTCTCTCGACCATTGGCATTAGTTTCGCTCCTTGCTATTTTCGTTATACTGCGACAGTGGTTTCCTAAGCCTTTGTTATACTGAATTCCTTTCTCACCATTTTCCGTTCCTATTCTTACACCGCCTTATGCTACGGCAGGCTTCGGCTAGTATGAGGAAAACCTCTTCTGTCAGGTCACAGTTCCTTTCTCTTTGCTGATGGTGCATCAGCAGTCTACACCAATAAGGCAGCTACTTCAGGGACTAAATAATATCCCCTTACCCTGACATGTTTTGGATAATTATAGTTTTGATTGAATAAATTCAATACTGAATAGAGCAGTAACCCAAACACTATGTGAAAAATTGATCTAGGGTTAGTACAGAGAGACAAACTGGTGTTGATTATTTTTGCAAGTTAAAGAACATGGAGGAAGTGTGAGTCACTTATGAACTTACTAGCATGCTAACAGATTGTATAAAAAGTGTAGCCATGGGGATGAGCGTATTTGGCATATTTTTATTTTGAGTATAGTCGGTTTCAGCAAAATTGCAAATTAAGCAAGAACTGTTATGTTTTTAAGAAATGTTTCCTCCATCACACATTAAGTGTGTGTGTTTGTTCCTGTAGCAATAATCCACTCATCAAGTGGAGCTGTCAGTTCTAAGAATACCCGGTCATTCACTCACGTAAGAAAGATAATATTGTTACTTTATTTTTTTGAATAGCAGAGGTTGAACATGCAAACCAGAAACAGAAGCCTGAAGACTACTGTTGGGTCAATTGATTAGTTGAACATTAACAATGAGGGGAAAACAAGGACTTTAGTCATGAACTTAACTTAAGATAATGAAATTCTTAAAAAAAAATGCAATTTGTTCCTGAGTGAGATTCTTTAATTTTTAAGAATGTTCTGACAAGACGTTATTGCAATCCCTCTGTCTTAAGTAACATGGTGTCTACTACTGTATGTCACCAAAATGTGCTCCAGCAGGTAAGCATCCATAGTGATTCAACAGAAGGATCATGAACAATAAATAAAAATAATATAAAAAAAGATAAGAAGAAAAATATTAGAAATTCTCCAAAAGCAACTGCAGATCATGATAAAACCTAAACCTTGGTTTACCATGCAGTGAAAGATTATGTCTCTTTGTGGAAGAATTTTTTTTTTGGACAGAATTTGGACAAAGCGCCTTCAACAGGGGATAAAGTCACATTTAGAAAGGCAGGCTGGGAAAACACTAACAGCTCGATTACGAACAGAAAAGCAGAGATGAATCAATAGGCAAGAGTGTGAATAGTGAGATTTCAATTCACAAAGACATCCCAAGATATAAAAGCAGAGCTTAGTGATCAATGGCTGATAATCAGTGACAGAAAAGCATAAAGCAGATGATGACAGAGCTGAGTTGTATTATCACGTGAGAATAGTAATACTATTAATAACAGTAAATTTTGCAATGTAAATAATACAATTCTGATGGGCTGGTACCAAATTTAGAGCTGTTTCCTGCCTCTCTGATACCAAACAACAGTATATTCGAATAAGAGGGTTCTGGAAATAAATGGTTGAATGCATGAATGAATGAAAAATAAATTCAGAGTAATAAAAAAGTTTGTCTAATTTTGTTAAAAGCGCCTCATGGGCTGGTGTACGTATTTGCAGCTGTGGGTGTTTGGCAGGAGCCAACCTTGGACGTAGCTCCAGTCCACTACTGGGCACACTCACGCATACAGTCACTTACCTGGCGCCAGCTAACACCCTTGCACACGTCTTTTGCATTTGGGAGGTGAAAGAGGAGAACTTGTCAAAATGAAGGCATGGCGAGAACATGCAGACTCCAAAGAGACCGGACTCAAATCCAGGAATCTTAGAAATGCACCACTGTGCCACTGTTAATAAGACATTAGATGTAAATTATATAAGAGCAGCTGGCAGTGCTGTAATTACTTTATACAGTCTTGGAAGCAACTACAGATAAGCATTGTTCTTCAGGATTGCATTCCCTTTTTTATCTTTGAGCTAGCTACACTACTTGTCAAAGACAGGTAATAGAATAAATATTAAAATTATTTATGTCTCTTGCCCTATATGTATCTTTCCTCAATATCCTCATGTGTCTGATCCTCTCTTGACCAGTGCTCCCTCTGTCAGGAGTGTTCTTTCAAAGCCTGTTTTCTCAGACTCAATCATTTTGAGGCACTTTGCACACCTCTGGTTTGCTTTTATACTTGCTATCTTTGAAGGCGGCCCTCAGTGTGCATCCAATGCCAAATGGACACACACACAGACTTCAGCAATTTAGTATATGGTAGATGTTGCAGTGCCAGAAGAAGCTAAGCATGTCTTGATGTCATCTTCTCATCCAATCCATCTGCAGTCTACAACAGAGAGATACACCTATTGGCACAGTTTTCCACCATATGAATATGCCGAGCTTTGCTTATGAAATGATTATACCTATCAAACACATTTGCTATGTCATTCTTAGAGATTGTGGCTCTTAGAATCTTAAAAAGAAAAAGTGTTAGCAGTCTAATAATGTTGTAGGGTACTGGGCATCACTGAACAAGTGGGCTTGGAGTCTAATCATTTTTCATTTCTCTCTATTATAATAAAAAAATCTTGGAAAGAGAGACAAGACGTGACTTTCTCAGAGAGACACTTTCACGTCCTGGGAGACAAGACTTTGTGCCCTCCGAAACATTAAATATGGCACTATTAAATGTTAGAGCTTTAACTAACAAGACGTTTTTTATCAAAGATCTTATTAGTGATAAAAAATTAGATTTTATTGCACTAAGTGAAACGTGGCTTAGCTCAGATGGCGCAGCTGTTTTAATCGAATCTGCGCCTCCGGATTACAGTTTTACTCGTGCAGATCGCCAAGGAAAAAGAGGCGGTGGCTTGGCAAACATTTACTCAAGCTGATTAAAATGTAAAGATGTCAGTTTTGGTAAATTCAAGTCCTTTGAGTATCTCGCCATTGTTATCCATGGAGATTCTCACATTCTAGTATTATCTGTGTATAGACCTCCAAAATTCAACGCGTCTTTCTTTGAAGAATTCTCTGACTTAATGTCAATTTTAATTACGAACTATGACACACTCCTAATAGTCGGCGACTTTAATTTTCATATAGATAATCAGTGTGACCAAAATGTAAAAGAATTTATGAACCTCCTGGACTCTTTTGATTTGAGACAGCTCGTTAATCAGCCTACACATAAAGCAGGTCATATGTTAGACTTAGTGATTACTAAAGGATTAAAAGTTGATATAAAGCAGGTTATTGCTATTGGTCTATCAGACCATTTTCTTCTACTTTTTAATATAGAAATAATGATAGAAAACATTCATGAGAAGCATATTGTTAAAAAACGCTCATCAGCAGCTTTAAAACTTACAAACATTCTAAGCAATCAGTCCGTTTATAGTGCCAACTATAATAGCGAGGATAATGTAAATAGTAAGGTGAAAAGATTTAACACTAAAGTGAGAGCTGCTGTTGACATAGTCGCACCTGAAAAGACAGTTAAAAAATCTTCTAGCATTGTTATACCATGGAAGACCCAAAGAGTGTCTGATTTAAAGAGAACATGCCGTAGAGCTGAGCGTAAATGGAGGAAGACTAAACTAACTTTCCACTATGAAATATTAAAAGTTAAAATAACAGAATACAATAACACAGTCCGTCTTGAGAGGCGCTGCTATTTCTCTAAGATTATAAATAACAATGCTAGTAATCTCAGAGTCTTATTCTCTACGATTGATCGTCTGCTAAACCCAGGTAACTCAAAGGAATGCCTCCTAAGTACTTCCAGTAAAACCTGTGAGGCTATTGTTGTATTTTTCAACCAACACTAAGGATCCTCCTAAACCCCAGCATTCCATTACAAACAAATTAAACTCTTTCACTAGGATAGATTTACCTGATTTACATAAAATAATTTCTCAACTGAAATCCTCCACCTGCGTTCTTGACCCAATACCAACAAATTTTTTCAAAGAAGTATCGGGTGTGCTAATTGATAATGTTCTTGACATAGTAAATTCGTCATTAGATACGGGGGTCTTCCCAGACTGTCTTAAGACTGCTGTAGTTAAACCCCTACTTAAGAAACATAATCTCGACCCCTCGGCTCTTGAAAATTTTAGACCCATCTCTAACCTGCCTTTCTTAAGTAAAATTCTGAAGAAGGCAGTCATTATGCAGTTAAATGACCACCTAAATAAACATGCTATTCTTGATAAATTTCAGTCGGGTTTTAGAACAAATCACAGCACAGAAACTGCACTCGTTAAAGTAGTAAATGATTTGCGGGTAAATGCAGACAGAGGCCATTTATCTGTTCTCATCCTCTTAGATCTGAGTGCTGCATTTGACACCACTGATCATAATATTCTTAGAAATCGCCTCAGTCAATGGGTGGGCCTCTCTGGCAGTGTCTTAAATTGGTTTGAATCCTACCTGGCAGGGAGAAAATTCTTTGTTAGTTGTGGTAATTACAACTCGAAGACACATGATATCCAATATGGTGTTCCACAAGGCTCTATCCTGGGTCCGCTGCTCTTCTCAATCTACATGCTTCCGTTAGGTCAGATTATCTCAGGGCACAACGTGAGCTACCACAGCTATGCTGATGATACACAGCTGTACTTATCAATAGCACCTGATGACCCCGATTCTCTTGATTCACTAACACAATGTCTGACTTGTATCTCAGAATGGATGAATAGTAACTTTCTCAAGTTAAATAAAGAGAAAACTGAAATCTTAGTGATTGGCAATAATGGATACAATGAGGCTATTAGAAATAAACTGGATACATTAAGATTAAAAGTCAAGACGGAGGTAAAAAGCTTAGGGGTAATTGTTGACTGTAATCTAAATTTTAAATCGCATATTAATAAGATCACTAGGACAGCATTTTTTCACTTAAGAAACACAGCAAAAGTTAGACCTCATATCATTGAAAGATGCTGAGAAATTAGTTCACACGTTTGTTTTCAGTCGACTAGATTACTGTAACGCACTCCTCTCAGGACTACCCAAAAAAGACATAAATCGTTTGCAACTAGTGCAGAATGCAGCTGGTAGAATCCTAACTAGAAAAAGAAAATCTGAGCGCATCTCTCCAGTTTTGATGTCACTACACTGGTTACTTGTGTCATTCAGGATTGACTTTAAAATTCTGTTTATGGTTTATAAAGCCTTAAATAATCTCGCCCCATCTTATATATCGGAATGTCTGACACCTTATATTCCAAATCGTAATCTCAGATCCTCAAATGAGTGTCTCCTTAGAATTCCAAGAACAAAGCTTAAAAAAAGTGGTGAGGCGGCCTTCTGCTGTTATGCGCCTAAAATCTGGAATAGCCTGCCAATAGGAATTCGCCAGGCTAATACAGTAGAACACTTTAAAACACTGCTGAAAACACATTACTTTAACATGGCCTTCTCATAACTTCACTGTAATTAAAATCCTGATACTCTGTATATCCAGCTCATTATAATAACTATTCATGGTGGCTCTAAAATCTGTAGTAACCCGTACTCTCTCTTCTGTTTCCTTTTCCGGTGTCCTTTTGGTGGTGGTGCAAACTCAAAGCACCGTGATGTTCCAACAATGATGGATGGATTAAAAGCCAGAAGTCTGTTTGACCATCAACATCAAGTGACTCCGTGAGAATCCTAACTACAAAGAGGACTGTTTCATTTATGTTAGGTAGAATGCCCAGAGGGGACTGGGCGGTCTCATGGCCTGGAATCCCTGCAGATTTTATTTTTTTTCTCTGGCCGTCTGGAGTTTTTTTTTTGTTTTTTCTGTCCCCCCTGGCCATTGGACCTTACTCTTATTCTATGTTAATTAATGTTGACTTATTTTATTTTCTTACTGTGTCTTTTATTTTTCTACTCTTCATTATGTAAAGCACTTTGAGCTACTTTTTGTATGAAAATGTGCTATATAAATAAATGTTGTTGTTGTTGAAGAGATTTAACCACACCCGGGGCCAGGAAATAAAAGAAAAAGAGTAGATGACAAAGTAGGACATTGTAATGAATTCAAAAACGTTGGCGCGATACACATGCAGAGTAGGTTAGAGATGATGGAAATACTAAAATTCGAAAGTTTAAAAAAAATTATAGCAAAGATCGCATTAGCGCAAACAAATGGAAACTATTACTCAGTGAAATAACAGAAGAGTGAAAAGAGATTGAATATATTGTTCGGATTTAAACTTTAAGTTGGAGACTTATAGATCGTCTAATTCATGTTGCTATCAGGGAAAAATAATGTTTCTTCCCAATGAAGAGGCGTATCTGCGAGAATTAAAAGATTTGTTGTTTAGTGAAAGTGAAACTCGTGAGAGAAAATTTCAAGCCCCAAAAGACAAGACTTTATGCAAAGAGATTTGGAAAAGTCCTACCCACATCTAAAACATTTACAACCACACACACGGTTCAATCAATTATCATTTGTGTGAATACTATTGTCAGATACAGTTTGTGTAGAGAGAAAGAAAAGATATTCACTCACGGGCAGTTATACGTGGCGTTATCATGATGTAATTACAAACACGGAATCAAAATTCAATGTGATGTTGATGAGAAGGTAAAGGCAAAAAGAGATTGAATATATGGACATAGGTGATATGACAGAAGTATGTAGGTATTGTTTGGCTTTAAACTTTAAGTTGTAGACTTGTAGATCATCTCATTCATGTTGGCATCAGGGAAAGGTGGTGTTTCTTCCCAATGAAGAAGCCTATCTGCGAGAATGAAAAGTTTTGTTGTTTGGTGAAAGTGAAATCCACAAACACGTGCAGCAGAGACGTGAAGTTGCTGGCGCATAACACAGGTAGGAGGTTGTGAAGCGAGCAGGGTCCGAAGCCCCCTAGTACTTTATCAATTCCTACCAAGAGAGAAATTGTCTTTTTGCATGACCTTTGGAGGCCAGAACGCGGGGTCAGCCACTGCACAGTGCCCCTGCAGTATTTTATTTTTTTTGATCAAGGGTCCAACAGAGTAAGATCCCTTCTGTAGTAATGGGATTTGAGCCAGCAACCTTTTACATACCAGCGCAGTATGTAATCCTTAGCCTCAGAGCCACCACTTTTCAAGTGACACATAGAGAAGATGAGCTATTACTCTGAACTTTAAGGTATAATCGTACATCTAAGGAGACTACAACAGGTAGTCATCACCTCTCCAGGATTAGCTAAGTGAATGTTCTCCCTCAGCTCCAAATCCCACACCCCCAGCACTTCCAGATAGCCAATTCATTTCCAATTCAAGACCCACATCCTTAAGAGCTTTCTTCTTCACACAACGTTCACTCTCATCCACTTAGCATTTCCTGTGTCATTCCTCAAACTTTCACTTATAATGTTTGTACTTTCTGTTTTCAGAATTCTGAGTTACCTTTGATCCCTCAGTCTGCTTTGTATGAAACACAAAATGCAGCAGTCAAAAAAAAGCACTGCAACATGATATTGATCTACTTCCTCTTTTCATTTTTAATTTTTAGAGAAAGTAACTTTTTCATTTTTAATTGCACATTTGTAACTCGCTTGGCAACAGCTCAAGACAGTCCACTTGCATCATGTCAGGGCATTTCCTTTCTTCTGTAGTTCTTGGGCTGATAAAGAAAAAGCACAATATGGCTGCAGGCAACATTTACACATGACTAACATTTTCTTTACCATGGCAGTTTCATATTACCCTCCAAACAATTTTTATTACCTCTGGAAATGAAGGTTAATTTTAAACTGAAGATTGAAATAATCCTTCCCCTCTTAGATATTTGCCTTCAGCAATCCTGACTCAGAAATGAACACTGAATGAGTAGAAAATGGAACCGTAAGGAATTAGCACATTTGTTTAAATTGTGTTTGTGAATTTATAGCTGGGGCTTTTTAGAATGCAATGCTTGGCTGTCACAAGATACACGCAAACACTGGCAGGACACTTAATCTGGCAGTTGGTGGGGGAGCTGACATGCTCGTCTATGGGTGACGCCAGTTTTTCATTTTGAAGAAAGACATTATTATTTATAATAGTAGCATTAGTAGCTGTATTAGTATTGTCACTTGCACAGTGTACAGTGAAAGTCTTCCTTGTATTTCTGACCAATATGAAACACATTGTCACTATTATAATTGCAAGCTGCTGTCTTTATGGTACCGAAGATAGTCACAGAGCACGCTTTTCTACAATATGGCAGTTATGCTGGAGCCACTCACTCGATGTATGGTAGCGTAATACTCTTGTTCCAACTCTGATTCACCCTTCTGGACAGATGTCATGATAATGAAGAGAACAACAGACAGAGCTACAGTATTTGTTTCATACTTCCAGGATAGTTGCATTTCGGCACAATTCTCTTAAACTGCCTGCCAGCTCTCTCTTTATAACTCCTGTATCAACTTGACTCTCAAAAATGACAAACAATTATGTAAATATTAAGTATTCTTTTTTTTTTTTTTTGGCAAATTATGTTTTACATTCATAATTTTCTGAATCCAGGCTCTGAAATTGCATTAAGCCAGTTTAAATATTATGAGATGGGGTTTTAAACCCATGTCTTTCAACATAAAGCAGGTATACCGAAAACATAAAACATAAAAACTTTATGCAATGTCACACACGTGCGCATGGGAGACAGCTTACAGGCTTGAATTCTTATATTTCCTCGCCGGACAGGGGCTTGGCACTGCCGTCTAACTCCTTCTTCTTTTCCCCTGCAGACCTACAGAAGAACCAGCTTCCTAAGCTTTCTTCCGGTCCCTAGAAGTCTCCATCTACCTCTTTTGGGGCACCAGATCCCCAGCTCCTCATGACATAATTTCTTCTTCCAAAATGACAACCACCTCTGACATCATTTCCTGTTTGTCAAATATAGGTAGCGGCCATTTTGTAATCAACCTCAGTTCTGAATGGAGCTCATGTCTGTGGAGACCTATCATATATTTTCAAGTATATGGGGTATATTCTCAAACCTTTTTCTTTGTCTCTGTGCTTATTTTACAACAGACAGTGAGTGGTCCTAGGAGTTCAACCAAGTCCTCTAAAGCTGTGAGGAAGTAGTAGTAACTATTGCAGAACTGTGTCAGAAATGCTGTAATAAACAGAAAATATACTGTGATATAAAGTAAATAAAAAGTACTAAATAGTGTCACACACATGTACATTGGGATAATCTGGACAGCTCTGGTAAGTTCTCAAGATGAGAGGAGCGTGACTGCTAATGGTATCTCCTGCTTTGTCCATAACTCCAAGCATCGCCCTGCCCTAATGAGCTGACTCAGTCCAACTGTCCGAGAACCAGGCCTATAAATAGGGAAGGATGGAGCCAGGTAGGTCATCTTTTTGACCCTGGAAAAACCTGACAAGGAGAAAAAGTGAGAGAGAGATGGAAATCTCAGCCTTTATAGCTAACTAACAACTACTACTTTGCAGCGTAGAAGTAGTGTGTTAAAGAAGTTATGAAAATGAAAAGGAAACATTTTAAAAATAACGTAACATGATTGTCAATGTAATTGTTTTGTGTTATGAGTGTTGCTGTCATCAAGGATTTGATTATCGTTATTTCTTTCAATCAGGTTCGTATTTGGAGGATGTGTTGTGTTCAAGTTACATTCCATGTTTGTCTAGTCTATCCCTGACCATCTCATCCTCGTTGTCAACCATTGTAAAGATAACAGGTTTCATTCATCGAAGTGTTCACTACCCAAATCGCTACTCGTGAATCTAAGATGTTTAACAGGCATTCCCGGTATTAAGTTGTGGATTTGCCTGCGAATATTTAGTGGCAGCGTGTCTATGAACGTAATTTAAACTTAAGCTTTACACCTTGCTTTCCTATTGATATGTCTACAAAGGCTTGTTCTGCGTCAGAGGGTTGTTCCTGTCGTACTGCATCAATAAACAGCTCGTCTTCCTCTTTATCTGAGACATCACACACTGCATGCACGGGTTTACCTTTCCCAGTCCTGCAAACTTTAGCGAAGTGGTTCAATTTACCACATTTTTTACACTGTCTTCCTTTAGCTGGACATTGACTTTTTCCACCGTGTGGTTTGTTTCCGCAGTAGGTGAACTTATGAATATGCTTGTATGCGTCAGTCGCTTCATATTCTATTGCTGCCGTCTCAATTGTGTAATGCGTTTTTGTTCACCGCTCTTTGGAGCTCTTGCTTTTTGCCTGTGTACTGCGTTCACAGTCAGTTCACGTGAGCCGCTCGGAGTACATGCATCGAAGGTTCTCAGCTGTGCTTGTGCTATCTCGTGCGATCATGCGATGTCCACGGCTTTATTTAATGCTAGCTCAGACCCGGCACTTTAAAGTTTCTCTCATACTTTTGCTGAGTTTGTGACAAACACTAATCTATCCCTGACCATCTTATCTTCATTTGCATAAGCACAGTCCTTCACCAGCAATTTTAACTTCATTACAAAGTGATCAAAAGTCTCGATTATACCCTGTGTCTTCTCATTAAACTTGTATCTCGTGAATATCATATTTGTCGTAGGCATGACAAATGCCAGCGGCAGCCTGTCTATGAACTTAATTTAAACTTAAGGTTTACACCGTGCTTTGTTTCCACAGTAGCTGCACTTATGAATATGCTGGTATGCGTCACTCGCTTCATATTCTTTTGCTGCCTTCTCAATTGTGTAATGGGTTTTTTGTTCAGCGCTCTTTGGAGCTCTTCCTTGTTCTCTGCATACTGCGTTCACAGTCAGTTCACATAAGCCGCTCGGAGTACATGCATCGAAGGTTCTCAGTTGTGCTTGTGCTATCTTGTGCGATCTTGCGATGTCCACGGCTTTATTTAATGTTAGCTAAGACCTGGCACTTAAAAGTTTCTCTCGCACTTTCGCTTAATTTTGTGCCAAACACTAGTCTATCCCTGACCATTTTATCTTCGTTTGCATAAGCACAGTCCAACCGCGAATATTTAGCGGCAGCGTGTCTATTGGATTGCCGCTGACGGATGGCCTTATATGGGCAGGCAGTCAATTACGATACATGGCAGTCAATTACGATCACACGGCGACTGAGCTGCAGGCTATGGCCGTATATATGTACGTAAGTAGGTTCCAGTTATGACCGTTACGCGTAGAATTTCGAAATGAAACCTGCCTAACTTTTGTAAGTAAGCTGTAAGGAATGAGCCTGCCAAATTTCAGCCTTCTACCTACACGGGAAGTTGGAGAATTAGTGACGTTTGGAAAATTCAATATGGCGGCCGACAGAGGCGTCATACCACCGAAATAAGTACGTACATCGGTTTTGGTTAGCACAGGGAAGCCGCCTACCAAATTTCGTGAAGATGTGTCCATAAATAAGAAAGTTCAACATGGCGGACGTTATCGACCGTTATGGACCGTTATGACCGTTACGTGTAGAATTTTGAAATGAAACCTGCTTAACTTTTGTAAGTAAGCTGTAAGGAATAAGCCTGCCAAATTTCAGCTTTCTACCTACATGGGAAGTTTGAGAATTAGTGATGAGTGAGTGAGTGAGTGAGTGAGTGAGTCAGTCAGTCAGTCAGTCAGTCAGTCAGTCAGTCAGTCAGTCAGTCAGTCAGTCAGTCAGTGAGGGCTTTGCCTTTTATTAGTATAGATTATTTTGTTAGAAGCATGTGGCCTGGACAGCATGCTCTCACTTACACTTTGTTTCTGACTTTTTTTGTTTCAAAGTTACAGATTAAAAGGGGAAAAGCTGGCTTGGCATCTCAATAGTCACCCCGTGTCTAGAAACTATATCCCAATAGTTAAATGGCCTGAAAAAGAAGTTGTTAAAATGCTAGAAAAGTTGGTAAAGATTTAAATCAGCATTATTCTGAATATTAAAGCTTGTAAAGGGTGATCCAAAATAAAGTACCACATTTCTCAAGGCCATTGTGTGAGGTAAAGGCAACCGAGTGGGTTGGAGTGGGGTACTTTTGATAGGTGCTCCCTTGTAGTTTTCAGTCGGTAACATGCCTTGGTCCGGAGCACACCATGCTTTCACTGTCAAGCGTTCTTCAAAAACAACAAATCCATCATCACTACGCAACGCCGCTTCCAAATGAACTTCAGCATTCCTCCTAACGGTGATGTTCCAAATCAGAAAACAGTTCTTCAGTGGGTGGCTAAATTTAGACAGACGGGTACAACATTGAATAGAAAATTTCCCTCAGACTGTACGAACGCTTGAAAACATCCAAGCTATAAGGGCATCAATTTTGTAGTCTTCTAGATGTTCAATTTGTAAACAAGCTTCTGCCTTAGGGATTTCTTACATGTCTTTAAGGAGGATTTTGCATGAAGACCTAAATTTCCATCCATACAAAATGATGGTGTGCAGGAACTCACTGAGAGAGACTGGGAGAGCCGCAGAGATTTGTGCACGAACATTCTGCAAACCGTTCACCGAGGTGCCATCATCATGTGCAGTGACGAAGCACATCTCCATTTGAATGGTTGCATAAATAAGCAAAACTTTCACTATTGGGCTGAAACCAAGATGCCTGCACAGTGAGCGTGTTATAGTTTAGTGCATCATTGCAGAATTTGGCATTGTAGGCCCTTAGTGTGGAGGAGTGTGGAGCAACGGTCACCGTCACTTCACAATGTTACATTGAAATGCTAGAGAACTTTTTGCGGCCCCAACTGGAAGAATGGTGGATGACTGGTTTCAACAGAATTGAGCAACAGCTCATACAGAGTGGAGATACACGCAGGTTTTGAGGGAGATGTTACCGGGAAAGTTGATCTCCCTGAGTGTTGATGTCCGGTGGCCTTCACATTTGCCTGATCTCACTCTGTGCAATTTCTTCTTGTAGGGCTGTCTCAAGTCGAAGGTATACACACACCAACGTCAAAACTTTGAAGCCCTCAAGGACGCTATTTGCCATGAATTTGCTACTATTCCCCTTGAAATAGCCGAACGAGTCATGCAAGAGTTTAGAAATCGTCTCAAAGAGTGTACTGCTAATTATGGCCACCACCTTGAAGACATCATTTTTAAAGCACAGTGAAAAAAATATATTTTGTGCACCCTTTCTTATGTCGTAATGAAACTTTTTTTATTTGTGGTGTTTTTGTAGAATAAATGTTTGAAATGTAGTACTTCTTTTTGGCTCACCCTGTATTTTGTTGTTCTTGAAAATTTGGTTATTGCCTTTATTCATGGCAACTCACAATAATTGTTATAATTCATAACCAGGGGGCTCCGCCCCCTGCTCGCTTCGCTCGCCCACCCCTGTGTTTGGTTTACCGGATATACAATACAATACAATTTATTATTTGTATAGCTCAAAATCACACAAGAAGTGCTGCAATGGGCTTTAACAGGCCTTGCCTCCTGAGAGACCCCCAGCCTTGACCCTCTAAGAAGACCAGAAAAAACTCCCCAAATAAAACCCTTGTAGGGAAAAAAATCGAAGAAACCTTGGGAAAGGCAGTTCAAAGAGAGACCCCTTTCCAGGTAGGTTGGGCGTGCAGTGGGTGTCAAAAAGAAGGGGGTCAATACAATACAATACAATACATAGAACATAATAAATCCCCAATACAGTATATAAATAAAAATTCTAGAAGTACAGAGTAGAATTTCACAGGAGATGAAATCACATAATATGATTTGGATTTGTTTTAAGTCCTGGAGACCTCATTCATCAAGCTGCCTCTCCCATTTGGCCATTCCACATCTGAAATAGCACTAATCCGATGAAAAGACCCGTCTTTCCCACGATTCCTGCAATCTTCCATCAGGGATGACTTTACCTTAGGCAGGCAATGTACAATTTAAAGAGATTGTTATTTTCTTGGGAATTGTTACATATGCATTATTTTCACTTTTACTTTAAAAACTTTTGTAAAAACAATACTTGTCCTTTATTTCCGGCCCCGTACGTGGTTACATCTCTTTCTTGCCAGACGTATAATGCTGCTCGTGTTGTGAAGGGGGGAGGGCAGCTGAATGCACGCTAAGGATATGCCTTTGGATTATTTGCTGTCTTTTTGCTGCTTGCGAGCTGCTTCTTCTGCTTGTCGCATGTCATTGTTTTAAGAGTTGGGAGCACATGATGCTTGTCTGGCAAAAGCAATCCAACAACTGCTAGGTTAGATATCTGTGGACTTGTTTTAAATGATGGCTCAATGCCTGGTCTCACGTGACGTTATAAAAACAATACTTTATTTCCGGCCCCGGGCGTGGTTAAATTCTTTCTTGCAGGATGTATAACGCTGTGCGTGTTGTCGTGGGGGGGCTGGGGGCTGCTGTTGCGCTGCCCTTCGATCTTTTTAAAGCCTGTACAGCCGCTGTCCTTTTTGCTACTTTGTGTCTCTGCTTCTCGCGTTGTAATCGCTTCTCCATGATCATAAATATACACCTGACCGAATTGTGTTTTCTTTGAAATCAAACCTGTCGTTGCTTTAACTGTTGTGGGTCCACAGATTGTCATAGCGTATGTTCTATTATTGTGTAAATCTACGTTTTGTGCATTGAATGATGTGAATGCGAAAAGACTTTGTTTTCTGCTCATTTCCTTTTATTTCTGACCTCGCTTTGTCCTGCTATTTTTTCAATTACACCTGGTCCTGATGATTAATTTCCTTTTTTTTGCGCTAATGTGATCTTTTATTCATCGACGTTTCATTTATAACATATTGTCCTATATATGCTTTATATGCACTGAGACACCTGTATCTGTGTGTGCTGCTTCCCTTTAGACAACTGATTTTTTTTTTTGCCCATTCTCTTTCATCTCACGGTTCTTTTATTTGTCTTTCGTCTCCTAGTCATTCATTCCGCAGGATTTTTTTTTATAATAGAGAGATATCCATCCATTTTCCAACCCGTTGAATCCAAGCACAGGGTCACGGGGGTCTGCTGGAGCCAATCCCAGCCAACAAGGCAGGAATCCAATCCCGGGCAGGGTGCCAACCCACCGCAGGACACACACAAACACACCCACACACCAATGTAGAATCGCCAGTCCACCTAACCTGCATGTCTTTGGGAGGAAACCAGAGCGTCCGGAGGAATCCCCCGCAGACATGGGGAGAACATGCAAACTCCACGCAGGAAGGACCCAGGAAGCGAACCCGGGTCTCCTAACTGCGAGGCAGCAGTGCTACCACTGCGCCACCGTGCCGCCTTAGAGAGATATAACATTCCCAAATATGTTTAATTCAATTCCTATTGTTGAGGGGGCAGAGCTCTATCAAAAGCAGCACTGGGTAAAACACAAGAACAAATCCTGGACTGAACACCAGTCCATCACAGGGTCCAGTCATAGACACACCCACACTTTCATATGTCCATTTGGAATCGGCAGTTCACTTAACACAAAACCAGAATACCCAGATTAAAAACCAAGTAGACACCAGGAGAACATACAGACTTGAGATAGACAATAATCTGTACCAAGATTTAAATCTAGGATGCTGGATCTGTGAGACAGCAGCACTAAAAATGTATGACCTTACAGTTTTCATTACAACTTTTTTTATTTATAAGCTGTCATGCATGTGCATTATGGGAGCGTCTTGGAGGATCTGCAAAGGAGGGAACTAACTATACAAACATTAGAAAGTTGTTCGTCACACAGAGAACCATAGACACATGGAATATGTTGCCAAGTAGTGTGGTAGACAGTAGGACTTCAGGTACTTTCAAAACTAGACTTGGTGTTCTTTTGGAGGAATTAAGTCGACAGGACTAGTGAGCTTTGTTGGGCCGAACGGCCTGTTCTCATCTATTTTGTTCTAATATTCTTCCTTCTTATACCCCAGAGCAGAGGATCAGCCAAAAGACCACAAGTGACCTCACTTCTGGTGTGCTTTAAAGTCCTTCCTCTTTTGGTCTCAAACATAGGAAACGGCTGGACGTTGGCATTCATTATTGAACACTCCTCTCTCAGAGCCACATTAGCTCGCAGAAGCCTCTACTGGAAGCCATAGTGCTGAACGGTTGACTTTGTTTTTTGGTTTCCCCCTACAACAGTTATTAGCATCGTTGCCAATCAATTGTTCCTGGAAAAAACCCTAACACTTTAACGTTGTATTGTATTTTGTATTCCCAGAATGTGTTCTTTCCCAGGTGGAGCTCAGGCAAGTTAAAGTGATTTAGATAAAGTTATACAGAAAGTCAGAAGCAGGGATTGAACTGGCAACAGTATGGCTTAAAAATCAGCATTCGAGCAAGTGAGTGATACATCCCCGATACATAAAGCTTGATCTTTATATTGACAAAAACATTCTTTTGGGCAATTGTGATTTAATTTAATTTTTCTTTTTTTTACCATGCAAGCACGTTAATCAGTTCATATTATTATCCACATTACATAATGCTTTCCATACTGAATTGGACTCGAGCTGTGTCTATAGCATTGTGTTTTTCAGAGCTGCGTTGCCTGAGCAGCAGCCACTACTGTAATGTTGGTGCTTCCTGTACAAACAGATGATACAACTTTTTTCAAGTTGTGTTCACTTTAATGAAATGGACATGCTTTTAGCTTTGGCCCAGGAAGATGTTAATGTATGCTGATAATTAAAAATTATATTTATGGAAAAAAAAAGCCAAATCATATTTCAAATCATTACTTCAGAGAGCAATCATTAAGAAGTGATTACTGAAGCAAATAGCCATGTAATTGTTCTATTTTTCTTTTTGTCATTCTCCGGAGAACAGAGTTTATGATGATTCATCTGACCTTAAAATCCGGTCCACAGTTATAAAGTAATAAAATGTCTGCTTGAAGAATAATAAGTTAAAAAAAAAAAAAAAAAAACTCAATCTCTTAATAGCTTAGAATCCAGTTAATTGTCTCCTATCCAGGCTGGTCAAGTCATGAGATACCTTAACTGTAAAAATAATGATCTACACAAAGTCATCATTAAACCCACTCACGTGTATTGAAATACTATAATTTACTTATCCAGGTCAAAAATACTTTATCTACACTGGCATTAGGGAGATAAAAGGGACAGAATTTCCCTTTCTCAAAAAGTACTATAACATTTAAAGCTTTACATAATGGCACAATAGTTAACTTATTCAAATCATTGATGGTGTGGAGTGTGGGTGCTCTCTTTATGTCTGCACCTCTGGGTTTTCTCCTGTGTTGTGTTTGTTAAGTTGATTGATTTTCCTAAACTAGCTTGGTCTGAGTGTGTCTGGACGAGGACTGGAGGCTGTGTTGCACCGAATGCTGCTCAAGAAGGTGACAACAGATTGAATCAAGTCAAGTCAAGTTGGGGAGCATGCACTGGTACAGTGCGTTGCCACACCCAATACACACTGAAAAAACTACATTGAATCAAGTGAGTCAAATACATGGATTGATGGATTCAACACAAAGTGTATTTTTAGGTACTTGTATGTTTCTGCAATAACATGGAGAAGCTGGCTGGCAGTCTTCAATACAGACCACATAAAACCCCATTTTAAAAAAATGCCCTTGGTCAATCAGTGGAGCAGAGAAAGGGACAAAGGGAGCTGTCAGGCTAACAGAATAGGCCCGGAGGTTGGGAGCATGCACTGATTACAGCAAACCACCCCGATTGAGATCCAAGTAGGCCAGATGAATTCACCTAATATAACATAACATTACCAGACCCACTGAGGTACTAGACATGAGGAAGCAACCAGGGTGCCAGTCGATTGCAGGGCTCACTCATGCACACAACCATAGGAAAAATTTAGACTGCAAATATACCTTACTTTGAGATGGGTGGAAAGCTGGAGCACCCATAGGAAAACCCACTCAAACATAGGGACAAGTGAACATAGGCTTTAAATCCATGAGATGGCAGCGCCTACCACTGCATCGTCATGTCACTCCCCGAACTTATATCTTATTATCATTATTTAATGTGAACACATACACTTGTCCACAAATGTTTTTTACAAATGTTAACACCAGCAGCACTATCAGTTGTGGTTGATAAAAAGAACTTCAGATCCACACGGTGAAATGTTGGGGCGCTAATCTAGTCATCCCTGAATAAATAAAAGGTGTGCTAAATGGCGCCCAAAAAAATTAAAAACATCTGGGTCCTTGGTTCATGAACTTTTCTTGACTGTTAAAACCTCTTAAAGTCACAGTGGGAAAGAGCTCTGTCCTGTGGTGCGTTTGAGTGAAGACTCCTTGCGGGATATGTAGTGGCGGGACTGGAAGGAGCGGAGTCAGTTCCCTCTTTGGGTGTCTTCTTGACACTGTGGAGGAAACAAATGAGGATAAGGTTAGTGCCAGCACCCCCTCTCAACCAGGAGTGGAAGTACATACCTCAGAAGAGCCTAGAGGATGATCCACTGACGCACAAAGGTCTCTAGCTCTGGTCCTACAGCACTACTGTGGCTGCAGGTTTTCATTGTAACCTTTTTCTTAACTAGTGACCATTTTTTGCTACTAATTTACTCTTTTGAATTTACTTGAATTGATTTGCTGTTTAAGACTCAGTCCCCTTAATTGTTTCTTTTTTTCTTAATTAGCAGCCAGACAATAATGAGATACAAAACAAGCCAATACATGACCAGCGACCCGTGTCCATCATTTGATATCTGGAAATAAGGAAAGGTGAAGGTTTCAGAAATGTTGATCTGCTCAGGTCCACAAAACATTTTGACAGTGGTCTTCAAAAAAAGAAAGTAACCAGTTTTGGAAATGTCTGCTATGACAGAAGGAGAAACACCAACAAGCCGTGGAATCAAATAATGATTTAACAAGAAGAATTGACTTATTTTATATTTTTGGAGCTGTGAAGCTTGAACTGTTATGGGGGCCCCCCTTTGCAACCTGCAGCGAGTAACCACTGTTATCTTTTTCGATGGGGTTGTTCCACGACAGATCACCACAATTTTTTTTTAATTTTAACATTACATGTAGGGGTTTTAAAAACCCCTTCTCATACAATAGACACCAACAATTCTACGGACTAATGTTGCCTCCTGGATTAGGGGCCCTGAAGCTTAAGCTTCTTTAGTTTCATACTAGATCCACCCCTGTGTCTACTTAAGAAACTAGATGGAGTGAAATTTTGGAGCCTGACTTAGCTGGTCATCTGTTGGCTCAATCCACATCTCATTTCTGTTTGGGTGAAAAAGGAAAAAAATGAAGCAATTAAGCTGAATCTTAAAAAACAACCAATCAAAATGAAGCAAAAAAGAAGTTAATTAGAAGCAAAAACTGGTCACTAAATAAAAAAGGGTTAGAAGGAAAACCTATCACCACAGTAGTGCTCCAGGACCGGAGTTGGAGACCCCTAGTCTAACTGTAGCATGGTTCATTTCCAAAAAGACATCCATAGGTGGCTTAGCTCCTGAACAGAGCTGATCATATTTTCAACAAAGCAGTACACAGACACAGGGTCATTTAAAGCAATGCAACATTTCTTACTCAAGATTATGGTGCAAGACTCAATCCTTTTATAGCCTACCAATCCCCCTTAGTCATTTGCAGATACTTGATTGGCTCACCGAACAGGGTTTGACGGTGTAGTATTGATGAAAAGGCTCCTTGCTGTCACAGGTCCTTGGCTGCACACCCAGAATGTCTAGTTGGTAGATCTGCACCCTATTCATTTCAATCCATTGACTGCTCTCTGAACTCAAACAAAAAAAGACTTGCTGTCTACATTTCCCCTAGAAGCCCTGTAGTAAAGTGAGTCTCAATAATTTCCAATCTCTAACACAACCTGACCCATCATGGTTTCATGGGCTCAAACACTCATTTGTCCCTCTGCCAGCCAAACAATGTACAGTATGGATGTGAAGCACTTCCTAATGTGTGGGTGAATTGAGACATATAGCACTAAAGAATTATTTCGGTAATTAAACTAAGTGCTGTTGTCTTTTCATTTCAGCTTTTTGTTTCACTTCCCTTTATGTGTTTCTGTGGCCAAGAAAGGCTCTCCTGAAAATAGCCTTAGCTTTCTTATTATTATAGCTTGAACAAAACCATAAAGCAGTCATGATTATTACAAGTCTTCCAGCTAAATTACACCATAAGTGTGGCGCCACTTATAAGCAAAACTAATGACTAAAAAGATGACTTGACCAGTTTGAAGAAAACAAAAAAAAGAACTCAGTGCTGGATACTCAGCATCAAGCCCAGGCCTAAGCTTTCATCAAACTGTCATCTGCTTTGTGCACAAAACCAAAGCTAAAGCATCATGTGGCATTTTATTGCTGACTATGATTGAAGCGTTCTGGACAGCAGCCACTAAACTGCACTTTTATTGAACTGGCTGTGTTGCAGCTTGCCTGCCCCAAATCGCTGTGAAATAATGCAGAAAGGCCGTGCTCTGCATCAGATGCGGCTCAACTTGTATGAGATGATGGTGACTCTTTTTCCTAAATGTGGATCTAATTGCTAAATGTCTGTGTCGTTAAGCAGATCTGATGATACTATGGCTTGAAATTTACTAAGCCCATGGCAGGAAAGTATGCCAAGCATATTTGTGCTAATATGCTAAGGAAATTGAAAATCATACGATAAGATCATTAAACTGATGTTAAGTGAATCTCATTGCTAATGCTGGAGCAAAATAGCAGTGTATTTGGTGAGGTGAACTTGTGAAATATGACATGTCTTCCTTTATTGTTTGTCATCCATCAGCCACGATTTCTAGTGAATATGTACGGCAGGGATATCCAGTAAATGTATACAGGTGTAAAAGGAATAGGCAGAATTGGGGCAGCACACATCGTGGCAGGGATGCCTGTACCCAGCCAGGATGCCTTTCTGATAGCTTTTTGTCTGGGAGAGGGTTCAAAAGCAGCTCTATTCCCCCTAAAGCACTAACAGGTAGTAGCAGCATTCTTCTGGCATACATCAAATACTGCAAAGTCTGCTGGGAAAGGCAGAAAAGATAAAACGGAAGTGAATCCCTCCAGACCGCAATGGGGCTAAAAGCACTCAGGATATTAGCCTTTAAAGGGCTTCTACTTGAGATGAGTGTTGAGTCATGAGAGGACCAGAAGCAAGGAGGAAGAGGAGGCTAGTAAAGAGGAGGAAGGCTGGGAAGTGAGGAGGACTACATAAGGTTTAGCATCCAGTAGTAAGGGTGGAGGTACTTGATAAGTCTTAGAGTCTTATTTGTGTTATTTGCCTCAATCAATGCCTTTTGTATTATTTTATTGGATTTGAAAACTGGGGTTTTAAAAGATCTGTTGCCAAAACCAAAATGTTAAACCAAACACATTGTCAAAAGGAAGATCGCTACAATTTATCAAGCAGAAAGCATACCAAAATGTCACTGGTGTCTTATTGAGTTACTCTAGAATGTGCCCATCTAGTAACAACAGAATATAATGGAGGGATTGTTGGCTGGCAGTAGGTTACCAGTGTCAAGGGCACAAAGAAAGTAACAATGGACAGGACACAGGTCAGCTGGAAACCACCAAAGAGAGAAATCTACACTGTAAAAAAAGAAGAAAATCTACTTGGCATGAAAGTCTGAGAAGGAAGGAGCTGCTAATGGGTTGTAGACCCCATAATAAAGGGTGTCCCAGAAATGGTACAGGCAGGAGCACCATTGAAAAAACAGTGTAATGATTCCTCAGAATATTACATTGAAGACAACCAAGCAGATGGATGAAGTGTCTGACCCTCTGCTAAGACAGAAAATGAGGCCATGAAGAGTGACATTTGCTAGTACAATTCACCCAAGCTGGAGAACCAGGTTGGCCATTTGAGAATGAGGTCAATGAGGACCAACACTCTTCCATCCAACTCATTGTAGAATATGATTGTCCCTGCAAGAGAATGGACAATTGGAGAAGTGCCCTTGTAAGGGCTACAGAAGGTTCAGAGATACAGTGATGATATAGGCTGCTAGATGGACTCTGGAATTGGTATCAGGAAGCAGGTTTAAAGCCAAAGTATTCCAGAAGCCTAAAAGTTGTTTGGGAGAAAAGCTGTGGTGGAGGCTCACTGAAAGGAGGAAGAGGTCATAGCCATGAGAAATGAGAGAGAAGGTAACTGGTCTTTTCTATGGCAAGTCATGTATTGCATGGGGTCTGGGGAGGCCTACATCAATATGGTGAAGACACTTCACTCATCTGTTTGTACTATTATTCTCACTAATTTGATTATTTCATAATCTCTTTGAATTTTGAAATAAGCCAAGCCGGGATGCCCACTAACCCTTCTACTCTTCAGTCTCTCTCTTTTGAGAGTCCCTAGCTATTGCTATTTGTGATTGACACCTAATTTCTCCCATAATCTTGCATGGTACTTCTCACAAAGTCTTGTTTTATGCTGACGATATTCTTCTTTTTCTCGGTGATGTCCCCTCTGATCTCTCATATGTTCTTAACTTATTGGACTGTTATGAGTCTGTGTCTGATTATAAAATCATTTAGTTCAAGTCAGTTCTTCTTCCTTTTAATTTGTCCAGTAATCAGTCCTGCTTTTCTTTCGCAGTCCCACTTTCAAAGTCCATTAAATACCTGGGGATTGATATTTCTTCTTCTCTCCATGACATTACCTCATTAAATTATAAATGTATCTTCTGGGGTGCTAAGGACTCTCTCTTCTTCTGGTCCTCTTTGCCCCTATCTTTTGTCCAGATTGGCCATTAATAAAATGAACATTGCACCCGATTTAATTTTGTTAGCAGTATGCTACTTTTTCCTCCTCATCTGGTATCAAGATTTCTTTGGAATAGTAAAAAAAACCTTCCATTAAATATTCCACATTAATCCATGATAGGTCAGATGGGAGTGTTACCTAGCCAGATTTGGAGTTGTATCCCTGTGAATTTACACTTAGATCAGTTTCAAACTGGTTGAAACCCCCCAATATTCTTCCATCCTGGCTCCCAATTGAAGTCAAACTGGCTTTTCCTGGATCTCTCTCACTTCTTCCTTTAACTAAATCTGGGCCCAGTAATAACTGGAGAAACATTTAGGCCCCTGCCCAACATTACATTCCTTCACTCCCATTTTCCAAAACCCAGCCTTGCTTATTGGTGGCAGCGCTATTGCTTTTCCGGCTTGGAGGCAATGCGGTGATTCCATGCTGGGAAACATTCTTGATGGCTCAGGGCTTCGAATGTTTCAATCATAAAGATCTGGGTTATTTGTTCCATGTTCTTCTTTTTTCATCTATCTTCAAATTAGGTCTGGTCTCACTGTATATTTTGCTGTCTTCTCCTTTACCCTTTCATCCTTTGCTATCTTTCATTCAGTCTCTGTCTCCTAAAACTAAACATGTCTCAATATTATATATAGCCTTGCAGAAAATCACTCTTAAAACATTACCTGTTAATTTGGTTTGGGAACATGACCTTCCCTCTTTCACTATTCTTGATCTGAATATAATCTTTAAGAATATTACCTTAGAATCTAAGAAGCCCAATTACCAACATACTCAATTTAAATTTGTACAATGTTTACATCTAACGGCCCGCAAACATTTTGCTATGAGTTTATCAGCTGACCCTTTGTGTTCCCCTTGTTCCTATAAGTCCCTAGGTACCTTTCTACGCATCTTCAAGGAGTGTCCTAGAGTTGTGGTTCTCTGAGGTAATGTTACAAAGTTTATTTGATCTATTCTCTCCTATAAAATACCTTTACTACCTCAATTATTCCTTCTTTTGAACTTTTCTACTGTCTCTCTTTCTTTCCAGCAAAGGTACAACTAGGTACAATTGCTGCTAAATTGGCCTTTGCCTCCTACTGGAAGTCTTCTAGTTTTGTTATCTTTTGATTTATGGAAAACCTCCTTTTTTAATCTTATTTTGTTTGAATTATCTGCAGCATGGATTAACGGTTCGTCTAACACTTGTATTTTTAACTGGAAGTCAGCCATGCAACTTGTTGAAAGCCATATAAAGGGAAACCACATTCCAAGATTCACATAGATTATTTATTCATTTTTGTCCCATTTTCTTTGTTTTTTTCATGTTTTAGTTGTGCCTTCCACTCTAGGGCTATCTTTGTACATAAAAGGCCAAAAGTGGGCTGGGTCTTGGGTGGGGGTGGGAGTTTTACTGCTACATTATGATGTACTTTTCTGTGAGATGCTGCAGTTGTTTTCGATTTGTACTTTGTTAATAAAAATGAGAGAGAAGGTGTTTGGTTCTGTAGGGTCCTATGGCAAACCTATTTTTCCCTTTATTATCTTTATTGTGTAGACTTAACCAAAATGCCTCAAATCCCATACACTTGCCACTCTGTGATCAGATACTTTAGCACCACTCCCCGCTTCCTTTCTTTCTCTACAACTTCAGGCAATAGACAGAGTGAAAGAACAGGCAGAATAAAGAGCTACACTTTTAGCTACTGTATGTATTATAGGTAATGCATCTTATATATAAACATCCACGCATGGAACTGTGTGCGTCTGTCCGGCCCGGAAGTGAGAAGTGGAGTCGGGGTAAAGGGCTCCACCTCCGAGGAAACAGAAAACTCGCTTAGTCACTAATAACACAAGCGAGGCCAGCATGTCAGCAAAACAAAACCTCAGAAGAAAGACAAAGTCACTTAGCCGTTAACATCAGCAAAACCATATCCCTTTTACTTTTCCTCCCACTGCTAATGCACAAGTGAGACGAGCACGTCGACAAAACGAATCCTCCTAGGAGAGTACCGTATTGGCCCGAATACAATGCAACCTTTTTTGACTAAATATTTCCCGTTCAAAAGTGGACTCGCGTTAAATTTGAGGACTAGGCAATTCAATGTAACAGCTCTTCTTATTAGTATGCCTATGCCTCCGACCGACCTGCGTGTTGGTCGCGCGAGTCGCGCGTGTCACGTTCGGCATAGTTCGGATCGGTTTGAGTACACGAGACTGCACGAGAGTTTCTAGCTCCGGTGGAATTCCTGGTTTCGAGCATCTCGATTCTGGCGCGCATCCGGCGTACGCCAGCAAGTGGCTATTGCGTCTATGATTCACAAGTAAGTGTAGTCCACGTCTCTCGCAACTGTTATAGTAGTAATTTGCATGTTTGCTCTAGCGGTGGGTTCTTTATTGCCCATAAAAAATGAGCGCGGGTTATAATAGTAGTGTTGAGAAAAAAGGCTCATCAAAGAGACAAATAAATAAAGGTACCAGGAGAACCTACGATATGAATTTTAAGATTATGGTTGTAAACAAGGCAGAGAGAACGAACAACATGAGAGCTTCAAGGAAATAAAGAGTTCCAGAAGTAAACGTCCGTCTCTGGAGAAAACATTTAACGAAATATAGGAATGCAAATTCCTCAAGAAAATGTTTTAGTGGACCCAAAACAGGAAGGTTTAGCGTGAACGAGCATGCTGATGATAACGATGCAACAACAAAGAGTTCTGATTCTGAAAACAGTTCTGATTCTGAATAAATATTTCCTTTTTCATTTTTCTTTCACCTAGGTATCTTGTAACTTACCTAATACTATTAATTTTGTTCTACATTACTACTTAATTTTATTGACATGAATGTAACTTGTCATATTACCTATTGTAATGGACAGCCGGGTCCCATGCCCGGTCGGGACGACCCTGCTGTATATGGTCCGGGGGAGCAGCCATGGACTTCTCAGTACCTCCCCCGGAACGCCTGGTGGCAGCCTCCCTGGTTGATGATGCCTCAGTTTCCTGCAGGGTTTCATGGGAAATGGAGTTCTCCCCAACCCTGTGGGGACCCAGGATGGCCGCCAGGGAACGAGACAGATAATTAAGCCCAGCTGGTTTAATCATCAGGCCCACACGGGAGTGCAATTGGGAACAGGTGAACAAACAACAGGAGCACTCCCGGGAGGGCCATAAAGGAGCCAGCAACTACCACTCTGGGCCAGAATCGGGAGGAAGAGGACGAGGTTGCCTGAGAGGAGTGGTGGTGCCAGCGGAAGGATTGCTGTGTGTAAAGTAAGGTGCTTTGGGACTGTGTTATACCTGTGGGGTTCACGGGGAAGACGTGCCCCACAGGGGAAGAGTGTTTGAACTGTTTAAGTGTTTGGGACTGTGTTGGGCCTGTGGGACACGGGGAAGACGTGCGCCCACGGGTGAAGAGAAAATAAAAATATTTCTGTTCAATTTACATGTGCCTCAGTGTGAATCCTGTGCCGGGTCGGGCGCTTTATATAGCGCCTTATTCACACTATTAAATAAATGATTATCTGATTGAATTTTATTTCCTTTGAATTCTTTTATGAAAAATTAATGGATTGCGTTAAATTCAAATTTTTTTTTCTAAAATCTTCATGAAAAAATTGGGGGCCACGTTAAATTCGGGGCCGCGTTCAATTCGGGCCAATACGGTAGTTCCTTTCAATTACCTGACATCTCTACATTTCAGTTTTTTTTCTTACGATTTCAATAGTTTCTAGGACCCTGGGCTTTTTACAGCATGGGCTTACACAGCAAATTTTATTACAAGTATCATACAAGCAAAAAGAATGTGGCTTTGTAAACCAGGACCATACAACCTGATAATGCTATATGTGTAAATTCAGGTGGTGCAATAACTTACAGTTACTTTTGATTCTTCCTGGTCAGCTTATCATCTGCACAGACCCAAGCCTCCTGCTTTCATCAGGTCATTATCTGGTCTGCTTTCATCAGGATGCAACATGGCAGAGAGAGAGCATGCTTTTGCAAGGCCCTCTCTTTATGGCCCCTGTGTAGCTCCTAATACACCCACACCATCCTGGGACATTCACCAATGGAGTAACTCAGGTACAGCCCCCAATTTTTTTTCTTGTTGGCATCCTTCAAACAAACAACCAAGAAACATCATTAAACAATAAAACTAGCCCTGTAAGTCATACAATATGTGCCAAGGATCCCTAAAGATTTAGAGGTAGAGAAAAAATAAAAAACGGGTTTGTCCATCTTGCTAGCTCTTTAGACATTATAACAAGTTAAATGCTAATTTTACAAATAAAGTCATGCAAAATATTTATCAAATTATATGCAACATTTCCCTTCACCATAGAAGGTGAGTAGAGATTTTTTGGTATTCCTCCTAAACAACAGCCTGTCTAGGATGGGTGAGCCAAAGTTTACTTTACCTTTGTTAATGAACACACCATTTTAAATACATTTGGGCCACATGGGATTACTCTGGGTGTGGAGAGAAATCATAAGTGTGTGTTCAGCAGTAACTAACCCTATACCGAACCCCGGTACATCACAGCCCTCTTGTACTCTGCCAATGTCAAATCATCAATAAATACGACAATGCCTCAATGAGGTAAAACTAGGGGACACAGAGAAACCAAACAAGGACTTGGAGAGAACATGCAACTTTGCCCATATATGTTGATCTCAAAGGGGTGCTTTTGAGCAGTTCCCCCACCTAGAAGAGACACTAGTTACTATGCCTAGGGCTTTTATTGAGGGAGTTAAGGATCAAATAGGGGGATACAATAAAAACTGCAGAACAGCAGGCTGCATAAAGGTAAATACACACAACTATACCTCTTGTGAGCCTGACTACACAAAGGTTTTCTCACTAACACCTAACATAAGGCTTTGCCTACTTCAAACAGTACTCACCTTCATCCCTTTGCTCCTCCTTTCTTGCTCTGGTCTCCTCTTGTCTCTGCTCCTTTTCACTTTCAAACTCCCTTTCTAAAGTATAGGCAGGCCTTTATAAGCTCTGTATAGACAAGAAGCACTTCTTAGTTGTAAATAACCTTGTACCCAAAGTAAGCGGAACAGAGCAAGCAGAGCAGCAACTCTATTTCCCAGAGTCCATTGCAGGACCTGTGATTAGCCTGGAGCAGTGTAGATGCTGTTTGCTGGTGGGCTAGCGTTTGTTGACAGACATATCAGTAGAAGTTGACCTTACATTTGACAATAGCATGCAAAGACAATTATTTAAGATGGCAATATGCATTATCGGATATCCAAGTTTTTACGCTAACTTTAAAAAACTAAAAGCGAGCAAATCTTTATTTTTACTTATAGGAGTTTTTAGTCAAGGTTAGAAACCTCTTTTGCAACATGTATTTTGACTATGTAACATTAGACATTTTTATACATAGATTTTTACGAATTTTGAGTTTAATATACATTTAAGCCACTTTTAAAGTTTGTCTTTGTTTTGAGTTGATATAATAAAATTCATTTGCATCCCGTCTTATTACTTCCATGTCAAGTTCAGTGACGAGTTCAAAAATTCGCTGTCGAGTTTAGTTCAGATTCTGTCTCTACGACATTCAAAACGTCATATAATGTTGAGTTTAGCCTGGTTTCTATATATGTGTCTTTCTTTGTGAATGTCTGGAAAATCAACAATTAAACAATTACAATTCTTGTCAGAAACGATCATTTGTTTGCATTGTGTAGAGCTCCTGGGTGACAGCATCCTGGGAAAGGTACAAAAATTTAGAGCTATCCATTTTCGAGATATCTGACATGAATGCTGATGTACAATGATAGCTTCTGAAAAAATCTTTTTGAAACAAGCTGGATTGTGTTTGTCTTGTTACAGGCTTCCGTCCTATTATTTTGGTCCTTTTAGGTTGAATACTTATCTTAATATCTTTCAATAATGGTTTGATCTATGTCCGATGATTACTGCAGTAGGAATTGATTAATTTAACAGAGATTTTTGCAGTCTCCTCCATTTAGTCTTGGGAGCAGGCCAACTGACTTGCAAAATTTTTGAGATCCAGCATTTGTTAAAATTTACATGTACACACACAAAATGGCACACACAAGCATGCATACTTAGGCACTGTAAAGGTCAACGTGGATAGAGGCATCAAGCTGGTCCTGTACCAAACTGTCTGCAGATTTTATTTTTTCTCCAGCCATCTGGAGTTTTTTTGTTTTTTCTGTCCTCCCTGGCCATCTGACCTTACTTTTATTCTATGTTAATGAGTTTTGTCTTATTTTAATTCTTACTTTCTGTTTTTTCCCTTTTTTCATCATGTAAAGCAGTTTGAGCTACATTATTTGTATGAAAATGTGCTACATAAATAAATGTTGTTGTATGCAGCTTGTTTATTTCATTTGACCCAATGAGTTTAGTTACAAATTAAATATTTGAGTTGTTCCCTTCATTTAATAGCCTGTTCATTTTAATCTACATACATTTGTGTATATAAAAATGTACAAGTTAATGTACTTGACAGTATATTATTGTACAGTAAAACGGATTGTATTGTATTGTAAAGTAAAATTAACATGGAAATACTGTAAGGAACATTCCATGTTGATTTTTTTCTTTATTTACAATGTTATCTTGAGATCATCAAGTGACGGTGACAGTGTGATATCACAGAAGTGATGTTATAAATATGGTAGCAATCTCACTCTGTATTATCTTGCAGTGGACATTCAATGTTTCAGCTTCTTTTCTAAGTAAGCCCTAGATAGATAGATAGATAGATAGATAGATAGATAGATAGATAGATAGATAGATAGATAGATAGATAAATAGATAGATAGATAGTGTGGAGACCGGCCTCGACACAGACAGGCAGAGACCAATGTTCAACTCACCACACATTTATTTACAATTATTTACAAGTTCATAAAGTCCCACACACAACCCAGTGCCCCTGCACCAAGCACCATCAGTCCAGGCCTCTCAACAATCCTGTTCTCTCTTCGCCGCCTCCACTCCTCTCCTCCTAGCTTTGTCCTCTTCCACTTGACTCCAGCTGATGACTGCAGGGAGGCGGCCCCTTTTATGTTCACCCGGACGTGCTCCAGGTAACCCCTGATGAGCTTCCTGCGGCACTTCCTGGTGTGGCGGAAATGCCGCATGAGCACACGGAAGCACTCCGGGTGTCCCTGGTAATACTTCTGTCAGCACCTCCGGGTGTGGCGGAAGTCCAGGGCTTCAGAGTCTTCAGGGCACCCCCTGGTGGTGGCCACAGGCCCCTGTAGGGTTGAGCTTTCATGCTCAATTCCCATGGCCCCCACACAAAGCAGGGAGGCTGCCCTCCAGTGGTCCAGGGGAGGCATAGTCCCTCCCCCGGTCCTTCTCAGCGTCCCGGCTGGGCACAGCCCCCAGCCGCCCGCCACATTAGATAGATAGATAGATAGATAGATAGATAGATAGATAGATAGATAGATAGA
>JANRMT010062793.1:31900425-31933368 GCA_026402145.1 Polypterus bichir lapradei
AGATAGATAGATAGATAGATAGATAGATAGATAGATAGATAGATAGAGTGGCATTTTTGACACACTTCTGTTGAATAATTATTTGGCTGAAAGTAGTTAATGCTAGTGTGTCAGAGAGAGAGTGTGCATAGGTGGTGAAAGAGAGGTCCATGCACTTATCAATGATCTTTTGCCACCACATAAGTGGGAGTTGGGAGTGAGGCCTACAGTGACCAATGGGGCTCTAGCCAGTTTGTCTCAAGAGTACCTTGGAGCTCACTCAGCACTTGAAGAACTAAAAGAGCCACAGAGGGCTTTTCTGAACCTCAACAAGTGGAGCTGAAGCCTGAAGTCAGAAAGATCAACGGAGACGAGAGATTTCTTGGTGGGAGGGAGAGAAGCCATAATAGAGATAGAAGATTCAGCACAGAAGAACACTTATTATCATTATGTAAGCTGCTATGTTTATGATACAGATGATAGTCAGGGGACGTGCAGTTATGCTGGAAACACTATCCAAGGCGTTTGGGAGGTGTAAAAGAACAGATTGGAAAGGTTTGGGGCAGCCATCCATATATTGTCCCTGGCTGCAAAAAAAGGTTTTTAAATAAGCACTGATGTGCATGGATGGAGTTCTAGATTGAACTGATCAGGTTTAGCAAAGATGGCGGCTTTATAAGCCGAAAAGCGGATGTAATGTAATTTGGCTGGAACCGGAAGTGTTGTCTGTCTGGGCAATGGAAACCGGAAGTGATGTTGAATCTGGTAGGTTTTCCCATCTTTGGCCTGCAGAGATAAAAGAGGTTGCTTTAGTGCACCCCGCCACCCCCTGGCCTGGCGGGTAATTACCTCCACTTGGTCCATTCAGCTCCCTCCTAGTCGCACGTGTGTGACAGATGATAACACTCTTCTTTTAGCTCTGATTCAGATGTAGATGTCACGATAACAAAGAGCACAATAGACAGAGTCACAGTGTTCATTTCCCCTTCCAGAGTAGTTGTGTTTTTACTTGTGAAGTGCAGCTACACAGACTTGCTACACGTCAATGACATACCCACTATATTTCCAAAACTGCCAGCCAACTCTCTCTTTATAACCTCCAAGTCGTCACAGTGACTTTTACCCTGACTCTCAAAAATTTAAAAAATTATACAAACATACTAAGTATTATTTCTTTCCTCTAATTATGTCTTACAATTATTATATGCAGAATAGCATGGATTTATTATTTTATCCCATTTTTTTGTTGTTAATTACTATCCTGCTCCCTTCTATGTCTTACTTCTGTCTTTTTTCATATTAAACCCATTTCCTTTATATGTTTTCCAGTCTCACTGGTGTATTTTGAGTCCACTCCAGAGCAGCCCCTCAAGCCACAATGTCTAATACCCATCAGTGTCGGCCTTCTTCTTCTCATCTTTTGTCTATCTGACTTCCAGCTGACACTCATTTTCTTTATTGGCTTATTCCACAAAGAAATGTTTCCCTAGGACAGTCTGCCGTCCTACTTAGGTGAAAAATATTAAAGTTACACTTGAAAACCTACTTTTATCTCTTCCACTTTTGGCTCTTTGTAGATTTAATTCTTTTTAAATTGACTCGAGTTTGCTGTGCTCCCACTGATTAAACTACTCTTTCTGTCAATTTGTAATATGAATAAACTTTGAGTTTGCATTTACTTATTTCTGTATCTTGATTTGAGAAAGGCTCATTTGAAAGCTGTTTCCAGAACCTTACTTGTTCCTTGTGCTTCATGATTTTTCTACATTTTATACAATGTACAATATACAATGTGCTTATAAAATGTAATTTTTATACAATTTTATACATTTTATACAGCCTCAGATCTTACAGTAAGTAGAATGTACAGTGGAACCTCAGGTCACAACCGTAATTCATTCCAAAACTCTGGTCGTAAACCAATTTGGTCGTGAACCGAAGTAATTTCCCCCATAGGACTGTATGCAAATACAATTAATCCATTCCGGATCGTACATTCTGTATGTAAATATATTTTTTGTAAAGATTTTTAAGCACAAATATAGTTAATTATACCATAGAATGCACAGTGTAACAGTAAACTAAATGTAAAAACATTGAATAACACTGAGAAACAGAGAAAACTAACATTGCAAGAGTTCATGCTATAGCCTTACAAACCATTTGCTGTAAACACTTTTTTTAATGAGTTTTAAGCACAGGGGAAAAAATGAACATTTGAAAAATCCATAATTTATACAAAAACTAACCATAAACAACTAAGAAAACTAACCTTGCATGAGTCGAGTTCTGGCATGAAGGAAGTGAGGAGGAACTGGGTGGAGAGGAGATTACAGTTTTTAAGAAAAGTCTGTGACAATGCGGGTTCTCCGCATGCTCCCTTGCTTCTGGGAGCCCTTAAACCCGTCATCGTCGGTAATGTTACCGATGAGCATGACAGTGAGGCACTACAATTGAGCAATCGGATGGTGCAAAAAGTGCCAAGTGCTTTTATTAAAATCAACAAAACAACAATCAAAAACAAAGTGCAAATTAAATAAAGTGCAGTGCTTTCAGAATCCTTCCATAAAAACAGAAGTGAAGTGGAGGTTAAAATCCAATAGAAAAAAGTCTTCATTAAATACAATGAGATTAAAACAATGCTGGAAGCAGTCTCTTTAAAAACAAGCCCGGTGCATTCTATAACTGCCTTCTCATGCTCTCTCTCTCTTGCTTGCTCACTGCACAGGGAATGCACAGGGAGAGACTGAACACGTGCGTAAATCATCGGCGCGTACGAACCAGAAGGGAAACTGGCTTGTTCTTCACCCAAGTGTGTGGTCGTGAACAGATGCAAAAGTTTGGCAAACTTTTTGGTCGTAACCTGATTTGTACGTGTTCTAAGACGTTCGTGACCTGAGGTTCCACTATATTCATATTAAAGTCTTCTGTGTGGAGTTTGCACATTATCTCCATGTCTACATTTCTCTACATTTCTTTCCACATCTTAAAAGACATGACTTTTAGATTATAATGGGCAACTCTAACCTGTCCTGATGTGAGTGGCTGAGTGCCTGAGTGTACCCTGTGATGGCTGGCAAACCATTCAGAGAAGGTTTAAGATCATAAAAAAAACTTTTAGAAACATATCACTGTTTATCATGGTAAGCTAGAAACATTCAGAACTTGGATATTTGTTTAAATTAGTTATATTTGTTAAAAGGATTTTGGCTCAAATGTTTTAACTAACTCCAAAGAAGGCATTGATTTGGCATACAGAGTGCTTTGTCAAGCAGAAACAAACCTGTTTGCCAATTACTGCGTCACTATGTTTGCACATTTATGTACTGAACACAAATGTTGCTGTTTCCTTTCCATTAGCACACTAATGATGTTTACTTTACCTTTGATAAAACTGCATTAGTCCTGACTGGCGAACCTATTTAATGTGGATTTTTTACTTTGCCTTTTAATCCGGGTCATGTGGCATCATCCTTCAGCTCTAAAGCCAACATTGCACAAGCTTTTAATTCCTATGTTTAAATGACCATCAAAAACACTCCTTTAGCATCCATTTCATGAATTTGCTTATTCTGCTAAGACAGGAAGCTATTCTTGCAGTACAGGGGGAAGAAACTAACTCTGGAGTAGATAGTGGCCCATCACCGAGAACAAAGATTCACAAACCCACCTGCTGATTTAGAGTTGACAAAACATCTAACCTGCCCATAGTTTAGAGTTTAAGGAACAGACAGTGGCAAAACTCAACCGTCTTATTTGAACATTTGTGTTGACATAAGAGATGAGGGTGAAGCTAATTGGTTTAAGAATGATATGCCATGGTCATTACAGAAAGTGAGAAACAGGTTGACAGAAAGATAGCTAGTCTTATAGGACTTGGATAAGTCCACGGCCCACCTGCCAAGTTGTTTGCCTGCCTATGGTAAAGTCATCCCTGGTGGAGGATCACAGGAATCATGGGAAAGAGGGGCCCTTTCTTCGGATTGGCTGGCCGAGCAACGTTTCAGCCGTGGAATGGCCAAATGGGGAGGCAGCTTGACGGATGAGGTCTCCAGCACTCTAAAAATATCAAAATCTTATTATATGATATCATCTACTGTTAAATTCTGCTCTGTACTTCTAAAATTTTTATTATTATGCTGTATTAAGGATTTGTTCTGTTCTGTGTATTGTATTGTATTGAACCCCTTCTTTTGACACCCACTGCACGCCCAACCTACCTGGAAAGGGGTCTCTCTTTGAACTGCCTTTCCCGAGGTTTCTTCCATTTTTCCCTACAAGGTTTTTTTGGGAGTTTTTCCTTGTCTTCTTAGAGAGTCAAGGCTGGGGGGCTGTCAAGAGGCAGGGCCTGTTAAAGCCCATTGTGGCACTTCCTGTGTGATTTTGGGCTATACAAAAATAAACTGTATTGTATTGTATAACAATGTCCAGAAAGGATGCAGAATTTCTCTGTTTACTTTGTATTTTGTATTCTCACTTAGTTATACCGCACTACAATGGACTGGCGCCCTGTCCAGGGTTTGTTCTTGCCTTGCACTCCATGCTAGCTTGGATAGACTTCAGCACCCCCTGCGATCCTGTTCAGGACTAAATCGGTTAGGAAATGACTGACCGACTTATTTATACCACTCTTGTGTGTTTAATTGCGAAAATGGTAGTGGCTGCTAATGTGTCAAAGCAAGGAGAGGTTTTATATCAAGGAAAGGCTAAAATTACAGGAAGAACTCAAAATACACAAGAAAGGGAAAACCTGAAGATCAGACTTGTTGTTACCTTGCTCTTAACACCTCCTTCTGTAGACCTGGCCTCTCTTCCTCCATCTAGTTGGGTCCATGCAAGTGTCTCAACTCCAACCTTCAAATCCAACGCCCTTCCAAACTTGTGTCTGGAAACTTGTAATGATGCGCGGTTTTAAATAAATACAGAGCAGTCAGGCTTCAGAGGGGTGTAGGTATGCAAGGTAGCATGGCAAAGCATATCTGGAGGGTGATGGGATGATCGACTGATTGCACATTCATGTGCAGACATGTACATTTCAGTCAGTTGCACACCTGCAAAAGAGAAAGAAGGAGACAGTGAGTAAAATGAAAATAAGGAAGACAAAGAAGGCAGGATCTTGAGAGCCAGTGCTGATAGAGAATGGAGGCAGACGGCCCTGAGATGAGCATGTGACCAATGCTCAAGGAGCAAGGGGTCATTCCTACTGAGGACCTCTAGAAGCAAGAGTGACCAAGTGCTCTGAGTAGTCTGATGGTGGCAGGAGACAGGAGTAGAGGTCCCTGGAATACTGAGGAATGGCTGCAAGGGACACAAGCCAGGATTTAAAGGGTGATTGTGCATTCAGTTGAGATCACCTCATTCTGAAGAGACCAATAATGGTGATTTAAGGAGATATCAGTTTTTAAAAGGAAGCACCGTGGCTCGTGATTGTTTTAACCTGCTGGTGGATTCTAATGTTGCTTCAATGGAAGGACTATTTACTGATTATTAATTGAATTTTAACTTTCACATCACCTGTTTTTAAAGGAGCACTGTAGTGTTTTGTGCTGCTGAGAAAATCAAAAACACATCAGAACTTTGTCCCAACTTGCTGTGTTAAATGTCCTCATTGTACTGCCTCATCTCAGTTCAGGACAATTGACGATACAGGCTCAAGAACTAAGGCTGTTGTAGCCAACCCAGACTATCGCAAAGGGGCTTTGAAGCCCTGACCAGCAAACTCTTGTCTGTGTACCAAAGGAATCACTTCCAGCTTTCCAGGCACTGCAGAATCCTGGGTTCAAACACCAAGGCCTGTTTCTTTTGGCCCAAGTTGATTTTACAGTTCCATGCCCTAATTAACATAAACAGGGTCAAGTGAATCCCAGATAGACTTCTCCCTAGTAATTCAGATGTGAACAAAAACATATAAAGGGATCTCATAATTCCACCCCTTCCCCCCCATGAAGTTGGAGGACTCCCGCTATGTTACATATCTTTCCCTATTGCTTTCCTTTAAAGAGTACAAAATCTGTTAAGGTAATGAGTTAGCCCGGCAGCAGCTCTACCAGTTAAATCTGGGTCGCTGACTACATTAAAATCACAATTGCTAATCAACATACTCTTTTTTCATACTTCTGGCCCTCTTTTGGCATTTTTTATGGGTATAGAGCAGAATCATAAGAGTCATACTGAGCCTAATCAGCAGTAAGTAGAATGAAAAATCAGAGATGTCAAACTCAAGTCCTGGAGGACAACAGTGGTTGTAGGTTTTCATTTCAACCAATTTCTTAATCAATTACTGCAGCTAAAGGATCACACTCCTTTTTCCTTAATGTTAATTATCTTGATTTTTAACATTCAGAATAGTGTGATAGATGTAATGGCATCCTCACTGGGATGGAGAGTGGTTCCTTACCTGGACAGAGAACATTATGCAAGGATGGCATGGATGCGTGCACATCCTGTCTGGGATGGTTCCCTTTTCCTTTTCCCATTCAAGGAGAAGATATAATAGATGGGCAGGGGGAGACTAACTGCCAAGAGCTGTTATCCTCCCAGTACATGGCAGTGCTCCCCTGGTCTGGCCCCAGTTTCGAAAACTGGCCAGGCTGCTTGGGACTTATAGTTTGGGAAGGCAGCCCTGTTTTGTTACTCAGGGGTTGTCAGAGAGTACTGTTGGGAGAAGACTTCCTTTATTCCATGACAGTTCTGCCTGACCCAGAGGTGCTTCCTGAGTGTGATATTCTGGCACCGGAAGTACTCTTAGGTCCACCCTCTCCTTACTCAGGTGAGATGAAGTCGGGAGAAGGTAAACAAATCTTGCCTAGCAGGAGTGGAGAAGGAATTGGAACTGGAATTCAGCTGCTTTTTGGCCTATGCAAGGTATGCATTGGACCCTGGGACTGAGTCTATGCAGTTGTGTCTAGGGCTTGGATTTCTACTATGCCTCTTCAGACCACAATACTTAATTGCTTCTTTTTTCTTTAGGTCCTGTCATATTACACAATTTTTCCAGTGATTTTCAGTTGAAGACTTAATTTTTATAATCTTAGTACCTTTCAGTCATGTAGTCTGACATCCCCAGCAACTTAAGTCCTTCAAGTATGCGACTGCTCTGTGTAAGAGAGAGTTGAGAACCAATAAGTTCACAGCCAAAAGTACAATGCTTATCATGCAGCTAGGGTTATAAGGAACGTGAATGTTTTGGACCACAGAAATGGAAAAGAGGCTTGTCTGACTCATGTTTTCTGTTTTAAGTACCACAGCAAAATGGAAACAATAAAAAAGGGCTAATATTGCTGCTGAACTTGCTATACTAATTATGGGGTTTTAGAAGAAGGGGCGAGCTTGCAATACTTAATATTTTAACAAAACAATTAATATACTAAATATTAATTTTAACAGCTCTCTTCTAATACTGCTAGCTTCTGTATGCAAGCTGAGGAGGTTCCAAAATCCCAACTGCCATTTGCACCCTGCACGACCGTCCCCTTCAGTGAAATCACACCTGTGGTCTCCATCCCCCCCTTCACTTCCTTGATTGTCTGTCTCTGCTGATCAAGTGAGGAGAGAGCCAGGAAAACTTTGCATTCTGCCCTAGGGTGCTGAAAACATGTGCCAACCAGCTCTGCTGGGTCCTTCAGCACCTGTTCACTATTTCCCTGAATTTGCAGAAAGTACCCCAGCTGTAGAAAGCATCCTGTGTGGTTCCGGTGCCAAAGAAAGGGCATTTCAGTGATCCCACAGACTTCAGACCAATTGCTCTGACTTTATACATTGTGTAGACCTTTGAGAGACTAGTCTTACAGCTGCTATGAGGTTACAACTGCTACAAGGTTTCATCCGGATCTTCTGTAGTTTGTATATCAGACACATGTAGGTGTGGAGGATGCTCTCATCTGCTTGCTCCACAGGGCCTACTCCCACTTAGACAAAGTCGGCACCATAGTCAGGATAGTGTTTTTTGACCTTTCCAGTGCTTTTAACACCATTCTGCCTTATCAACTAGAGCAAAGGCTCAAGTCTTTGAATCTTGATGCCCCCACAATCTCCTGGATCATGGACTACCTGACCAATAAACAGCAGTTTGTGAGGTTGAGGGATTGTGTGTCAGAAATGGTGGTGTTTAATACTGTAGCACTTCAGGGAACTGTCCTATCTCCCTTCCTGTTCACCCTCTACACAACAGACTTCCAGCACAATACCAGCGCTTGCCATCTACAGAAACCTTCAGATGATTCCTCCATCATAGGCTGCATTAATAATGAAGATGAGTCAGAGCACAGAAAGGTTGTAGAGGACTGTGTCTTATCGTGCAGGGAGAACAACCTGCAATTCAATATCAGCAACACAAAAGACCTGGTGATGGACTTCAGACGTGCCAAGAAGCCTCAGAGACCAGTCACCATCCAAGGGGAGGACATGGAAATGGTGCAGAGTTACAAGTACCCAGGGGTTCACATGAGCAACAAACTGGACTGGTCTGATAACACAGCAGCTCTGTATAGGAAGGGGCAGAAAAGACTATAGTTCCTGAAGAGACTCAGGTCTTTTGATGTGCAATAAGCTCCTAGAAATGTTTTATCAGAACATAGTAGCCAGTGTGGTGTTCTATGCTGTGGTCTCCTGCGGAAGCAACTTGAACTCAAAAGAAGCCCAATACCTGAATATACTTATCAGGAAAGCCTGCTCCATCACTGGGCACACTCTGACACACTGGAAGTTGTTGTAGAAAAGAGGATGGTGGCAAAATTGGATGCCATCATGAAAAATCTCCTCCGTCCCCTCCAGGAGGCGATCACTTTTAGCTACAGGCTCATTCCACCACAGTGTGCTAAGAAGTGCCTCTAGGTGTCTTTTCTGCCCACTGCTGTCAGACAATTCAATGCTTCCTCCATGGCACTCTTTAAGTTTATTTTGAAACAGCTGCACAATATACATTTACTTATTTTTATTGATTGATTGATTGATTTATTAATTGGCTGTATTATTTGTCCTGTGAGTCTGTATATTTTTTAAGCTTCTGCTGCTGTGTGCATCTAAATTTCCCCACGGGATTAATACATTTTATCTAATCTATCAAATCTCAGGCGAAATCCTCAGGCGAAGAGATCAGCAACTGACGTTGTCAAATTTGGAATCCCCCTCAGCTTAATAGTAATACAATGTGATGCTGGCATTAATCAGCAGTTGGAAATATTAAGAAGTAAATTGAGCCAACTGATGACCAGCTAACTTGATCCCATTTGCAGTTTTGTGTGGCTGGAACAAAAACCTAAAATCATTTTGACCATCCAGTATCAGAGTCTCATAGCCCTGCATTAAATGGTTTCTATTGGCCAAGACTATATTATGTGGAAATATTCACATTTTTTTCTTCCAAAAATCTATCAGCCAGAAATGTGCCCTGATTTGGAAGTAAGGACTGCTGGTACAGTAACTACTTCTGTCTCTGCCAGTTCATGTAAGTGTATTATGATCACAGCCTGCATGGAAATGAAATATTTGGCTCGGGCTCTGACCAGATCTTGTTAATGGAAATAGACAGCAAAAATATTATGCTGTGCAATGTTTATTCTTCAAATTAATTTTCATCTTCTCTCCTACTGAACTTAGCCACATCCTAAACTTAAAAAAATGTAGAATTCCCTCTCTGCTTCAATACAAATTGCCAAATAGGTCTATTATTAGACTGATTTACTTCTCCCCTTTTGCCAACATTACTTGCACTTCACATGATCACTTTGTATAGTTGTCACTGATTTAAATCTGCTCGATTCTTATCTTTTGATGAACCCTCCTACTAAAGAATATGCTTATATTTCCCATCCATCCATCCATCCATCCATCCATCCATCCATCCATCCTCTTCCGCTTATCCAGGGTCGGGTCACGGGGGTAGCAACTTAAGCAGAGAGGCCCAGACTTCCCTCTCCCCGGCCACTTCTTCTAGCTCTTCTGGGAGAATCCCAAGGCGTTCCCAGGCCAGCCGGGAGACATAGTCCCTCCAGCGAGTCCTGGGTCTTCCCCGGGGACTCCTCCCGGTTGGACGTGCCCGGAACACCTCACCAGGGAGGCGTCCAGGAGGCATCCTGATCAGATGCCCGAGCCACCTCATCTGACTCCTCTCGATGCGGAGGAGCAGCGGCTCTACTCTGGGCCCCTCCCACATGACTGAGCTTCTCACCCTGTCTTTAAGGGAAAGCCCAGATACCTTGCGGAGGAAACTCATTTCAGCTGCTTGTATTCGCAATCTCGTTCTTTCGGTCACTACCCATAGCTCATGACCATAGGTGAGGGTAGGAACGTAGATTGACTGGTAAATTGAGAGCTTTGCCTTATAGCTCAGCTCCTTTTTCACCATGACAGACCAATGCAGAGCCCGCATCACTGCGGATGCCGCACTGATCCGCCTGTCAATCTCACGGTCCATTTTTCCCTCACTCGTGAACAAGACCCCGAGATACTTGAACTCCTCCACTTGAGGCAGGATCTCTCCCCCAACCCTGAGAGGGCACTCCACCCTTTTCCGGCTAAGGACCATGGTCTCGGATTTGGAGGTGCTGATTCTCATCCCAGCTGCTTCACACTCAGCTGCGAAACGCTCCAGAGAGAGCTGAAGATCACGGCCTGATGAAGCAAACAGGACAACATCATCTGCAAAAAGCAGTGACCTAATCCTGAGTCCACCAAACCGGACCCCTTCAACACCCTGGCTGCGTCTAGAAATTCTGTCCATAAAAGTTATGAACAGAATCGGTGACAAAGGGCACCCTGGCGGAGTCCAAATCTCACTGGAAATGCGGCAATGTGGACCAAGCTCTGACACCGGTTGTACAGGGACCGAACAGCCCTTATCAGGGGGTCTGGTACCCCATATTCCCGGAGCACCCCCCACAGGATTCCCAGAGGGACACGGTTGAACGCCTTTTCCAAGTCCACAAAACACATGTAGACTGGTTGGGCAAACTCCCATGCACCCTCCAGGACTCTGCTAAGGGTGTAGAGCTGGTCCACTGTTCCACGACCAGGACGAAAACCACACTGTTCCTCCTGAATCCGAGGTTCGACTATCCGACGGACCCTCCTCTCCAGAACCCCCGAATAGACTTTTCCAGGAAGGCTGAGAAGTGTGATCCTTCTGTAGTTGGAACACACCCTCCGGTCCCCCTTTTTCAAGAGGGGGACCACCACCCCGGTCTGCCAATCCAGAGGCACTGTCCCCGATGTCCATGCGATGTTGCAGAGACATGTCAACCAAGACAGTCCTACAACATCCAGAGCCTTTGAGGAACTCCAGGCGTATCTCATCCACCCCCAGGGCCCTGCCACCAAGGAGTTTTTTGACCACCTCGGTGACCTCAGTCCCAGAGATGGGAGAGACCACCTCAGAGTCCCCAGGCTCTGCTTCCTCATTGGAAGGCATGTTAGTTGGATTGAGGAGGTCTTCGAAGTACTCCCCCCACCGACCCACAACGTCCCGAGCCGAGGTCAGCAGCGCACCATCCCCATCATATACAGTGTTGACACTGCACTGCTTCCCACTCCTGAGATGCCGGACGGTGGACCAGAATCTCCTCAAAGCCGTCCGAAAGTCATTCTCCATGGCCTCTCCAAACTCCTCCCATGCCCGAGTTTTTGCCTCAGCAACAACCGAAGCCGCATTCCGCTTGGCCTGCCGGTACCTATCAGCTGCCTCCAGAGACCCACAGGACAAAAAGGTCCTATAGGACTCCTTCTTCAGCTTGACGGCATCCCTCAACGCCGGTGTCCACCAACGGGTTCGGGGATTGCCGCCGCAACAGGCACCGACCACCTTACGGCCACAGCTCCGATCAGCCGCCTCAACAATAGAGGCATGGAACATGGCCCATTCGGACTCAATGTCCCCCACCTCCCTCGGGACGTGGTCGAAGTTCTGCTGAAGGTGGGAGTTGAAGCTACTTCTGACAGGGGACTCTGCCAGCCGTTCCCAGCAGACCCTCACAACATGTTTGGGCCTACCAGGCCTGACCGGCATCTTCTCCCACCATCGAAGCCAACTCACCACCAGGTGGTGATCAGTTGACAGCTCCGCCCCTCTCTTCACCCAAGTGTCCAAGACATATGGCCGCAAGTCCAACGACACAACCACAAAGTCGATCATCGAACAGAGGCCTAGGGTGTCCTGGTGCCAAGTGCACATATGAACACCCCTATGCTTGAACATGGTGTTCATTATGGACAATCCGTGACGAGCACAGAAGTCCAATAACAAAACACCGCTCGGGTTCAGATTGGGGGGGCCATTCCTCCCAATCATGCCCTTCCAGGTCTCACTGTCATTGCCCACGTGAGCATTGAAGTATCCCAACAGAACAAGGGAATCCCCAGAAGGTATGCCCTCTAGCACCCCCTCCAGAGACTCCAAAAAGGGTGGATACTCCAAACTGCTGTTCGGCGCATACGCACAAACAACAGTCAGGACCCTTCCCCCCACCCGAAGGCGGAGTGAGGCCACCCCCTCGTCCACCGGGGTAAACCCCAATGTACAGGCTCCAAGTCGGGAGGCAATAAGTATGCCCACACCTGCTCAGCGCCTCTCACCGGGGGCAACTCCAGAGTGGTAGAGAGTCCAGCCCCTCTCAAGGAGATTGGTTTCAGAGTCCAAGCTGTGCGTCGAGGTGAGTCCGACTATATCTAGCCGGAACCTCTCGACCTCGCGCACTAGCTCAGGCTCCTTCCCCTTCAGAGAGGTGACATTCCACGTCCCAAGAGCCAGTTTCTGTAGCTGAGGATCAGACCGCCAAGGTCCCCGCCTTCGGGCACCACCCAACTCACACTGCACCCAACCTCCTTGGCCCCTCCCATAGGTGGTGAGCCCATGGGAAAGAAGACCCACGTTACCTCTTCGGGCTGTGCCCGGCCGAGCCCCATGCGTGCAGGCCCGGCCACCAGGCGCTCACCATCGAGCCCCACCTCCAGGCCTGGCTCCAGAGGGGGGCCCCAGTGACCCGCGTCCGAGCAAGGGAAAACGTTGTCCAGAGTTTTTGTTCTTCATCGGAGGTTTGCTGAACCGCTCTTTGTCTCATCCCTCACCTAGGACCAGTTTGCCTTGGGTGGCCCTACCAGGGGCATAAAGCCCCGGACAACAAAGCTCCTAGGATCATTGAGACACACAAACCCCTCCACCACGATAAGGTGACGGTTCAAGGAGGGGTTATATTTCCCATAGCCTTCATTCTCAGTCTTTATTTCCCAGCCACTTGTTTCTTCAGTTTTGAATGCTTCACTTGCCACCATCTCCTTTTACAAACATAAATGTGCCCCTCCAGCGGTTTCTTTCCTTCACTATTACTTGGTGCCTCCTAAGGATTCAAAATGTCCATTTCCATTAAAAGCTGTTTTAAATTAGAGCAAGTCACTTCCATCAATTATGTGCATACTCCATGTATATGTATTGGGCTATCAAAGGCCACTTTGTGATTGCTCTTATTAGCAGCATGGCTAGTGGTAGAAGATGGCAGAAGATATACTCTCTTCAGAGCGTGCACCTCCCTGTGAGGGTGACCCTGAGGTTGAATTGTTAATCACTTTAGTCAGAATGGAACCTAGTTCCATACTTCTTCAAAGGATAATGTTTGATGCCTATCATCTGTGGGTATGCTCTAGCACTAAACCCAGCAAATTGATTGCTCCTATATTTTAGATTTTGGAGACGTGAGTTGTTTGGCCATTAAAACCAAATAAGGACTCCTTACCAACATATCTGCTAAGATTATTAACAAATGTTTTCTTGAATTACTTTCAGAAATAATGATCCTCACTCTGCCTAATTTTATTTCCTTTCTGCATGGCCCAGACCTTCACTTGCTCATTAAGGAAAATCCTACATGGTGGACAGTTCTAAACTTGGAACTTTATGGCTACAAAGAGGTTACCAGATATTGACAGTCACTCTCTGTCCAAAACCTCTCACCATCTTCTAGGATTCAATCTTCCCATATGCTTTCCTTGTGCTAAAACCTATTTCCTCCAAAAAATGTATCAATCAATTATGATCAATTGAATCCAGATAAGTTCTGTTCATTTTTATATAGCACTCTTCACTGAGTAAAGGCTGAGTGATGTAACAAATTCAAAGGTACCTCATACCTTGTCGTACGCAAGTTCTCCGCTTGGTTTTGCAGGCTGGCAGCACCCAGCGTCAAAGCAGTGCTACTGTTACTGTGTGGTTTATCTTTATTTCTTAGAGCCACATTCCTGCTGCGGCTTTATAAATACACTGAAACTAACCGCATATTGTTTATTAGTGTAATGCATCTGATTGTAATCAACTTGTAACAATATAATGGTCCAGGAAATAGCCATAGTATTCCAAATACCATAACTGCTTTAGCATTGTTACTCTCACTGTACCTTCTTCTTTTTCTTCTTTCAGCTGCTCCCTTTAAGGGTTGCCACAGTGGATCATCTTTTTCCATATTACTCTCACTGCACCACTCGGAGTATTTATATCACTGTATCTGAGTGGGGAATCACAGCAGCAGCTGATCGGAAAGAGAATTATCGGTATACAGTATCAAGCACACGCTGCCTCAGCCACAGCAAACCGTTTCAAAGCCTTTCCTGTACGGACCTCGCGGTTCAGAAACAGTTTCATCCCTAGAACTATAAATGCACTCAATCAATTGCTCCTTGTAGAACTGTTTGTACTTATAAGTACAATTACCTCACTGTAAACTTGCACTACAGTTCACAACCTGCGCCACTTTATAAAGTGCGTATTTACATATGATGACGATATCATTTGTAAGATGAAATGCAGCAAAATGTTTATTATATTATACAGATAAAACTTTAACTTCATTTAAATAATCTGTATTGTTAATAATTAAACATGTGAGGACACGGTGCCGCAGTGCTTGCATGTTCACATATTGTTCCTGCCTCGCGCTGTATGTTGGCTGAGGCTGGTGCGACACTGGAAGGATAGATGGATAGAATAGTTAAACACGTACTATGAAGATATTTCAATGTTCCCTAAAAGTTTGGAAGAATCGCCGTTGTAAGGTTACAGATGGCTTAACGTCCATTACAGAGCTGATTGTGTGGCGATTGGGTATTTGGGGAAAGAAAAGTAAGGACAGGAATTGGAGGTTAGTACGTTTGAAAGAGACAGGACTGCTACAATAAAGTATTTCATCGAAGGTCACGCATGGCGCAGCAACATCTTGTATGAGACATGAACAATCACTGCGCCATCATGTTCTTAATAACATGCTTTCATTCTAATCATCATGAAAATGATATCACGTATACATCTCAGTATTTTAATTATTCATAGAGCTGTAATATCATGAATGTAATGGATTCTGTGTCCTGTTGGAGAAAGAGAAAGCCCGTTTAAGAAGCATGTAGTGATTCACACGCAGAGCACATAGAAGATCAAATACAAAACAAAGCATTTAACGTGCTACTTTAGTTACGATGGGATTTAAGAAACTAGTAAATTAAATGAATTTAAGATGAAGTTTATGATGTTCAACTTTAATGACAAAATAAACTATGTGATTAAAGTGGATATTTCGAGATTGAAGTTAACATTTCGTGCTTTTTTCCTACTCTGTGCCTTTTTTTCACACTGAACCCTAATAAGCTTCCATATGACGTGGGCTATGTCTCACCTTTTTACGGTGACTTTGATATCTGACAACTTCTTTTTTATGTCGGGCACTGTGCGACATTGTGAACTTGAGCTTGTTTCTCCAACACGCTATGTCACTCGATCAACTTCCTTTTCTTGTTTATTCCACTGTATAAACCAACAAATAGAACGTTTTTCTTTGCCTCCACTTAGTATTCGCTGAAATTCTTCTATTTTCCCTCTTTCTTTTCCCATTGTCTTTTCAAAGAAAACAAAGCTTAAGGTCTATTTATATTGATTTGCATATTCAAAGAGGCGTAATTCTGGGAGGAGACGCTGACTGGGATTTATGTAGCGGAAGAACGTGGAAGTTGGAGTACGCACAGATTCCTGCATCTGGAATTTTCTGTGCGTAAGCACATTTTGGCTTTTGTGCTTACGACATGTTATAGTGCGAATTCTACACACGGCGTTATGCATGAGGCCCCAGGACTCTAAAGACTTGGACCTTCATCCTTTTTGCAGAGATATCAGGAGCTCCACACACCCCTTTCCAGCGACTTCATGACCCCCCATGGTCTCCCAATCTGTCTACTGACTTCATAGAAAGAGTCATCAGAGACATGAATGTCACAGCTGTGGTAAGTAAACATCTTGACACGGTCGACATTCCCTCCGCAGACAGACGTGGACACTATCCAGTGACCTGAGATGAAGACTGGACTCCTTTAGTACTGTGTCTCTTCAGAGAATCCTTTGCGTCGAACAGAAAGTTGTTCATGGAGTCCCGAATAAGGCACATTACCTGCATTTTGAGGGAACGTCAGTTACGGCACTACAGCCATGTGGCACAATTCCCCGAAGATGATCCAGCTTGCAGAATCCTCATTGCTGAGGACCTGAGTGGCTGGACCAGGCCAGGGGCATGCCCAAATAACACCTGCCTATGGCAGATACATGGTCATTTCTGTTTGGTGGTACTGGAATTGGTATCTTCTTGTGGGGTTGCCAACCAGGATTGCCATGTGGTGCGTGTGGCAAAACACAGTACTAGTACCATAAGTGACCTGATCTACAGACAACATCCCACCCTACTGTAGACAACACCTGCAGTTATTTTCATATTATTTATGCAATCCTGTAGAGAAACCATAGCACAATATAAATTGTACCTTTCTTAGGCAGACAGGTTCTAGGTTTAAAGGGGTATGGAAAGGAGACCCTTTCTTTTCCCCTACTGCAGTGTTACCTACTAATCGAGCATATCTCAACCACTCCATGGCATTCAAGGCGCCAGACAAAGCTGTCGTCTGTCTCTTTTACTTACTTATGAAATGCTTGCCATCCCCCCATAAGGATAATGACCCACATGATAACATCATAACCCACCATAAAATTTTGCTGAAATCTATTTGATTTAAAAACTATTATGTTATATTGTTTATGTTCTGTATTTGTTCAATTCAATAAAAGAGTGGACACAAATGAATATAAATCTCTTTCTGCATCATTTAAGGTCAAACCAGAAGCAAGAGCTGGGTACTTGCATTCACTAAAGTGGCTTCGTGGAGTGTTTTTTTTTAATGAAGGTTAAGTTCAAAATCTAAGAAAGTCGGAGAAGATGGTGCTCCTGTACAGGCAATATGGCAACAGTGTTTGTGTGTGTGTGTGTGTGTTTTGTAATAGCCCTTTTCTTTTCACTGGTTTAATGCAGCAACAATTCTATGTAATGCACACCCTGACTGACTGCATTGTGCAGCAGGAACTGAGTCACGAGGGCGGAGAACAGAACAATGCCTGGTAGCGATTCAGACTAGGATGAGTAAGGACACGTACAGCAATGTTTCATCAACATATTTCTTTTACAACATGCCTGACAGAGACTTTACTAAAAGAAACCTGTCTGACTTGCCTATCTTTTCTTCAATATCTACAGAGGAAACTACCAATGATGAAGATGTAAATATGATCTCAAAATATTACCAGCTATTTTCAAATGAGTGACCTCAGAAATGGACCCTTCAATCAGACTTCCAGGGAATGAGTGGGAGTTAGCTACAGGGCTCGCTAATTGGTGTAACATATTATTTAATTCAATTTAAAATTGTACATCGCAAATTTTTCTGAAGTCAGATCTTCCAAAATGTACCCTCGTCCTGACCCTTATTGTGCATACAGTTGTCATGCACCTGACTTAGATATGCATTACATATTTTGGGAAACTCCTACCCTAAGTCTTATTTAAATAAAGTTTCACTTATTTTTCTGAAAGTTATTAATTCCCTCCAACAGCTCTATTCAGAATAATACTGCTTAATGAAAAATCTCTTGTGGTATCTAATGCTACCATGCCACCATATTTCACTCAGCTGGAATGATCCTAACATTCCTGCCATTTAATCTTACTTAAAATTAGATAAAAGACAAATTTACTTTTTAAAGAAACATTGGAAAAATTTCCTCGGACTTGGACAGATGTTTGTTATTGTTGTCCTAAATTAATTGAACAAGCTGAGCCTATGCTAACCTTTAGGATGCCTCAATTTCTTTGAGCTATTCCTTCACATTAAATGTTCAGATTTCTTGCTCTCTAGATTGACAGGGGAGAAGATATCAAATTTGATTAAAATAAGGTACAGAGCAGCATGTCCAAATGGCCATGGTGTGATGTAAAACAAAACTAATACAAAAAAAAATAATTCCAAAAAAGTTGGGACACTAAACAAATTGTGAATAAAAACTGAATGCAATGATGTGGAGATGGCAAATGTCAATATTTTATTTGTAATAGAACGTAGATGACAGATCAAACGTTTAATCCGAGTAAATGTATCATTTTAAAGGAAAAATATGTTGATTCAAAATTTCACGGTGTCAACAAATCCCAAAAAGTTGGGACAAGTAGCAATAAGAGGCTGGAAAAAGTAAATTTGAGCATAACGAAGAGCTGGAAGACCAATAAACACTAATTAGGTGAATTGGCAACATGATTGGGTATAAAAAGGGCTTCTCAGAGTGGCAGTGTCTCTCAGAAGCCAAGATGGGTAGAGGATCACCAATTCCCACAGTGTTGCGCAGAAAGATAGTGGAGCAATATCAGAAAGGTGTTACCCAGCGAAAAATTGCAAAGACTTTGCATCTATCATCATCAACTGTGCATAACATCATCCGAAGATTCAGAGAATCTGGAACAATCTCTGTGCGTAAGGGTCAAGGCCGTAAAACCATACTGGATGCCCGTGATCTCCGGGCCCTTAAACAACACTGCACCACAAACAGGAATGCTACTGTAAAGGAAATCACAGAATGGGCTCAGGAATACTTCCAGAAACCATTGTCAGTGAACACAATCCACCGTGCCATCTGCCGTTGCCAGTGCAAAGAAGAAGCCATTTCTAAGCAAGATCCACAAGCTCAGGCGTTGTTCACTGGGCCAGGGATCATTTAAAATGGAGTGCGGCAAAATGGAAGACTGTTCTGTGGTCAGACGAGTCACGATTCGAAGTTCTTTTTGGAAATCTGGGATGCCATGTCATCCGGACCAAAGAGGACAAGGACAACCCAAGTTGTTATCAACGCTCAGTTCAGAAGCCTGCATCTCTGATGGTATGGGGTTGCATGAGTGCGTGTGGCATGGGCAGCTTGCATGTCTGGAAAGGCACCATCAATGCAGAAAAATATATTCAGGTTCTAGAACAACATATGCTCCCATCCAGACGTCATCTCTTTCAGGGAAGACCCTGCATTTTTCAACAAGATAATGCCAGACCACATTCTGCATCAATCACAACATCATGGCTGCGTAGGAGAAGGATCCGGGTACTGAAATGGCCAGTCTGCAGTCCAGATCTTTCACCTATAGAGAACATTTGGCGCATCATAAAGAGGAAGGTGCGACAAAGAAGGCCCAAGACGATTGAACAGTTAGAGGCCTGTATTAGACAAGAATGGGAGAGCATTCCTATTTCTAAACTTGAGAAACTGGTCTCCTCGGTCCCCAGACGTCTGTTGAGTGTTGTAAGAAGAAGGGGAGATGCCACACAGTGGTGAAAATGGCCTTGTCCCAACTTTTTTGGGATTTGTTGACACCATGAAATTCTGAATCAACATATTTTTCCCTTAAAATGATACATTTTCTCAGTTTAAACTTTTGTTCCGTGAATTATGTTCTATTCTGAATAAAATATTAGAATTTGGCACCTCCACATCATTGCATTCAGTTTTTATTCACGATTTGTATAGTGTCCCAACTTTTTTGGAATCCGGTTTGTAATAAAAGGAACATGTAGAGGACAGGTAAGAAAAATGTATATTTGTTATTAATATCTACAGTGCAAAAACATTTACCGAAAGACAAGGAGGAGGTGAAACGGCAGGAAGGTAATTATAAAACGCAGGTTACAGTGATGCTAAATACGTAAAAACAACCAAAAATGTTACGCAAGAGTCCAAAAATACCAAAACGCTAAACAGAAAAATTCAAAACCAAGGGAAAAGGCTTTCATAAAGGCAAAAGACGTGCAGTACGGGCACACATATTAATAGTTAAACTCCAGTTTGACTAGTAATACTAGCTGCTCATGGAGTGTAGTGACAAGTGGCATGTTTGTCACGTGTGCAAGAAAGAATTTCACTGTACTTTGGAGACATGATAATAAACTTTAAGTTTATAATTTTAATTTGTTTCTCCTATCACATGCCTGCGGCATAATCAATGTTGCCATGCAACATAGCCCAGTGGGTGTGGCCAAGGGAAAATAGACTTTCTGACATTCACTGGGTGGCCGTGCTGATTTTTAAAACTTCCACGGATTGCTGAGCGTTAAGATTCTTGGCGTTATTATGGTAGGGATTGCCAAAAGGAAGAAACAGGAGCAAACAATGAGGAAATGTAAATGCTTAAAGGGATAGGCAATGACGTAGTCAGGTGAAGGGCAGAATACCAGAAGTGGGTAGGAAATCTTTTGTGAAACATACTAAACGAGAATCACAATCAAAAAAGAAAGAAATTAAAAGGCTCTTTTTAGCTTGCACTACTACTAACCAAGAGGTTTAGAGGGACAGTGTTTGAAGTGGACAGGAATGGTTGGGAGCATCTAAACTTTTATATCCCATCTTGTTCCTTCTATTTACTATCTAACCCCCTTTACTTTAAAAGATAAGTTTGGTATATTTCAAGATGAAGATATTTCTTCACAAACATAGTATATATACGTATCTATTTGCAACACAAAACTGTGTTCTAAAGTTAAGCGTTTGAAAAAATACATAGCCTGTCCTGGCGTTATATGATATAAATCATGGGACACAGGGCCCCAAAAATTTTCATTTTCAAAGTCAGGAAACTTATTGAGCATTGATCTGTTTCTTCATATTTCATATACACTTTTTAAAATAGCGTATACATGTCATTCTCAAACAAAAAAACACCAATATTATGAGATTTAGCCATTATCAAAGAAGACCTCTGTTCACTTTACTTCAGAGCTTGTCTCTCTCTGCAACAACCTTTCACCCCTGGTGTGTGGTTTCCCCCTTGAAAGATCAAATCACACTAAACTTTTCCTGCCACATGCTTGGTACCGTGTTCATTTACTTCCATATTTATGTGAGAACTCCCTCTCCTAGCACATACGATACTGAAACTTTTGCTGTTTCAAAGTAGACATTTTTAGTGTGTTTTTAGGCTTTTGTTTTCCATTTAGCTCAGATTCACCATGAATTCCATTATAAAATGCCAGGACAGGCTATTTAAAAAAAATGATAGAAAATGCTTTAGAAAAACTTTAGAAAACAGTTTTTCATGGCAAATGCATACTATACCATGTTTGTGTAGAAATAACTTTGACTTGAAAAAACCCTTAACTTATTTTATAAGTACTGGTCATATACTTTGCAGTTTTAAGATTATCAGCTGCAGGGAACAGCCCGGACACAGACAGGTAGACATCTTTGATTGCACCACAACAAGTTTATTTGCACTATATACTGTACACAAAGTTGAACACACACAACCCAGTACCACAGCACCAATCGCCCTCAAATGTCCATGCCCTCAACAATGCCTTCTCACTCTTCAGGCCGCCTCCTTGCCTCCTCCAGAGACCTCGTCCGTCTTCCACCCGACTCTAGCCTTAATTGAAGGGAGGCAGCCCATTTTATAATCACCTGGATGTGCTCCAGGTGCTTCCTGGCAATCTTCCACCGGCACTCCCCAGTGTGGAGGAAGTGCTGGCTGCGTACCTGGAAGCACTCCGGGTGTCCCCGATCCTTTTCCCCCCAGCACTTCCGAGTGTGGCGAAAGTGCTGAGGTCCAGGGCTCTGTAGGCATGGGGGCACCCCCTGGCGGTAACCACGGGCCCCTACAGGGCTGTGGGCCGTGGTCCCCAAAGCAACCAGGGTAGTTGTCCCCTCGTGGTCTGGAGGAGGCATAAGCCCTCCTCCGGTCCTTCTGGGTGTCCCGGCTGGGTACCACCTCCAGCCACGTGCCACACAGCTCATTTCTCCTTGTGTGTCGTCAAACCCATGGAGGAGACATAAGAAAAAAACAACCTTTAACTACCACCTGATTGACACATTGGAGAATTTTGATAATGTGGGAGCCAGTGGAGTTCAGATTGGATTGGATACATGGAAGGGGTTCTTTTTCGGTGTATAGTAGGCATGCATGTGAACATCTGCATATGGAAACAAGCTTTGAAAAAACAAAAGAGGGGTGAGGAAGCAGAGCCAAGCAGCAACAGTACCACAAACCCAGAGATATCTTATTACTTCTCTTTCTGTTCACCATGGCATGGATGTAGAAAATCCTGAAAGCCACAAGAAAGATGACATTGTGTCAGAGTAGTTATGATTAAAGGCACTTCAAAATGTAATTCTCCACAGATAATTTTTTATTCAAGTATTTTAAAATGATTTTCATGGTTTTTAACTATGGAGATTTAAGTTCCATTATTATTTTCTTTTCTCAGATATGAATTTATTAAAGTCATTTTTTATTTTCATTTTGCCAGACATTTACTGTGTTGCCATTGTATTTTTGTATGGGTGCCACAATTTTGTGGTGTGAATACCACAAACACGATTATATAAAAGCCATCGTCAAAGAGTTAGTGTCTTACAAGATTGTGGATAAACTCTAAATAGCGCAAAGTTTTAGTTGGTAGTTTTGGCATTCTGATCTGTTACAGTTTTTTTAGTTTTGCTTAGTGCTTTTGTTTTGTCACCAGTGCTTATTGGCTTCTCACTATTAACCTTCGCCAGCCCTTTCTGGCTGTTCTTTTCTCCTGGTCCTATTTAAATCTCTTGTGCACTTGTGGCCTGCCATTTTCTACTGTTGAGGTGGAAACAAGAACAAAATGATTGTATGAAATGCAGGACAAAGAAACAGCTTTGTTTATTTCAAAAAAAGTACAACTGGCTATCAGTTCATAAAAGAAAATTGGCACGAAACACAATTCATTGAATTAGCTTGGCCCATCTACGAGCCCAGGAGATAAGCTGTTGGATCAATGGAGTGAGTGTACAGTCTCCTGTAGGGGCACAAATGAAGAAAAAAAATTATATTCCCAAAGAATCAAAGTGCACAAAAAAAACTTAAAAATTCTGCATGAAAAAAAACCAATACAAAATACAGAGGCAAATCCAACTAATGGTGGTTTTTAAAGTTGTATCAACAGGCTCAATATAATCTGTAGTTTGTATATACTACTTATGAAAACTAATTTAATCTTTCAGCATGGTTCTTAAATAACAATTAAATATCTATATTACTTTTCAACTTGTATAGACTATAGAAGCTTAGATTGTAATTTCAAATAGAATTCCAGATTCCAGATTCCAATTCCAGACCAATTTAGCTAGTTTGATTATGTGTCATTATGATTTTAACATAACTTACATGATTGGTTCAGGTTTTTTTTTTTTAGAAGTTTCAAGTTAAAACAAAGGTGTGTGTGTGTGTGACTTTAGCTTTTTTACTTGAAACACAACAGGGGTTCCAATATGCACATGAATGGAGAAGCAAGCCACCAGCTTTGTAACGGTTTGTGCAATGATGTTGGCATATCTCAGCCAGGGTTCCTCTCCTGGTCTAAATTCATATTTTTTGATCGTTTTTGATTCTTTTATTTATGTTCATGTTACATTTGTCTATTATGTATATTATTTTTTGTTTTTGATTTTGTTTTTGTATGTAAGCTACTCGTGTTATTTTCCATGTGGATGGTTCCCCAAGAGGCAGGGCCACCTGCCAATCACCACCACGGACTGCCCCCGCCCTATAAATCCAGTGGGTGTCCCACAGTTTCTGGCACTTCATTTCGAATGCACTGTGGAGTGGTGAGTTTATGTGCTTTTGTGAGTTTTGTAAGGTTTGTAATTCTTTGAATTTTTGACATTATTGGGACTTGTTTGCTTTGTATTGCTCTTATTTCTTAAGGCAATTTGCTTGCTTTATGAAGCTTGCTTTTGTTTCAGAGTATTTTTGTGAAAGTATACTTTTTATCGTTATAAAGTCCTTGTGCTTACCCTTATTACAAGTCAGGGTTTGATGATCAACCAGTAGTCATTTTTGGGACAGCTTTTGGGGATTTCATGCTTTGGAACTCCCTGTCCACGACAGATATCACAAACCACAATACCAGTGACTATGTTTCTGGCAGTGGAATGTCTTTGCCACCAACAACATTGCAGCTCCCACAATGAAACAAACCTGCAAAATAGCACAAAAGATGTCAAAGTCGTAGCAATACAAATATTAAAGGCAGGGAAATACAGTCCAGTCTAGAAAAAAAACTGTGCTGAATTATCTAACAGACATATCAAGTGTTTCAGGTCACACTGAGCTAAAGTAATACTTAGAAATGAGCCCCACAACTACTCTGTGTTTAACGAAACAATACCTATCATAATACAGCTGGATAAGCAATAAATAAAAAATAAACATTGTGTTCCTTTATGACCACTGAATTTCTTAAGTTACCTTTAGATGTAAAAGTAATAAGCTATACCACTACAGAAAATCACATCTGTCCATTTTATCCATTCATCCTCTAACATTTTCTTTAAAAATGATTTCTGGGATTTAAATATGGGTTCCAACATTGTGTTTACTGTTTAGGTTGGCAAAGATTTCTGTTGGCACCATAATATGGTTGAAAGTTCTATTGGGTGATGCCAGCTTGCCAATATTATTTAAAATGGCTTGATGCCATGGCAGAAGATTATCATACATTTCATCACTGATCTTCCACTGCCTTTGGCATATGTCACAGTTTTGGTTGTGGTGGACAGATTGTCTAAGAATGTGCATTTGTCCCTCTTAAAAAGCTCTCTGCATATAAGGAATTGGCGGATATTTTTTAGGAAACTTTTTCATTTGTTATTTCAGACCATGGTCCAAAGCGTATTACTAATTTGTGTCAGTTCTTTGGTACAAAAAATATGCTGGAAGTTTGTTTAAACATTCAGGTATCACCCCAGATCTGATGGACAGACTGAACAAGTTAAATAGGATTATGAAAAAACATTGAAGGTGTACATTTGATGCATTCCAATCTAACTGGACATTTGTATTATGGTTGGCCAGGTTTGCATGAAATTTGTTACACAGTTAGGCTATTTGTGTGTCACCTTTTGAATGTTTATATGGTTTTCTTCCATCCTTGTAGAAGTTACCTTCAGTTTCCTTGTCATGGATGGATGGATGAGTTCCTCACCATGCTGAGTGACATCTCGAAAAATAGTTCATTAGAACCTTCTGACAGCATGAACTTCTACAAAGGCAGTTTGCTATCCATAAAAGCAAACCAGTTTCACAGATCTGAGCTGGGCAGAAGGTGTGGCTCATTGTACAAAAAACTCACCTAAAGGCCCCACATGTAAATTGTCTTGAAGGTATACAGATCCATATTTTATTTTGAAATGATCTGGTCTAGTCACTTACAAACTGGCCCTCCCTTGTTGGCTGAATCTGTATGATTTTTGTCCTAATTATAAAAGAGCTTCTCTTGCTTCTACAATACAGGTTGACGGAGAACAGGAATATGTTTTTAACTTTTGTCAACACTACCCCGTTGTTTTCGACCCCTAAAAATGAAGACTTTTCCAGAGTTGGATACGTCTGAAAATTTCGCATCAGTGTTGTGGTGTGGGGGGGGGGGGGGGGGAAAACAGATTTTTCCAAAAACAATACTCTAATCACACTCTGATTGGTTTGTGCTTATTAGGTGGAGCTTCCCTGATTAATTAATTATGAACTACAAGTACTGTCGATTCCCTGATTGGTCACTCTTTATGGAAGAAAAGCACTTCCCAGCATAGCGGTCGTAAAAGAATCGCGTTCCATGGCATTTGTTGGGCTACTTACCTGTATGCATTTAACTTGTGTTTTGTAAAGTTTTGTAAAGCTGCATACATACTGTATGTAAAAAGTAAATTACTTACCAGTCGCTACAGTTTTGTGATAAATCCGTTGCATCGGCAACGGTGTACTAAAAATTCAGAGTCCTGTGAAAATCAGATTGTAGAATAACTCAGTTGACAGCTTCAAATCAACGTTTATTATTTAAACTTAATCTGTTCAGTAAGGAGGCGCGCATTCCGCAGCAAAATTAATAACAAGGCAGTTAATGAAGTGGATGGGTGTAGAATGCAGTATTACAGGACAAAGAGATAAACAAGAGCACAATGCAGTAGATATAGGCACATGCACATGCATTTTCTTTCATTCTTAAACTGTTAAGTACAGAACTCTTACCAGGCACAACTAAAAAAATAAGATTTCTTAACCCTAACCTCTCTAATATTCCATTTGGGGATTTTTAACAAGTGATTTTCAGAGAGTTTGTTGTGTGGTTCTATTTTTGTTTATGCACATCAAATCATTAATTAATCAATTATTTTTTAAGTCCCACTTTTTTCCTCAATTTGTTTGTTTTTTCTCTAATGTAGCATCTTCTATTTAACAGCTGAAGAACATTTCAGTTACCTGAATGCTTTTTTTAAACTAGGCAATTAAAATGCACTCTTTAAAATTGGAATTGATATTTTTAATAATGTCAGTCTGGCCAGGGCCACAGCCCTCAGTTTGAAGAAAACATTTGGCAGAGATAGCAAGGGGTGTTAATTAATACACTTAAGGAAAAATAACTAGTTATGACTTTGAAAATGGATCGTATGCATTAACACTTTAACTTTGACAGCATTGATAATTATGTGTCCTCATTCATTCACTCATGCTGAGGGGACATAGATTTTCCATTTAACCTAATACACAATATACAGTGTTGAGGGTGTAAAAGGAACACTGGTTTACTCAAAGAAAGACCTTCACACATATGAGGAAAATGTACAAACACACAGTGCTCAGACCCCTTTGTTGCTATGCCATCGCATTAAGAATCATGTACATAGAAAAATTAGCAGCAACTAGATCTCTGGAGTGGCGCAGTGCTGCCTCGCAGTAAGGAGACCTGGGTTCGCTTCCCAGGTCCTCCCTGCATGGAGTTTGCATGTTCTCCCCGTGTCTGTGTGGGTTTCCTCCCACAGTCCAAAGACATGCAGGTTAGGTGCATTGGCGATCCTAAATTGTCCCTGTGTGTGTGAGTTTGCCCTGCGGTGGGCTGGCGCCCTGCCCGGGGTTTGTTTCCTTCCTTGTGCCCTGTGTTAGCTGGGATTGGCTCCAGCAGACCCCCGTGACCCAGTAGTTAGGATTTAGCGGGTTGGATAATGGATGGATGGATGGATGGATCTCTGGAACAATAAAAGCAGTGATCAATGAAAACCAACAAGTAGAAAGGTCTTAAAGCGGCAGAAAAAAACAGAATATTAACCAAGGAAAATGACTTTCTTTTGCAGATGTGTGAATGGGGCTGATGGCTGTACAGATTAACATAAACATCAGTCTGCAAAAATGGGCATCTTCCACTCCAGCTAAGTGGTGGGAGCTAAGCAGACATGTAGAAAGAGAGTACTGATATAGTCTGCCTGAAGAATCAGAAATACAACCACTAACCCCTTCTATTAAATGATTTTTGACCACAGCCCTGCTATCAGAACATATTACCTGGATACATCACCCATGCCATAGTCATGTGATCGCAGGGAAAGGGAATTAAAAGGGAACAAAGAACTTAATTTACTTCCAGTTCTGACAGTCTGGGCCTTCAAGCTGTGTTGCCAGGTCCGCAGTTTTCTCGCCCAGTTGGGCTATTTTTGATCATCTTTCATGGGCTGCGTTTTTTTAGGCTACATTTTTTAAAAACAATGTGTTTTTTTGGACTATTTTTCAACCCCCACTCAACTGCATTTTTATAATATTTTTCATCCATCTGGCACCTCTTCTGCTTTTATTAGCACTTGCTGTATATATATATTTTTTTAACCATAGTAAAATCTCCAAGGGGGATTGTGTGATGGTGTATACATTTTCATCACTCTGGAATATGTCTAAGGGAACCCACCAACCCAAACGCCCCCTCTCCAGGCACTGATGGCATGTACCTAACCCTTTCAGTGAGACACCGCCCCTGCTAACCAGTGTGTCATTTTGTCTACCTCAGGTATTGGGCTGTTTGCTTGGGCAAATTCGTTATTTTAAGCTGTCTTTGGGCTATACATTTTTTAAGGACCCGGTAACCCTGTATTCAAGAGTAAAGATTGAACTGGAGACAAAATCTAAAATGTAAATTAAGCAAAGTTGAAATCCAGGATCAGTTGCCAATACCAAAATGCTAAATCTAATACAACAACAGCATTTATTTCTGTAGCACATTTTCATACAAAGGATGTAGCTCAAAGTGCTTTATAACAAGTCAAAGAAGTAGTTACAGGCAAAAAAAATATATTTAGTAAAGAATAATAATGAATAAATAGTATGCAAAACATAAACAAATAATTCACACTAACATAAGAAAGATATATAATTAAGAGAAGTAGAGTCCTTAAATACAGAATTGTTTTTTAAGTTTTTAAATGACAGTGCAATGATAAGGTCAGATGGCCGGGGTGGTCAGAAAAAATCTACAAAACTCCAAACACATTGTCAAGAGGAAGATTTATAAATCAGAAAGCACACCAGCATTGCATACAATCATTTGTTTGTTATCATTCAGTCTCAGAAGCTATCAGCCACACAGCACTGGCTTATTAAGAGCTGTGCCAGTGATGCCACACAGGCTAACTTCCAGAAACCATGGTACTTGTAACTGAGTAATGCATTGTTGCAATGGGACTGCAAAATGGCGTCACCCACTGCAATCTAAAATGGCGTCATGGTCAAACAAGAACATAACTGTAAGAGCCATTTTCCTAGTTCTATAAGATTCATGAATATTTTACTAGATGACAATACATAATCTATGGGAGGTTCCTATAACCCCCATAAGTAGAATTGTATTGGTATATTCTTGCCATTTCTAACAGCTTTAAGTAAACATCATTCTTCAGTTAGTGACCAGCCTTGCCATGTGGAAGGTGTGGAAGGCATAAGGTTTTAAACCGTGCCTGTGCACGTGTCTATGTGCCCGGGTCTACGGGCCCTTTGAGTGTGCGAAGTAACTCGTAAAACAGAAGAAGAAGAAATTAAGAACCTTTAAGTATAGAAAGAAGAAGCTAAGAATCTTTAAGTAAAGAAGAAGAAGTAAAGAACTTTTAAGAAAAGCTAAGTTTAGGGAAGATACATTTTCCCTTTTTTTTCCTTTTATTCTACGTGTGTAATATTTTTTCTTTTATTCTTGTATCGATTATTTGCTTTTAACTTTCACTAAATATTTTTAAAACAAACTTTTGGACTGAGAGATTTCTTTCAGCACGCGTTTTACCGGTGCTTGACCTTGCCTTACACTTTGGTGGCTACAATAACAATAATAATATGTACATACAGTTAGGTCCATAAATATTTGGACAGAGACAATTTTTTTCTAATTTTGGTTCTGTACATTACCACAATGAATTTTAAATGAAACAACTCAGATGCAATTGAAGTGCAGACTTTCAGCTTTAATTCAGTGGGTTGAACAAAAAGATTGCATAAAAATGTGAGGCAACTAAAACATTTTTTTAACACAATCCCTTCATTTCAGGGGCTCAAAAGTAATTGGACAATTCACTCAAAGGCTATTTCATGGGTATGTGTGGGCAAGTCCGTTGTTATGTCATTATCAATTAAGCAGATAAAAGGCCTGATTTGAGGTGTGGTGCTTGCATGTGGAAAATTTTGCTGTGAACAGACAACATGCGGTCAAAGGAGCTCTCCATGCAGGTGAAAGAAGCCATCCTTAAGCTGCGAAAACAGAAAAAACCCATCCGAGAAATTGCTACAATATTACGAGTGGCAAAATCTACAGTTTGGTACATCCTGAGAAAAAAAGCAAGCACTGGTGAACTCAGCAACGCAAAAAGACCTGGACGTCCATAGAAGACAATACGACTCGTAGTGGTGGATGATCGCAGAATCATTTCCATGGTGAAGAGAAACCCCTTCACAACAGCCAACCAAGTGAACAACGCTCTCCAGGGGGTAGGCATATCGATATCCGTCTACCATAAAGAGAAGACTGCATGAAAGTAAATACAGAGGGTGCACTGCAAGGTGCAAGCCACTCATAAGCCTCAAGAATAGAAAGGCTACATAGGACGTTGCTAAAGAAGATCTAAAAAAGCCAGCACAGTTCTGGAAAAACATTCTTTGGACAGATGAAACCAAGATCAACCTCTACCAGAATGATGGCAAGAAAAAAGTATGGAGAAGGCGTGGAACAGCTCATTATCCAAAGCATACCACATCATCTGTAAAACACGGTGGAGACAGTGTGATGGATTGGGCGTGCATGGCTGTCAGTGGCACTGGGACACTAGTGTTTATTGATGATGTGACACAGGACAGAAGCAGCCAAATGAATTCTGAGGTGTTCAGAGACATACTGTCTGCTCAAATCCAGCTAAATGAAGTCAAATTGATTGGGCGGCATTTCATGATACAGATGGACAATGACCCAAAACATACAGCCAAAGCAACCCAGGAGTTTATTAAAGCAAATAAGTGGAAAATTCTTGAATGGCCAAGTCAGTCACCTGATCTTAACCCAATTGAGCAGGCATTTCACTTGTTGAAGACTAAACTTTGGACAGAAAGGCCCACAAACAAACAGCAACTGAAAGCCACTGCAGTAAAGGCCTGGCAGAGCATTAAAAAGGAGGAAACCCAGCATCTGGTGATGTCCATGAGTTCAAGAATTCAGGCTGTCATTGCCAGCAAAGGGTTTTCAACCAAGTATTAGAAATGAACATTTTATTTCTAGTTATTTAATTTGTCCAATTACTTTTGAGCCCCTGAAATAAAGGGATTGTGTTAAAAAATACCTCCCTCACATTTTTATGCAATCTTTTTGCTCAACCCACTGAATTAAAGCTGAAAGTCTGCACTTCAACTGCATCTGAGTTGTTTCATTTAAAATTCATTATGGTAATGTACAGAACCAAAATTAGAAAAAAGTTGTCTCTGTCCAAATTATGGACCTAACTGTAATTCTAGTATCCAAATATAACAAAAATAATTATATAGTAATAATCTGTTACTCCAAAAATGCTTAAGAACACCCAGAAAAAAGTATATCCAAAGCACGAAAAATATTTAACTTTGTCAAAAACATAACATTCTACTCCTTAGTAGCCTTAGTACAAAATCCAATGGTTTTGAAAATTTTCCATGCCATTTGGTGTGCTTTCCATGTTGTGAGCCTTCTGACTATTTTTGAGAACTATTTTGGATTATGGATTGAGTAAAATATATTTTGTTTTCTACCTGCCAGTTGTACAGTAGCTCCTATTTGGCTCACACTGCTGGTCGAACAGAACAAATCATTCTGTTCTCTGTCATTATGACTTGGCATTTTTGCTACAGGACCCAATATCAGGAAGTCATGCTGAGTGAGTGAATGCCTCTGATCTGACTGTGTAGTCAGTCAGTGTGTATCTGACACATAAGACATGAGATTAATCAGAAATGAAAACAGCTGTTCCCTTTTTATGGTTGGGCTATTGTGAATGAGTAGCAGAAACTCATGGAAATATACAGTAGCTGGCCTAATTAAATTAGATAGCCACTAGTCAGGGTGATTTGGCCAGCTAGAAAGACAGAAAATCTAAACAAAACAATAAGCTCATAATTATTTTTTCATGGAGCTCCTACTTGGTCTAGATGTGCCAGGTTCCTAACACTGAAAGCAAAACAAAATAAACAAAAGCTTTTCTTTGAAGCAAATTAGCCTCCAAGGCAAAAATAAGGCTGCAGAAAAAAATATGGATCTTTTTTTTATTTTTCCTTTTTCCTCTAAATATAACAAAACAAAAGAACACGAAAGCATTTTGTCTAAGAAACAAAAAAAAAGAGAAACACAGACACACACACACATATAAATATATATAGATTAAAACATATATATACAGTGGTGTGAAAAACTACTTGCCCCCTTCCTGATTTCTTATTCTTTTGCATGTTTGTCACACAAAATGTTTCTGATCATCAAACACATTTAACCATTATTCAAATATAACACAAGTAAACACAAAATGCAGTTTTTAAATGATGGTTTTTATTATTTAGGGAGAAAAAAAATCCAAACCTACATGGCCCTGTGTGAAAAAGTAATTGCCCCCTGAACCTAATAACTGGTTAGGCCACCCTTAGCAGCAATAACTGCAATCAAGCGTTTGCGATAACTTGCAATGAGTCTTTTACAGCGCTCTGGAGGAATTTTGGCCCACTCATCTTTGCAGAATTGTTGTAATTCAGCTTTATTTGAGGGTTTTCTAGCATGAACCGCCTTTTTAAGGTCATGCCATAGCATCTCAATTGGATTCAGGTCAGGACTTTGACTAGGTCACTCCAAAGTCTTCATTTTGTTTTTCTTCAGCCATTCAGAGGTGGATTTGCTGGTGTGTTTTGGGTCATTGTCCTGTTGCAGCACCCAAGATCGCTTCAGCTTGAGTTGACGAACAGATGGCCGGACATTCTCCTTCAGGAGTTTTTGGTAGACAGTAGAATTCATGGTTCCATCTATCACAGCAAGCCTTCCAGGTCCTGAAGCAGCAAAACAACCCCAGACCATCACACTACCACCACCATATTTTACTGTTGGTATGATGTACTTTTTCTGAAATGCTGTGTTCCTTTTATGCCAGATGTAACGGGTCATTTGCCTTCCAAAAAGTTCAACTTTTGTCTCATCAGTCCACAAGGTATTTTCCCAAAAGTCTTGGCAATCATTGAGATGTTTCTTAGCAAAATTGAGACGAGCCCTAATGTTCTTTTTGCTTAACAGTGGTTTGCGTCTTGGAAATCTGCCATGCAGGCC
>JANRMT010062793.1:31933768-31958548 GCA_026402145.1 Polypterus bichir lapradei
AAACATTTAGGCTTAGTAATGGAGAATACTGCTCCGACTGCCTCCACGCCATGTCCCACAGTAGCACGGACCCATACGGGTACCCAATGTGAAGGAATCGATGTCCCATCGACCTCTGCGGGAACTAGTACAGTTAACGTGGAGGACGTGGCGACAGAAACCCCACCTTTTAAGGTCGCACAGGACCCAATACAAGATTTAACTGCCCAATTCCTATTAACCCCGTCCTCTTTTAAAAGAGAACAATGGAACGATGATTCCTTAAAATTTATTAGGAATGCAGTAGTATCCACTGAGGGTTATACAACCCTGGATCCCATGCCACCGATGCCGTTCTTTGTACTTAAAAACGAATTATTATATAGAGTGGCAGAACACGAGGGAGAAGTGCGATCATTGTTGTTGATTCCACGCACTTTTCGGCGAAAGGTGTGTGAATTAGCACATGCTCACCTTCTAGGAGCCCACTTAGGCTCCGAAAAAACGTTGGAGAGAATAAAACTCCGATTCTATTGGCCGGGAATTAATGAGGAGGACCGGCGATTTTGAGCTTCCTGCCCAGAGTGTCAACTTCGCCAGATTCCAAGAAGGACTCGAGCTCCTCTCGTTCCAATTCCCCTTATTGACCAAGGGACTCCTTTCACTTCGGAGACGTTCAGGGAAGTAGCCAAATTACTCCGAATAAAACATCTGAAAACGTCTGTCTATCATCCCCAAACTGACGGGTTGGTGGAACGTTTCAATCAAACTTTGAAACAGATGTTACGTAAGGTAGTTAACGAGGATGGAAGAAACTGGGATCGTCCAATCAGCCTCGTTCTCTCTTTATGTCATGTGCCCACCTTAATTTTGGCCCTGAATTAACATCTGAACAGCGACAAGATCTCGAGGCGGCTATCTTGTCTTTCCCCAAAGTTGTGGACGAGATACCTGGACGTACTGCGTTGATTGTTCACGACATTATTACTAACCCTGGAGTGATTGTCAGAGAGAGACCTTATAGGCTCCCGGAGGCAAAGAAAGTGGAAGTAGAGTTGGAAATTAGACGAATGCTAGAATTGGGGGTTATTGAGGAGAGCTATAGCCCTTGGTCTAGTCCAATTGTCTTAGTTTCTAAACCTGATGGGTCGTGGAGGTTCTGTAATGACTTTCGGCGACTTAATCAGGTCTCTAAATTTGATGCGTATCCCATGCCGCGAGTGGATGATTTACTTGATCGGTTAGGGAACGCTCAATTCCTAACTACTCTTGACATGACGAAAGGGTATTGGCAAATTCCCTTAGCGAACTCCGCCAAAGTAAAAAACGCTTTTAGTGCACCCAGTGGACATTGGCAATACAAGGTCCTTCCTTTTGGCTTGCACGGGGCGCCAGCTACCTTCCAACGTCTGGTAGACACACTGCTACGGCCCCACAATTCATATAGTGCTGCCTACCTAGATGATGTTGTCATTTATTCCAGCACGTGGAAGGATCATGTATGGCAGGTTAAAACAATACTCTCCAAGCTAGCGTCAGCAGGTCTTCGTATTAATCCGAAGAAATGTTTCTTTGGGTTGAAGGAAGCCAAATATTTAGGCTACCTAGTGGGAGGAGGTGTTGTTAAACCACAATGCTCTAAAATTGATGCCATTTTGAATTGGCCCCGTCCGATAAATAAGGTACAGGTACAAGCATTTTTGGGATTGGCAGGTTACTATTGCTGTTTTGTACCGCATTTCTCAGAAATTGCTACGCCCTTATCTAATTTAACAAGGAAACGAGCACCTTTAAAAGTGGTATGGGATGATTCAGTGGATAAAGCATTCAGTGACTTAAAGTTGGCCCTTACGTCAGCACCTGTTTTAAGATCTCCTGATTTTTCTGTTCCTTTCATCCTCCAGACCGACGCATCGGCCACAGGATTGGGTGCCGTGCTGAGCCAGTGCATTGATGGTGCTGAACACCCCGTTATGTACCTTAGCCGGAAACTGCTGGACCGGGAGACCAAGTATGTTGCGGTGGAGCGAGAAGCCTTGGCGATTAAGTGGGCTGTCACGTCTTTTAAGGTACTACCTATTGGGGCGTAAGTTTACTCTGGTGACGGATCATGCTGCTTTACAGTGGATGTCCCTTCATCGGGAGTCTAACCCTCGCATCACTAGGTGGTTTTTAGATCTTCAGCCTTATCGTTTCAGTGTCATTTATCGTAAGGGTTCCTTACAGGCCAACGCAGATGCTCTCCCTCGTGTGCACGACCTCTCGGTGCAGGTCGCCCGACCCGATGGGTCTGGGCTGAGGGGGGGGGGGTCATGTCACACATGTGCGATTAGGAGGCAGTCAAAGAGCCTAAAGGTGAGTGAAACATCGCGAGATAGAGGGTTGTCACGTGGTACTTACCTAAATCTCTTTTGCTCAACAGAAAACCTGAAGAAAAATAAATTCATCCACTTCCGGCTTCCAAAATGGCCGCGATGACGCCACTTCCGGCCAACCATGATGACGTCACTTCCGGCTCCATCAAACCACCTCACTTCCGTCTCATCATTATGATGTTGGTTCCGGTTCCTGTTTTCATGCCAACCATTTCCTGTCCCATAATCCTTTTCCCTATAAATCCGCCATTTTGTTGAAACTAAACTGTTCACTGTTTTGATTAAGACTCTGAATCATTTATTCTTTATTGTCTGGACAACAATATATGGGGACGGTCCCCAAACCTTTGTTTTGTGTGTTGTGAAGAGTTATTTGGACCAGAACATTCACCACAATATATATATTTGTCCTTTGAACCATTTGGGAGAGTTTTAGATTGAAAGTAATTTTCATTAACTTCGTCTTTCTCCGCCTTTGTTGACTAGTCTAGATAGCAAGAGGTGTGGAACAACGCATGTGCTATATGCGATTAGGAAAAAATAGCATATGATACTTTTAAAAATAATCGCTTGTATTAACTTTAACTTTGACACCCCTGATATACTTTTATTTACCTACTTATGCCTGTTTCCCATCTTTGGGTACAGGCCACCATCAAGAGCTCATCCCTGTCTTGTGATGGTCTCTCCAGTTGTTCATAGGTGTGTCCCTTCCTCTTGACATGTGCTTTTAGGTCCTGGCTCCACATGTTGCCTGGTTGGCTTCTTTTCTGCTTTTCCTGGGAGTTCTATGTGAGGGCTTGCCTTGTGATGCTTGTGATGCCCGAGACAAGCTTATCAAAAGTGTGGCCGTCCTATCTGCCTCCAACTTTGCTGGAAAATCTCTTCTTCCACCATCTTTAGTTCTCTGCCACATGTCTTGGTTACTGATGGTATTGGGTCAGTGAATCTGGAGGATCTTTGTCAGACAGGTGTTAATAAATGTTTGGATCTTGTTGGTGGTGGTTGTGATTGTCCTCCATTTCACTGTAGACAAGGACTGACTTTAAATTAGAATTACATAATTCTAATTATGTAGTTATGTCAGCTATGGACAAATCCCTGGATCCTCAGACATTCTTCTGTTGGAGGAAAGCTGCCAATCCTGCCACTGACATCAGTGTCCATCACACTCCGCTTGTCATTTATGCTGCCAAGTTAGGTGAAGCTTTCCACTTTCTAACGTGATGGGAGATATACTCTCATAGCTGACCTTGAAGACCTTGCTTTTCCCTCTGTGGATGTTAAGTCTCAGGCGAGAAAAGTTGTTTGGTCTTTTACTGCATCTGTTGTTGGGTCTGGGAGTGAAGGGCTAGGTTGTCTGTGACACATCCAGCTGTGTCCCAGTAGTCTACTGGATCCAATACTGCTTCTGTGGTGTTGATGTCTTATAGGTCAGTCTATTGCCAGCAGAAGCAACAAAGGTGACAGTGAACAATCCTGCCTTACTCCTGTCTGTACTTGAATATGTCCTCTGAGGTTCTTTGTATTTTGCGTATGGAAGGCATCAGTGAGTTGACTACTATGGTCCACCTTATACCAGTTCTGTATGATGTTTGTGCTCTTCTTTAGTGTTTCGGCAGTTTCCAAATAATTATCTTGTCCATGTTAGTCAAAAAATTTGATGTACAGATGTGAATTCCACTCCAGTGACTATCCCGGGAGGATGCACATTGTTGCAATCTGATTGATGCAAGATATACTGTATCCTTGCATAATCCAGCTTTTTGGTGCTGGGAGTCAGCGATATTGCTCATCCTGTTTAGGATGGTCCTCTTAAAGACTTTGCCTAGGATAGACAAGAGTATTAACCCGCTGTAGTTTGAGCAGGATCTGATACAGTAACTTCTAACATATATTGTACACATGTATTTCCTTTTCTATTTTCTTGGAGTAGACTTCTCTCTTTTTTTTGCCAAAACAGTGAGAAGTGGCCAAATTGTATATACATGTATATGACAAAGACATTCTCACTATACAACACTGGGATCACCAGGCAAAACAAGTTTGGAAAACCACAACAAATAACCCTAATAATAATTAGACTGAACAACAAGAAAATGAAACTCAAGCATACACGATTCTGGTACCGCCCAGCATTGCCAAAAACTTGTTGTCTAGTTAAACTACATATTTTCAGTTTAGCTCTTGAAGCTCCCCTGAGGCTGGCTGCATTTTATTACATAGATTTATTATTAAGGAACAGTGCTGCATTTAATTGAACTCCTAAATAATTGAGTGGCTTAGTTTTGCCCTCACACTGAGTAAGATGCACATTACAGCCCCTTATAAAAGATCCAAATCTATTTTTAAAAGTTGTTCTGATATAAAATATTCTAATGTCTTAGTTGTGTTTTATATGGGAGAATTAAATGCATTTTCTCAAATTGCATGGTCTGTGGTCAAGGTTGTCTGTAACTAAATAGCTTCATTTGGTTTTCTCAAAAATTCTTTCTACAAGGCCTGACAGTGTTTGCCTGGTACTTAGCAAATTGGTGAAGTAATATACTGTATATTGGCTTATAGCATGCGTGGGCTGGGAGTATAATTTGGAACTGTCTCTTATGATATTTGAAATTTACTGCCTTCAATTTTATAGACATTTACAGTATTCTGATCTATTCACTAATTGACAAATACATTCTTTCACGTTCTTCTGTAATGGTGTCTCACCATAAAAATTGCTATGCAAATTAAAACTAAATTTAGAGACAACCTTGGAACTAGAATCAAGAACCAAAGAAAGACAGTTACAGGCATCTAACATATGACAATGTTACAATAAAAGAAATGAACATTTGGATTTGACAAGATCAGGCTCAGGAAGAATACAGACAAAGAAGTCTGCATAACTTGAAACTTGAAAATTATCTGTAAGTACACAGCAAAGTCCCTAGGGATAAATTGAAACTTGTTCACTATAGCAGCTCATTTAACCCTGAGGATTTGGTAGTGGAGGTCACTGACTGATCTCAGATATCATTCATATGAAAGCCTTCCATCAGTTTGTTGTTCTGGTCAAGCCAGGGTTTCTCCCCTTTCTTCTGTTTAAAGAGCTTCTTTTTCTCTTCTTTGTCTTCCTTTGATTTTTGTTCAATGTTTTAAATTTTTACTACATTGTTCTTTTTATTAAAATATTATTTTCTAATTATGTATTATCTGTTGTTTTTTTTTTGCTTTATTTAGGTATTATGTAGTTTCTATGTGTGAGAATATGTTCCCTGAGGTTCTTGCATTTCATGGATGATTCCCCAAGAGGTGGCGCCACCTATCCATCACCATTGAGAGACTGCTCCCAGTGGTATAAAGCCTTATGGGAAATGCATTCCCTCACCATTCATTTAATGTGCTTGGTGGTTTGGTGAGTTATCTTTTTGATTACTGTTACTGTTTGGATTTACTGTTTTTTTGTGTCATTTTACAGCTCTGCTTTAAGGATTTCATTATTATGACTAGGAGTCCCAAAGCCTGAAAGTCCCAAAAAGCACCTTCAATAACATCCAACAGAGGGGGGAATCCTATCAAAACCCCTACTAGATACAAAAGGAGCCACATAGAATCTTTATAAAATATATTTTCACACAAATGCTCTGTATGTACATGGAGCTCCTTGGAGCAAAAAAGGAGTTGACAGTTAGTTGAATCTAAAGTGAACAAATCTCAGTAACAGTCCAAGGTGAGGTCAGAAAACTGAACAAAATGGTCAGAAATCCAGACAAAAATCACAAAGCACAGTATAACACAAGAAAACCAGGAACTGTGGGAGAAACTCCAGGTTTTTTGGAGGGCAGTTCCTGGTGGTGATTGGTAGGTGGCCCTGCCCCTTGGGTGCCCACCCACAAAACACATGGAACATAACACAGCCTTGAGCATGGGGGAAGGCACTATATAAAAAATTATTATTATTATTATTATTTGATGCAGAAATATAAAACATAAAGAATACTGCAAATCACAAACAAAAGAAATAGTAACAGATACAAATAAAGCAAAAATATACAACAAAAGACATAAAACAAGCATTTGAAATCCAGTCAGAGGGCTGGCTGACCTATAACAGTTATTTTCAGGTTTATTCGTACTTGTTTGCTGAGGATTGCCTTTTAGGCAATATCTTTTTGCCTCATTTTTTGTACTTTTAGTATTTTGTGATTTTTGCTATTTTTTTGTTAATAAACCTTTTATAAAAATTACTTGCCTCTAACCCCAGCTGCCGTTTCTATGGTTTTGTGAAAGAGGCCTATTGAAGCCTATAGTCTTCCATTTTCCTAGAGCCTGGCTTGCCTTAAGTTGAAACCTGTTTTGAGGGCTATTGAGAAGCCAGAAAATTCTTAACAGAATGAACAGCTAAACAAAAATAAAAACAAAATGGACTGAAAAGTAGCTGTGCACAAACAATTGCATTAGGTGCAGGGGAATACAATAAAAAATAATAGAAAACAATGCACAGTAATGAAAGGAAAACAAAAAAGACAAAAAGCAGCACTTTAAACTGGAGCCAGGGGAGGAACTCAGGCTTGACCATCACTGTCATGTGCCTTTATGCTTTCCTTTTATTTATTTATCTTACCAGTCAGGGTCCTTCACAGGATCTTTATCTTAACTCTACACTGAAAGCCATTGCTGTAGTTGATGCTCCATTAAGTTTGTTTATCTTGTTGCCAACACCTTTTCATTAATTCCTGCTAAGTTAATATGTGTCTGTGACCTGAATCTTCTCACAATTAAGTTTTTTTCTGATTTATTCCTATTATGCATGGCACATTTATCTCTATTCTGCAGCATTTGTAAATCTATGAAATATTTAAATGCTTAGAAGATATTGGCATGAGTGTTTAGGGTTGGTTCACATGCACCTTATTAATACTCCATCATGAACTGAGTCTCTTCAGACTTTCTGTCAAATGAGCGGTTGCTCATGAAATCCCTAATGAGCCACATTACTTACATTGTGAGGGAGCTTCAGCCTTGTGGTGTGATTCCCTAAGGGTGATCCGGTTTTGTGAGATCCTCATTGTTGAGGACCCGAGAGGATGGACCAGGCCATGGAGACACCCACATAACATCTAGCTGTGGCAGATAGATCGTCATTTCGAGAGAGGTTGGTGATATAGTTCATTGATGCACACACCACACGACAAACCAACTCAGGATCCAGATTAGGACCCAAGTGCAGCCATGCAACAGGTGATACCTCAGCACCACACTAGTTCAGATGGAGTGGAACAGTGTGAGGTTTTTTTATGGTGGCTGGAGTGCCAATTCTGCCACCAACACCCAAGTTTTTCCCTGCAGGTTGGAGAGCCTACATACAGAACCGGATGCAGATTAACGTCATACCCAGGAAGGAGCAATTGCAGGTTAAGGGCCTTGCTCAAGGGCCCAACAGAGCAGAGACCCTTTTGGCATTTTACGGGATTTGAACCGGCAACCTTCTGATTGCCAGTGCAGCCTCAGAGCCACCACTTCGCCAATAGGATGGAACTAAACCATATGTCTGCCTGGGGGATTGCTAACCAGGATGCTATTTCATCATGCGGTGGGTACAACAACATGCTGCACCAGTGCATGCACCCCAACCTGACCTGACGGGACTTGTATTTCTTTAATTGAAGACAAAACATCACAATGGGGATGCAGCATCTTATCTGTAAGTGGATGCATTTTTTAAAAGCATCTGAAGAACACATCCTCATACCTTATAAACTGTCACTGGTGAGAAATCACTTTGCGCCCTGCCCTTTTTATTCTACTAATGAAAAAGTGAGGTGTGGGGCAGTGAAGAATTTTACTCTAATGACATTTAGGGGCTCACCACAGAGCTTCAAAAACGAGGTCAAGTTGTCCCAATTTAAATCTTGATGACAGTACAAAATCTCTAACCTAAAACTTTGTTGATCAAAAGTCAAAAAGGGAATTACTCTTATCAGCAGTTAACAGAGCCACCTCCAAACATTTTGATTCAGAATCTCTTCCATGTCATGCCTTAAAATGTGCCCATCATTTGATCTGTGGTCACATAGTCTGCATATGGCTTACCTCTCTATATCCTCCCACATTCAACTGACCACAAGTATCTGGCAGATACATCCAGCAGTTTGGCTCATTGCTCAGTGTCTTCAGTGTCCTTTGTCTCAGTGGTTTTGACTTTACTTTCCTTAATATTTGTGTTTGTGATTAGCTTCCTAGGATATTGATCTTGATGTTGTTTTTTTTTTTTACATTCTTGCTTATTTCCTGTATCCTGTGATCAACTATTGACCTTTTGTCCATTTAACTCTTGTCTCCGTTTCCTTCAATAATTCTTTAATAAGGTGGTTAGCTCTCATGGCTAAAAAGTCCTCTCTACTCACAAATGGCTGTCTTCTCAGAAAGGAATGTTTTGAAGTGCTGAAGGTCTATTCTGGGAAGGATGATGCGCTGTGTTACACGTTAGCCCATCTTCTCCCCACCCTCCCAGCTGAAGCATCTGATTGGATTTGGGAAGTCTCGTGAAGTGATATCATTTCCTCCAGTTACACACTCACTCACTCACTACAGCTAGTGAAGAGACACAGAAGTTTGAAAGAAATAAGTTAAATAGAAGAAGATGGATATTTATAGTACTCTAGTAATTAGGTTAAGATACCACTTCAATGGTAATGAAATTGCACTATCTGGCATGGCTGTTTGTATTGTAGGTAACAGAATAGACTAAAGTTATGGGGGTATGTGATATGGCTGGGCAACAAAATATGTCTGCTTCACAAACAACTTTAAAGCTATAGCCATTTGAAATTCGCCTGTTTACTAGCAACAAATCTGAAGGTCAATCAAGAAAGGCGTTGTGTGTTGCTCTTCAGTTGTCTGGCTGTGTTTGTTCATATACTATCTCAAGAATCAAGTAAATGAAATTATACATGACTGGTTTGAATAATTCAAATTACCTGTTTCTACATATAGTTTTTTTTTTCATTTCCATGCAGGGTTATAATGTCACTGGCATATTATTATGTTTGTCTGTGTAGCAGGTAAAGTCTTCCTAAGTCCATATTGTTATGATTGTAAGGTTCTGGAACATGGGGAGTCTGATTTTACACTTTTTTTTTTTTTTTTTACTATGTATTCATTTTAATGTTTTTTGCCTTTTTCTCTCAGCCATTGTGTTACTTTAGATTTATTTAGTCTTTTTTTTTTGTTCATTTTCTCATAATTGAAACCATGTTTATGTTATTAGTTATTAGTCCCTATTGCTACCACGTGATCATGCTGATGGTACTTAAGACAATGTACCAGTGGCAGCAACAGGATTTCATAAATTTGTCACATATCAGCCTACTGTTATTTTTATTATTGCCAAAAAAGTCTATCGTTTTAGAACTTCAGTCATACCAACGTAAACGCGTTCATTAGTTTTATTGCTTTGCTTATGTAATTTGATTGCAGTTTTGTTAATACTATTTTAACAACACTTACAAATTTTGAAAATAAGCTGACCGCCTACTTTTTGAAGAAACGTACAAGACACCAATCTATCCCAAGGCACAAATGCCTAAATACTATCTATTATAATTTTGAGCAGTAGCATTATATAACAGAATTCATACATTTTTGGCAATGGATTTCTTTGGCATCCCATGTAATTCGTATATTTACAAAGTGATGTCCCCCGAGTTTTACTTGACTTATGTCTTGAACATGCCTGATGCATCTTTTTCCATCCTCTGAATCAATGGGTTAATACCAAAATGTCTGCACATTTTTTGCATCTTTTGATATTCTGTATTCCAACAATGATCTGTGAAGCTGCACGCATTGCCAGCTCCAGCAAAAGCTGGAAAATTTTGCTCCAATTCAATTGCTAATGTATATATATTATCTAGTATTAATGTATTGTGTGTTTCTGCTTACTTACGTTCTTTGTTTTTGTGGGTGGAACCTTAAGAGGTGGGGCCACCATGACATCACTGCTGAGGTACCGCCCTCAGCCTTTATATTTCAGGTTAAAGTGAAGGACTCTCAGAGGTTCATGTGATCATTGAGGAGTGTGTTTTGTCTGTTGAGTGTTATTTGTGTTTTTCTAATTTGTAAAGGTCTTGCTTCTGATATCATGATTTTGTCTTGGGATTATAAATGTGACATGTTTGCCTTAAGTTTCCTTCTTAAGAGGTTCCTTTTTGCTTATTATTTGCCTTCCTTCTTGTTTTTCAATCATTATTGAATATTTAATACATTTTTTGAATTGGAAAAATATTGTTTTACCTTGTCCTTTTAAGCCAGGTGTTTTATGGCTTCCGTCTCCCTTGAAAAGCATTGTAGTGCATTTGGAACATTTTAAAGTATTTTTGTACTTTTAAAAGCGGGCCTGTGCAAGTCAGAAAGCCTTCTTCTTGAGTTTAGTTTATGGGTGCCTAGGATGTGGCTGATTTGGGGGCAGAATACTGAGGTCCTAATCTTCTGTTCTGTGTATGTTGTGGCCAGTATCGACTTTGGCATTTGGTATTAATCTGCTTGCAACATTACTTTTATAAGGAAAAAGAAGCAACAAATGGCAATACAGGGAAAAAATGGTAAAATAAGGCAAAAAAGTGTTTGCCTAAAAATACAACCCAAGGCTAACACAATCCAGTAATCAGAACCCAAGAACAATACAAAAAATAATTATAAACTAGAAAAAATCCAATAAAATATTTATTACAATAATACACAACCCACAGCTATCAATGACCTTCTGCCTTATTCCAGAATATAACAGCTAAAGGTGGTCCTAAGCAGTTATGTCACGGTGGGCCTGCCTAACAACAACAACATTTATTTATATAGCACATTTTCATACAAAAAAATGTAGCTCAAAGTGCTTTACATAATGAAGAATAGAAAAATAAAAGACACAATAAGAAAATAAAGTAAGTCAACATTAATTAACATAGAATAAGAGTAAGGTCCAATGGCCAGGGGGGACAGAAAAAACAAAACAAAAAAAAACTCCAGACGGCTGGAGAAAAAAATCAAATCTGCAGGGATTCCAGACCATGAAAACGCCCAGTCCCCTTTGGGCAATCTACCTAACATAAGAGCACAAAGAACACAAAGGAAATAAATGTTGTACACAATACATTAATACTAAAAAAATGAACATAACAATATTACATTACAGTATTGTAATTTTTGAAAAGTTGTAAATTAAAAATATAAATGACCATAAAAAGAGAAATAAACATAAGCCTGGGAAACACCTGGGCTGTAATATAACACAGGCCTTTTTCTCAACCTTGATTCTTAGTTTGCATCTTGGGGTTTGCATAAGCTTTTTGGCTTCAGACCCTAATTTGATACTGACTGTTTATTCTCATCTCCTAGTCCTTGTGACTTTTTGCCCCCTTTTACTTTCATGGTATTCATACTGTATATGAATTATGAGGAATCTTAAAACTACAAGGAAGATAATTTATTATGTTGTGTTAAAAAAAAAGAATACTAGGATGTGAGGATGTAAGGATAAATAACCTACACGATTCTCATTGTTTACAAAAAGTAGTTACAATGCAATAGCTAAACATTTCCTTATGAGAAATTCAATGTAATAACATATTGTAATATAACAAATAAAATCAGTTGAAACAAATAACCAAAAATAAAATGTGAAGTATTTTAGCTATCTTAACAAATATAACAACTGCAATAAAGTACCATTCATCTGTTTAATTCAAGAAGGCAGAGAACAAAAAGGTTCAACACTAACTGCTTAAAACTCAGAATGTACTTATGTAATACTCTTTACTAACCATTTGTTCCAACACCACTTACATTTTTTAATGTCTGCCCCTCAGCCGTTTAGGTTCCTTCCACTGGTCTTAGATTAAGTTATGTGCCACCCACATGAGTCACCACATGGGGGAGCTGGCCTGTAGATAAAAGGGCCTACTCACCATTCAGCCAGTCAGTCAGGGCAGAGCTGTGGTCAAGGCTCTCTGCCAGTAACTAGAAGAACAGAGGAGGAGTGGACAAGAGAAGGGGAAGGTGTTATTATCATCTATGTCACCGAGTCATCCTGATGACATTTTCATGAAGGATGTGATTATGCAAATGTTAGAAACTATTTGTTCATAATGATACATGAATGATTTGGCCTTCTGATTTCCTGCACCCTCAAAGCCACCAAAAGGAGTGATGAGACACTGATTTTCCAATAAGAAAGCATCTAATTTAACTGCCAGTGATGATAAAAGGGCAAAGTAAGACTACTGCAGCAGGAAATGAGAAAATAAAGCAAAATACGAATATGTTAAGGTCAAAAAGTCAGAAGATCAAAAAAGGAACCAAACCCAAAACGTAAATGAAACCTTTAGTCATTGTAACAATCAAAATCCTGACTGCTGTGAGAGGAGACACCATGAGAATATCGACCAGGAGGTGAAATGTTAATCAAATACCAAGCTGATTCTGAAATTAGGAGTCCGTCATATGTTTCTTAATGCAAAAATATGAGGACCAAAGTTGTAGTCAAGGAGTCGGAGAGTCACATCAAGGGATATAGTAACTAGAGGATCTAACAGTAACACACACCTCTGCAAAAGACTTTGTTTATCTGTAAATGTTGGATGTTCTGGAAATCAAATGGCCTGGGGTTTGTATGCTTGCATTTCTTACCATTAACAACTGGTAGACATAATACATTATCCATAAAACAAAATAGACAAGCATCAGAAACACAGAAAACATTATAAAAAAATAAACCATTAGAGAAAATATTAAAAAGAAAGCAAACCATAACACTTATTGTTTATTAAGATTTTAAACTAGATAAATGCTCACCAAAGTTTTTGAGCTTCTCCAAAAACTCAAACACCACCAATAGGATACTGTCATCTTAAGATGGAAACGGCCTGTAACATCACACCATGGTAATTTCCAAATGCATGGTAGAAAGAGCTTCAGCCAGCACAAACAATATGGACGCAGCCATTTAGAAAACACACAAATGGCAGCTTTCATGAAATACTGATACAATTAATGGTAAAAAATGATCATACTCTCCAGTCCATATCATGGCATGCACAACATTACTGTTCTGTAGCCTTGGCTTTTGCCATTCTGCCTCCTTTATGCCACAGCTTGCTGCTACAGGGAAAGCCATTGCTTTAATTATGATGGCTCTTCCTTTCCAGTATCCAACTATTCATCCATCAGTTTGCCCATTTTCAAACCCACCTAATCCAAACCAGTGTCATGCAGCTTTCCATTATCACATAACAATAACCATCATCATCCTGAAACTCAGCCACCGTAGGTAATTAAGGCTGTAGTAAGGAAACGCCATACAAAGACTGGATAAACTTGAAAAAACCCACTTCAGCTCTCCCACCGGACAGTATCCCTCTGTCTATTTTTATTTACTTCAAAGCTAAACTGTTTTGACATGCAGATCCTTTCTGTTTTGTTTTGTTTTTATGAACAGAGTTATTGTAATAAGCCATCCTACTGAAGGGGAAATGCATATTGTAGGCTTAGCTATTCTAGAAAAGAGGTCACAGTTTCTATTTTCATGGAAATTTAAGCATACATTGAGCTTAGGAAGAAAAAAAGAAAACAAAAGAGCAAACAGCCAGTATTTTACTTTGATGTTTTCAAGCAGGGAAGGTGGGTGACTCATGATCAGCAGATGAGTCTGTATTACAATATTCATTCTTACCAAACACAACACACTTCTGTGCACGTAACAAACAGTATTTGCACATTTTATTTGATTGAGTGAAATTTATAAATTCAATACCGACAGTGAAAAATTATAGGGCTGATTCCTGATGAAACAAGAGGAAGAAGAGCCACTTTAAATATACTGTATATTTAACAAAACATAGCATAAGAAACCCTTTTAATGCAATTTAGGGTAATGGTGGGCATTAGCCTATTCTTGCAGTATTGGGTACAATGCAGGGCTCACCCATACATTCAGTTACAGTCATATGAGCCAGTTTAGAATCTCTAATAAACCAAACCTGCACGCCAAAAAGACTACTGGGAGAAAAACCCATACAGACACTAAGAAATGCACAAACACCATGCAACAACTAAGTTGTTGACTCTTACTGTCTACACCATCAAACCTCTTCGTGTAATAACTTTTAGGAATCTTAAAAATATCAACACGGACAATTTTCAATTAGGTATTGATACACTTGTGGAATCATTACAAACCATTTCTCTTCCAGATTTAGTTAACTTTTATAATGAAGGACTTCTTGACATTTTGAATTCGGTAGCCCCACACAAAACCCGATCAGTTTCATTTACACACACTGCCCCATGGTTTACACCAACTTTGCGCATTTTAAAATCTAAAGGTCGGCAATTAGAACGGCTGTACAAGAAGACAGGTCTTAATGTTCATAAAGAAATGTATTCCAGCCATATGCATCACTATAGGGACAGCATATGGCATGCTAAAGCTGCCTATTTTACTGCCCTAATTTCTTCCAACAAGGGGAACTCTGGAACACTTTTTTCCCTGCTCAGATCGCTAACAAGTCTCCCAGACTCTCTTTCCTTGCACTGCCTTTCTAATGAATTCTGTAACACCTTAATGACATTTTTTAATGTTAAAATCCAGGCAATACATTATAATTTAGGCTCTGCTGCTACTGACTCCACCACTGATGATTTTCCTCCTCCTACTCATTCATTTTCCATGTTTGAGCTTCCTTCCACCTCAGAAATTATGGATCTCATCAATAGCTCTAAGCCTTCGACCTGTCACCTGGATCCAATTCCCACTGCTCTGGTTAAAGCCTGCCATCCCTCGCTAGCTCCTCTCGTTGTTTCAATTATTCACTCGTCACTTTCCACCGGAATTGTTCACCAGTCTATGAAAACTGCAGTGATTCACCCCTTACTGAAAAAACCTGGGGTTGACCCTACTGACTTCAATAATTTCCGACCAATTTCTAATCTTCCTTTTATTTCAAAGGTTCTTGAAAAAACTGTGGCTTCCCAACTACATCAGCATTTATCTGCTAACAGTTTATACGAACCATTCCAGTCAGGCTTCCGATGTTTTCACAGCACTGAGACGGCACTAATTAAGATCATTGGCTGCCAATAAAGTTCAGGGTCAACTACAAAATTTTAGTCCTTACATATAAGGCCATTCATAATCTTGCCCCCACATATCTCTCTGAGCTCCTACAAGTCACTAAACCCTATCGCATGCTCAGATCCTCTTCTTCCATCAACTTAAATAATCCATCAGCACGTCTTGTCACGATGGGATACTGAGCATTTAGCAGATCGGCACCTTCCCTATGGAACTCATTACCTGCTTACCTTAGGAACATAACTACCCTTCACCAATTCCAGGCTAATCTCAAAACTCATCTGTTCAAAATTGCTTATTCACTGTAACTGTTATTGGTGTTTTATCTGATGTTTTATTTGGGTTTTAAATTTTCTAGTCATTGAATGTTTTTATTTTTTTTAACCTGATTGTACAGTGACCTTGAGTTTTTTGAAAGGCGCTCCAAATAAAATGTATTATAATTATTATTATTAACAAGCAATGCCTAGGCATGGGATTTGAACACAGGACACTGGATCCAATTATATTATATTATATTATATTATATTATATTATATTATACTAGGGGGTTCGTCCCCTGCTCACTTTGCTCACCAACCCCCCTGGCCCGCACTACACGCTAGCCACTTCGCGTCTCTGCCACCCGCATTGTGAAGACAGGGGCTGAACGGACCTCAAGGAGAATTGGTCGCTCCTCTAAAACCCCCTCTTAAACAGTGATACAATGGGAATCAAATACAGTTTTTTTACCTCCTCTTTGCTCGATCAGCTGCTGGCTTGCTGCTGCTGCCATGCTGTGTGATCGGCATTTTGCGCTGGGCTTCAAACATTTAAAAGTCTGTACAGCAGCTGTCCCACTCTTTGTCTTTTATTTCTGGCACCGGGCATGGTTAAATCTCTTGGCACAAAGTCTTGTCTCACGATACGTGAGTTCTTGATATTTTTTAGTTTATAAACTTAGGCTTAGGATTTTATATATATTATATTATATTATATTATATTATATTATATTATATTATATTATATTTGGAAAGGCAGCGCCTGGACAGAGCCAGACAGACACCAGAATATCCAAAACACACTCCTTTATTCATCAACAGCACCACAATGCCTTATTGTCCAACAGCACTGTCTCTTTCTCTTTTCTCTCTCTCTGACCTCCACTCCCCCCCTCACAAGCGCCGTCTCCTCCCTCCCAACTCCGGCTCGTCTACTGGAGGGAGGCGGCCCCTTTAATAATAATCTGGATGGACTCCAGGTGCTCTGTCTGACAACACTTCCTGGTGTGGTGAAAGTGTCAGATGAGCACTTGGAAGCACTCCGGGTGCCCCTTGGATTTCTTCTGGCAGCAATTCCTGGTGTGGCGGAAGTGCTGCCATTTAGGGTTTCATGACCGTCCGGGCGCCCCCTAAAGGTGGCCACGTCCTCCCATAGGGATGAGCTTCCCAGCTCTATTCCGGTTGCCCCCAAGCAGACCAAGGTGGGTGCCCTCTTATGGCCTAGAGGAGGTATTGTCCCTCTCATGGACCATCCAGGTGTACCAGCTGGGTAGGGTCCTTGGCCGTCTGCCATATATATTATATTATATTATATTATATTATATTATATTATATTATATTATATTATATTATATTATCCTTCCATATATTTTCTACCACTTATCAAGGTCTGGGTCACAGGGGAAGCAGTCTAAGCAATGATTTCCAGACATCCCTTTTCCCCGCCACCTCTTTCAACTACTCTGTGAGGATACTGAGGCATTTTCAGGCCAGCCAAGAGATACAATCTCTCCAGTGTGTCCTGAGTCTGCCGCCAGGTCTCCTCCTGGTTTGACATACTTGAAACATCCTAATCAGATGTCTGAACCACCTGTAGCAGTTAGGGGCACTATCGCTCCCTTGAACCCTCAGGTACCATGCCAAAAACCAGGTAAAAGTGCTACAATAATTATTTTTATTATTATAATTATGTGCACCAAGCACCCTCCACTCTACATTACTCATCAATAAACACAATGCAATAATAATAACCAATCCTCCGACTCCCAGACGCGTTGCCCTCCTACCACCCAGCATAGCTCATTGTCTGGGAGTTCCCATGGTCCTTTTATAGTTCCCGACCCGGAAGTGTTCTCATCCTTTAGTCCATAATTCCTTATCACTTCCGGGTCAGATAAAAGTCCTTTTTTCTCACCCCGGAAGTACATCATTCCTTCCGTTCATTTGACTTGGAAGTACTTCCGGGGCATAGAGCAAATAACACTCCCCAAGCCTCCCTAGAGCGGCTCCTGGTGGCCCCCATGGTATCCAGCAGGGCTGTCCATAAAAACTACAATGTCCATGAGGCTCTGCTGGAATTCGAAGACCTTCCATGCCGCTGGGAGGGCTCCCTCTGGCGGCCTGGGGGTAATGGCCGGGATACAAAGCCGGCCATGGACCACACACCTTAACTGACTCCTTTCGAACTGAAGGACCAGCAGCTCTACTTTGACCTCTTTCTGAATGTCTACACTCCTCATCTTATCTCTAAGGCTGAGCCCAGACACCCAGCAAAAGGAACTAATTTCTGACACTTGTATCTCTGACCTAGTTCTTTTGGTCACTACCTGCAGCTCATGGCCATAGGTGAGGGTAGGAATAACCGGTAAATCGAGAGCTTTGCCTTTTAGCTCAGCTCCTTCTTCACCATGGCTAACCAGTTCAATGTCCACATAACAAACTGTCTGTCAATCTCTTTTTACCTTTTTCTCTCACAAAGGAACGAGATCCCAAGATAATGAAACTCCTCTGCTTAAGGCAGAACCTCATCCCCAACCTGAAGAGGGCACTCCATTCTTTTCCAGAAGAGAACCATGACCTTGGACTTGGAGGTACTTATCCTTGTCCTGGCCACTTCACACTTGACTGCAAAATGATCCAGTGTGTATCTAAGGTCACAGCCTAATGAAGCCAGCAGAACAACATCATCCACAAAAAGCAGAGGTACGATGCTGAGGTCGCCAAACTGGACACCCTCCACTCCTCTGCCTAGAAATTCTGTCCATAAAAATTATAAACAAAATTGCTATTAAAGGGCAGCCCTGGCAGAGTCCCATACCCACCAGGAACATGTTTGACTTTCTGTCAGCAATGGGAACCAAGCTTTAGCTCTGGTGCTACAATAGATTTAAGTAAGAGTGACGTTATTCAGCACAACAAAATGAAAGAAAACATCTTAAAAGCAGGAAATTAAGCAATAAAATTGCAAAGCTAGGACCCTCCTAACAACATGCAGCTTCCATCTCCCGAAAGCTGATGTAGCATGGCTCTTCATGCCTAGGAGCAGTGGTCAAATTCCTGTCATAGAGCAGGAAAAGGCATACAGCGATGCAAACAGGTTAATTACAAATTTGCAAGCATAATTCTGAGACACAAAAAAGTATGGCTAAATGTTCTCTTCTTAAGATCGGATACAAAATCAAAAAGAAATATCTCTCCCTTGAGTCCATAGCCCAGACAACTTTACATCTAGTCAGGACAGTGAAAAATAATTGGACATTGTGCTCACAGACAAAAAATTAACCACTTGCCATCAAAATTAGTTTGCAGTCAGTTTTACACAGGCCTTGATAAACATAACTTACTGTAGATAAATAGATGAACATGAATAAGCAATGGAGTGGAGGACTCAAATCAGAAACAGAGAGTCTTATAGCTGCAGCTCAAGATTAAGTGCTTTACCATCAGAGCAAGACTGTTAAGCAGAATGTAGACAGCAAGTGCAGACTGCGACACCACCAGCATGAAGAGCATATCAGTCACATCAGGGCTGGTCGCCCAGTGCTAGTGTTGGCAGGATACACACTTCAGCAAAACTGAATTGCTACCTACTGTATCTGCATGGGTCCATGCTTAAGCAATTCAGCATTAGCACACCTGATCTCTGGTAAAATCACAAGCCAAAAAAGTCATACAAACTGAACAATTGGTAATTGTGAATGACCAGGGACAGATCTACCATTAGGGTGTTCTGGTTGTGCACCCAGGGGCCATTGATAGCAGGGGGCCTTTCAACCAAACATTCCCTCCCTCTATGAAACAATCAAATGTCCACGTGATGAAATCACCAAGTCTAGCCCCACACCCACTTCACTCAATGGATATGGTTGAGTGCCAATGCACAATAAATAATGGGAATTACCGTGCTGCATTAAACGACTGAGTGTCCGCGTGCTGCATTATTAAAAATATGATCAACTCTCTGTTAAGGAGCTCTATTCATCAAATCAGCCAGGGGCATGTAGGGGTGTTAATCTGGTGTTGTATATGACATGGCTGTTCAAAATAATTGTCCCAACAGTCCAAATAATGCACATATCATATTCCACAACTAGAAGGATACCATATGTCTGCTGATTGCTGTGGCAGTCCTTGACAATGCTAATACCTCTTTGAAAGAAGCAGAAAAAAAATCAGAAAACACAAAGACCATCAGACTATGAAATCTAAAACCTGAGTGATTCCAATTTTGATGGAAGTGCTTGGATCAGGATTTAAAAATACCTGAAACGTCTCCCAGGAACAATAAACCCTGTCCATTTTGAGAAAACAGGCCTTCCATATACTTCAAAAATTTTGAGAACAGGCCAATAAAAAGAAAAACTTTACGATTAGGCTGAATTCTGGTAAATATACGTGAAAGGTGAGAAAAACATGGAATAGTAATAATGATAATAATACATATTTATAAAGTACAAAAGTCAGGGTGTCTCACAAAAGCAAAAATAATAAATAAAGACAAAAATAATTTGTTAAAAAATATATTAAAATAAAATAAATGTCATATTAAGGGTCCAAAGGTAAAAATGAATCACCATTTTTGTTGTCACTATTTTTGAAAACATTGGATCCACTCTAAAATAGTCTTAATGTGTTTAAGTGGATTTAAGCTGCATTTTGGATCTTGAAAATGTAGACCTATTGTACATGCATTGATACTTTCATTTCTTTTATGGAAAGCTGACAGGAACTGCTAGATGAAGTAACTTCACAGGGAACATCAGTCTCTCTATTACATCTTGTCTGAAGAAGGGGCCTGAGTTGCCTCAAAAGCTTGCATATTGTAATCTTTTTAGTTTGCCAATAAAAGCTGTCATATTGCTTGACTTCTCATTACATAAAAAAGTCAGAAATTGTTGAATAAAAGGATATCTCTACAAACAACAGCAGCAGCAGGAGAAGTAGTAGCAGTCTCCCTCCACCTCCTGCACAGCTTCCTCTTGTCTGCTTAGTCACTGCTACTGCTATTTATATTTTTTCACTATCCTGCCACCTACTGGATATTTCACATTATTACATCATCCCAGCACAACATCTTCCACCACTGCCTTAAATAAACCTTGTACCCGGGGTATAATGAGAAGTCAAGCAAAATGACACCTTATATTGGCTGACTAAAGAGATTGCAATATGCAAGCTTTCGAGGCAGCTCAGGTCCCTTCTTCAGGCAAGATATAATGAAAATTTGCTTGACTTCTCATTGTATTCATAATGGCAAACACGGTACAACACTCTACCACAACACTGGGTATAAATCTGTATTACCAGCTTTATGTTTTATGATGCATTTTTTCAACAGTAACAATATCTTTTTACTCTTGCTTCTCTAAAATGTATTTTCCTCACTACATTACTTACGCCCATTCCATGCAATTTTTTTGGCTCAATTTGGCAGTTATTTAGCTCTGATTTATTACTATCTGCTTCTACTGCTACATTTTTTCACTTTATTTTGATTATTTATTTGCCACTGCATTCTAGTCTCTGAGCTCCATTTCTTAAGTTCTTTTGGGTTCAGTGGTGGCTGTTGTCATGTTTGCATTTGTTTCATTTTACAAGGTGTGGCTATTAAATAACTAGACTGATGATGTAACTTAATTCTAAAGAGGAAAACATACATTTCAACTCATTTTCCCCTCAATATACTGCCCTGTTGCATCTCAGCACTGCTGCATTCTGATTTTCCACATATCAAAGGAGGTAGGTTAATTCTGTGAGTTGTCTCAGTAGCACTGTCATTTTCTTCTTCATCTGCACTCTTAAAAATAAAGGTGCCAGAGAGGCTCATCACAGAGATGGCATAGGGGAACCATTTTTGGTTTCCAAAAGACCTCTCCAGAAGGAAGCTTTATTTATATAGATCTGTAACAGGTTCCATACAGTAAATAACCATGAATAGATGGTAACAGATTAGTGAAATACCAGTGGCTCATGATTTTAAAAGGACCCTTGCTAAATACAATAACACAGGTGTCAGAGACGGCCGGGGAGGCGACCTGGCCGGGACACCCAGGAGGACCGGAGGAGGGCTTGCGCCTTCCCCAGACCATGTGGGGGCGACCGCCCTGGTTGCTTTTAGGGAGCTTGGAAGCTCAACCCTGTAGGGACCCATGGTTACCGCCAGGGGGCGCCCCAATGCCTTGGAGACCCTGGACCTCACCACTTCCACCACACCCAGAAGTGCTGGGGGGAAGAGGAGCAGGGACACCCGGAGTGCTTCCGGGGATACAGCCGGCACTTCCGCCACACTGGGGCGTGTCGGCAGGAGATTGCCGGGAAGCACCTAGAGCACATCCGGGTGTGTATACAAAGGGCCGCCTCCCTTCATTCAAGGCTGGAGTCGGGTGAGGAGAGGACGAAGCAGGAGAAGAGAGAGTGGAGGCAGCTGAAGAGAAAGGCAGATAGTGTGAGAGGCCTGGACGTCTGGGGAAGTCTTGGGGTTTGTAATGCACTTTGAACTTTGTAAATACTGTATAATAAACGTGTGGTGGTGAATTTGTCATGTCTTTCTGTCTGTGTCCGGGGCTTAGTTCACACAGGGTAGCTCCAGGTTTTCTTAATCTCTTAGTGCTCTGCTAGGTGGCTTATCATATATTAAAGATTTTAGTTTTTTTCTACATATTAGGAAATTTTTCAAAGCACAAAGAACCAACTTCATATGCAAAAAACCCTTACCTGAATTAAATGGTGCTTTGTCAAGCAACGGTGCTGTGAGGAACCACACAACCCTGTAAAGAACCATAAAGTGCCATTAGAGAACCATTATTTTTAAGAGTGTCATTGACAAATTCAAAACAGGTTCCCTAGAGTTCAGACCTGACATAGGGAAAAGAAAATAATCACATGGAGGAATGTCTGGAGAATAGGAATGGTGTTCAAGCTCTGCAATATGTTTACAGCCAAAAACTGATTCACTAAATTCACAGAATAGACTGGTGCATTATCTTGATGTAGAATGGAACCATTTTCCTACAATTGTGGCGTCTTTCTTCTAACCCTTTCTCTAAATGTTTCCAGAACCTGGTTGTAGTAGTGCTGGTTCACTCTTGCTCCATCTGGAATGTTTGTCGTGTTCAAACTGTGGTGGAAAAAATATGAACCATTTATGCAATCATTCTGATGCTGAAGTCTTAATCATTTCAAACAATTTCATCAATGTTTTGCAAATTCTGGTCTGTTTTTGAAGTGTATGGGTGTCCAAGATTTTCATCGTCTTCGAAATTTTCTCAGCCTCCACAAAATGTTTTGTAACACTCAAAGACATGTGTACATGACATGTATTCTTTCTTGTAAACTTCACTTAGGATCTGAAAAGATTCAGAAGCTATTTTGCTCAATATCACCAAAAATTTCAAATTGATACATTACTCGATTTGCGAACTGTTTTTCTGACACACACAAAAAAAAAACATGTAAACTTCAAACAAAGCATGACAATAACCTAATAATGCAATATAACAGAAACATGCAGGGTTTCTTTATGCTTCTTTATGCTTGTCCAAGGTCAGTGTTCACCTGGCACATCTATCCTGTGTGATGTGCTTTGATTGACAGAAACTCAGTCTCATTGTTTACTAGTCACACCTTGCATGAGTGCATACAGATCATCAGTTGTTAGTCCTGCTTCCTCAAATCTTCATAGCTGTGAGTTTGAATCCTGCATCTGTTCTGTGTCATCTTGTGTTTTCCTTCCACATCCCACACTGGCAACTCTAAATGAGTTCTGTGTGTTTGAGTGGGCCCTGCCTGGCCCCAGTGCTCTAGGATAGACAAACTCTCCAGGACCTGTGAGTGGATAAATGATTAATTGCATAGACTGGAATTCCAGTTACAAATTACCAATTGGAAAAGAAAAACAATGGCATAATTTATCACTGCTATGAATGAGTTTGTTTTGACCTTTCTTGCTGTCTTAATGAGGTGTTTTTCTGTTCTTTTCTGCCATTGTTATGGGTTTTATAGCTCTCTATCACCACTTCTGAGCCCTCCCTCTGGTTATCTAAACTAGCTGAGAAGGTTCTGAAGTTGTAATCATCACTAAGTTTAACAGAAATAAGAAATTTCTGTAAAAAGAAAATTGAGAAATTATGGAAATGCACCTAGGCATTTATTTTAAATTCAGGGTTCAGTTTATGGGGATGGTATTGCTTTTTTGTGGTCATCTTTTTATAAAATAAAAACAAATTGGCAGGATAAGCCAAGGGATAAAGGAAATTATTTTAAGAAAAATATGAATAGGTCACTGTGAGTTAAACGGTAATCTAAAATTATTGGGAAATTAACATTTGGGAACTGTAAGGAATGTTTAACCACAGAATCTGTATCACACATTTTTCTGCAATGTAAAATATATGAAATGGACCATGTCTGGCTGAAAAGACAGTTAATATCCTTAGGTATCCATTACCTGAGCTTAAAAAATACATAAGGAAGTTCTAAAAAATAAATACAAGAAAAAATATTAACATATTTAAAATGGTCAGAACTCATTAAAAGGAAATAAGGATATTACCAACTCCAATACAGAAGTTGGCAGTAATGAACTACAGAGTGTAAAAACTGCCACAAACAAGAAGAAAAAAAAGTAGGAGCCATTCATCATTTAAAGCACTTTCCTGTTCTATAAGTATCCCTGTTTATTGTTGGATTTTCCATTTTTTTGATTATTTGTCACGTTGTTTCACAGATTCTGATTACTGGGAGTCTGATTACTACAATGAGTGTGTAATCTCAATATGCAGATTGGTGCTTGAAAAATTTCTTGGTTTGAAAAAAGGATATATTTAGTACATTTTTAAGCTTTTATTTTCTGGTGGTTCTCCATGCTCCATAGAATCCATTATAAAACACAAAGGATAGGCAACATATATGTCTTTAGGACATAATTATGCACTGTAAATGAATATATATATATATACTCAGCAAAAAAAGAAACGTCCTCTGACTTTCAACTGTTTTTACTTTCAGTAGACTTAATGTGTAAATATTTGTATGAACACTAAAAGAGTCAACACCA
>JANRMT010062793.1:31971855-32002730 GCA_026402145.1 Polypterus bichir lapradei
GATAGATAGATAGATAGATAGATAGATAGATAGATAGATAGATAGATTCCCAGCAACTTGTCACACACAATAAAGGGTCTTAGTTTCTCTAAAGGAAGAACTTGTGTAGAGATCTGAACTGAAACCAGCAGTACCAACAGGTAACACTCGAAAAACATCTAATTACTGTTTGCTGTATTCCGGTTTCCTCCCACAGTCCAAAGACATGCAGGTTAGGTGCATTGGCAATTCTAAATTGTGCCTAGTCTGTGCTTGGTGTGTGTGTGCATGCCCTGTGGTGGTTTGTTTCCTGCCTTGCACCCTGTGTTGGCTGGGATTGGCTCCAGCAGACCCTCGTGACCCTGTAGTTAGGATATAGCGGGTTGGATAATGGATGGATGGATGGATGTACAGAAGGACTTAAGGCAATAGACAGAAATGTAGAGTGATAGTAGTTTGTCAGTCAAGGGCACGATCAGAGTACATGCACTTCACTGTAACTTACGAGGAGAATGGGAACCCCAGAAACTGAGAAAGAAGAGAGTGGCAATTGTTCCCATTATATTAACTGGAAAGCTTTATTCTTTATTAGTGTCAAAGAAAAGAGAAAAAAACCCTTGATTTGTACCCTGTAGTTTTCATCCTTGGAACCCAAGGCCATTTTGTTTAATGATATAGGAAAGTACATAAAAGACACATAACCATCTAATATAGAAAATCTTAAAAATATTGTGCTCCCATAAACACTCAATCATTTATGCATCCTGATGTCACATCACCACCATCACCACACAAAGTTCTGATTGATTTCTGCTCTGTGATGTCAGTGGAGCACTTTCAAGAGTGATGCACGTCTGCCTCCACTTAGGCCTCACCAATTATATAGCAGAAGACTGGGAGCGGGGAGATTGACTTCTTGCACTGTTGAGTGTTTAATATTTAAAACTGCAAATCTCAGAACCAAGACTTCATACGTACTTTTTAAACATGTTCTTGAAGGTATATGTGAAATTGGAAACCTCTCTGCTGTACACACAAAACTTATTTTAACAAAAGCTTTCCCCCACCCAGAGGACCATTACAGTTGGCAGACAGTTACATATCTTAGATGGTGGGGGTGGGGCAGAATATCAAATGATACAATCTTCTTCAATGCAATAAATTACTGGTACTATTCAAACAAATGTTATTATATTACTCTTTAAAGATGTGCTTGAGACATAAATTTTCTTGTTACCAGGTACCAAAGACAGATATCCTCTCCTGAAGCAATGCTGCACCCACCTGCCACCTTTAGTCCTTATGTGTTACTCTGCTCTTTTTGAACATTTGTCCTAAGATTAATCTATCACAATGTTCTTATCTTCAGGGTGTGGTCATGTTGCTACCCAGAATGGACTTCATGAAAAGCCAAAACATTTCTAGCACCGGTTTGCTAAACTGCTAACATAGTGCAGCACACTGCTTAAATGCCAGTGTCCACTATACCACCGGAGATGAAATCCATGAATAATGAAGATGAAATTCAACATACCACCAAAGAACAACAGACCAGGTTGACCTCAAGAATTGCTCGGCTCCAAGAGGCTCGCCGAATAGCAACCCTACGAGCTCCTCATCTCTTTTTTAAAGATTCTTCAGAGGCCTCAGAAACAGCAGAGGACATTAGAAAGAAACAGCTTGCCTCTGCCAAGAAGAAATTAAAGATGTTTCAAAAAAGTTCAAAAAGGAAACAACAAAGGACAGCTAGCAATGACAAAAGTGTTATCAGCAGTGGACAGTGTGATGGACAAGTGGAGGTGATTGTTGATACACACCATCAACCAGAAAAAACAGCCCTACATGTTCAGGTCAGATCTTTGCAGCAAGAGAATGTGGCCATTCACCTCTTGTTAGAAGAGCAGGTGTGGGTCAACAGGCAACTGCAGCAGGATCTGCATGAGGCCAGAAAGCAGCTTAGTGTCAAGGGACAGCAAGAGCAAAGTGACCTCGGATACATCCAGAGATGTAAAGCAACATGCAGCCAGCTAGCTGCGGTGATAGACAGGCTGCGCAGGGAGGGCCAGCTGCTATCTGAGCATATCAAACAACTACAACAGGACAAAGCACAGACTGACAGCCAACTTGCCACCACTAAGCTGGAGCTGCAGCAGGTTAAAGAGAAATTGGAGGTCAGAGGGTCACACCAGCAGAAGGACTCCCAGTACCAGCAGTTAGCCGCTGAGACAAAAGAGTTGCTCAGGCAGTGTATTCACCACAAACAGCAGGTGAACCATTGGCTGGCAGAGATGGAAGAAGTCCAAAAGCAGTCCATGATGTACTCTAAGCTCTTCAGACAGCTCCAGGCAGAGAAGGGGCAGGTCAATATGTGGCTAGCTGTCAGCCTCCGGGAGTTACAACAAGCCAAGCAGCAGATTGACCAGCTAACGAATGAAAACAAACACCTTAGGAGGAAAATAAAAACTCAGAAAACTTCAAATCTCAGCAGAGTTTTAGAAGAAGCTGCCTCACCCTCCCATATAGGAATTTTAGCATCTTATGTGCTGGTGACACAGCAGAGAGATCAACAGAATTCTGCGGCTTCTCCTCTTTTGTATTTAACAGCAGATGCCTTTCCTCCATATGTACCTATAGATCCTCCCTGTTGGAACCGAGAGACATTTGAGGAGGATAAAAGAAATGCCGAGAATGTCACCAGGGTGCAAAAGGAGGAAACTGAGTAGGAGTTTGAGATAAAAGATGAATATGAGGAGCAGCAAAATTCAATGATACCACTGGAAAACGAAAGAACAATACATTTTGCAAAAATCACCCATGGCAAATGGGTACTTGATATGGCCATGAACTCGTGGGTGTCTGCTATCCCAGAATTGAGTTCCTCATATTTAGAAGAATGAGAAAATATTACTTGGATGACTGAACCTTTTAGTTCTGTAATTCAGCATGCTCTGGTTCTACAGGAGATACCAAATAACTCACTAACTAAACAGACCTCTCCAGGGTAAATGTTTAAGGAGCTGGAAAGTAAAATCGAGCTAATTTGAGAACTGTGTTTTCAGATCAGTTTTATCTATACAGCTTCAAGGACACAAACAATATGGGCCTGTTCTCAAAGCCAGTCATCCATATTACTGTTTTCAGGAGAACAGTAGCACACTAAGCTTAAGAAACATTTCTCTTTCTCATGTGATCATGATCTGTTTTGTAGTAAAGATTTGTCTTCACTCTGCCAGTTTCTTTTATAATATCACACAGTATACTTTCAAAAGTATAAATTGATTTTCTAATCCTACTTATTAACCTGCATCCAGCCCTGCAAGCAGGTCCATCAACTTGCAGGGAAAACTTGGGGGTTTGTGGCAGGATTGGTACTCCAGCCAATGTAAAAAACCTCACACTGAACTAATGTGGTGCTGAGGTGTCACCTGTTGCACGGGTCCTAATTTGGGATCGTGAGGTGGTTCATCATCTGGTGGATATAGCAACGCACTTTATCAGTGTATGCTCCCAATCTCTCTCCTCCTCCCTCTTATTTCTAAGCAAGTTCAACCCTAGCTGGAGGCTCTCCCTACAACATCAGGTACAAGGTAGGTACTCAATGCACACAGTTACATTTGGGTCACCAATTGACCTAACACATGCCTCTTTAGAAACTTTAAAAGGGATAAACATAATGTACAGGCTGTATTTTAGTTCAGTTTTAAGAGTACCAGTTCTGCATGTTTGCAATGAAGGACTTTTTTCGTTATTCATTACTTTATATAGGCTACATGTTGTCATTTCTCGGGGAACTAGCCAACACAGCTGGAACATCTCAGCCAAACTTCACTACATCATTCCTGCTCTGTGGGAAGCCGTTAACAATCCAACAAGGCATTATTTTCAGTTTTCATATGATATGGGTGTACATACATGAAACATTTTTATGCCAACATAAAAATGCAATTTGCACAGTGTCTGTTTCTCTTAACATAATAAATGCAATATACTGCATTCATTTTGTGATTAGAGCACCTAGTGAGAATGAAGGTGCTTTTTTAAAAAAAAAAAAAGCAGTTGCATTCCATTAATGCACAAATCATCCTGTGATGCCAAGATGTGACAGACAAATGTCATAGCTTGCTGGCCTGGGTCAACCCATGATTCATTTATTTTGAGGCAAAGTAGCTTTGACAGACATGATAGTACTGCACATGGTGACTGGTTTGTTTGTAAGGTAACTGGATGAAGTCTCAATATTTTATATAACAAGTACTATTCACTGTAAGAGCAAACATGTCATTACCATGTGCCAGGTGGTAGTGGGTATCTGCTGAGACACTAGACACCTAACTCCATTCCTTGACCTCCAGAATGCAGAGAAGTGCTGTAATGCCATACATGCTCTTACATGCCTAGTTGTGGAGCACAGCATAGTACTCGACACATCAGGTAGGAGCCAATTAACTTCTGCAACCCAGGAATCAAACAATCTTGCCAAAATTTGCCATCTGAACGTGCATATTACAGGTACTGTATATTTGTTTATCTGGAAGACAAACACCATAATTGTAATTTGAGCACACAGATAGAACATCAACAAGAAAGTGAAGGACAGTTCTGGAAATGAGAGGCTAATAGCCAGGATTCATACATCTGACTTAAGGAGCCTTCTGTGTAGAATTAATTATTTCTTCCTGTGCTTACAAGTAGATTTATCTAAGGAAAAAATCTCCACCCATGTTGTAATAGACACTTATTTTTCTGTGCCTGATGCAAAGTCAGGAACCAACCCTAAACAAGAAACCAGTCCATCACACCCTCACCCAATGACATGGTTGTACCCTCTTCTAACAGGTGTGGTAAAATAATCAAGCCTTTGACACAACAAAAAGGTTTGGGGCAGCCTCCTGTATACTTGAAAGCTGGCTGCAGAAACAAAAATTTTGAGGAAATGGTATTTACAGACAAGAGTCCAAAACAGGACTGAAACAATAGTACAGGCAAAGTGGTTTTAAAATCAGAGAAGGGAAATTAAATTTCCTGGGGGCGGAACCAGAAGTGATGTCATGGGATCCAGGCAGAATTTCCCGCTTTTGGTCTGTGGGGAGATATGAGAAAAGATTAGTGCACTCTGCCTGGTCTACACAGGAATTACCTTCTTTTGAGCCTTTCATCTGCCTCCCATGTGCACGTGTGTGACACAGGACAACTAACAACCTATCAGCATTTAGTAAATAAAGTAAGAAGTAAGTAAAAAATTATTTTTAAAAAGCTTATCACAGACAAAAGTCACAAAGTACTGAACAATAAAACACAGAATAAAATGAAATATCAAAGCAAAATATGAAATATGACAATATAAAAAACACTCACAGATGTGAGCGCTACCCAAATAACCGTCTGAACAGGTGCGTCTTACATTGACACTAAACAGTTCAATAGATTCTGAAGATCTCAATGTAAGTGGAAGACCGTTCCATAACCTTGGAGCAATGGCTTTAAATGTGGGATCCTCTTGTGTCTTTAATCTGGTATGAGGAACCAAAATGAGATCTAACTGAGCAGATCTCAGAGCACGGCCTGAGGTGTGGTGCTGAAGGAGGTTCGTTATATGTTGGAGAACTTGACCATGTAGAGCCCTGTAAGTAAGTAACAGAATTTTGAACTGGATCCTAAATTTAACTGGGATCCAATGTAAAGAGTGTTAAATTGAGGAGATGTTGGTCCATTTGTGAGGCTGTGTTAAAAGCCCGGCAGCTGCATTTTGGGCAGTCTGAAAACGAGACAAACCAGCTTTACTTAGGTAGGTAAAGAGGGAATTGATTAGATGAAAGCATGGATAAGCATGGTAAGAACAAATCTCAACTTGGATAAGTTTCTTAAATGAAAAAAACAACTGAGACTGAGACACATGATATATGCATCAAAACTCGGAGATTGATCAAATATGACACCTAAATTAAACATGGATGCCTGAGAAGAGGTGGAGATAATTAAAAGATAGCAGATAGTAGCCAGGTGAAGATCAGGAGGGGCAAAGATTAACACCTCAGTTTTCTGAGCATTTAACTTAAAGTAGTTGGTCAGTAGCCAGTTATTGCCCTCGGACAATTGACCGAATAAAACAACGTTTGTAGTTGTTTCGGCTTAAAAGAACACTAAAGTGGACGATTGTTGGCATAAACATGGTAGGAGATACCATTAAAGTAATTGATAATTTAAGCTAGAAGAAGTATATACAGTACAGTGAAAACAAGACGGGTCAAAGGACAGATCCTTGGGGCACCCCACAAGTCAAAGAAGCAGGAGCAGAATTATACTCGCCCACAGAGATGGAGAAACTCCTATCAGAAAAATATGATGTAAACCAAACCAAAGCTGAACCAGTGATACTCACAGAGTGATTTAACCATGCAAAGAGGGGCTTTTAATCAACCATGTCAAAGGCTGAACTAACATAAAGCAGTACTAACACAGAAAACTCGCCTAAGTCTGCAGCCACCAATAAATTGTTGGACACTTTATGGAGTGCTGTTTCTGTGGCATGAGGCTTTTGAAAGCCTGTCTGGAAGGAATCTAAAAGCTTTTATTTCTCAAGGTAAAAAAACAGCTGTTGCTCAACAATCTTTTCTAAGATTTTTGAGAAAAATGGGAGTTTAGAAATGGGCCTGTAACTTTTAGGACCAGAAGAGTCAAGATTAGGTTTTTTCAACAAAGGATGAACAGTAGCATGTTTAAAATAGCTAGGGACACAGCTGGACTTCAAAGAGCAGTCTGATACCAGTCTGAGGCAAATAGAGTCAAGAACTTTTAAAAACAAAGACACCAGTAGTGTTTTGGAGCATGCAACACAGTACAGAACATGTCTATTTCATGAAGCCCCACTTTGTGTGCATACTTTTAGATGGGGAGGAGTCTCATTTAAGTATGTTGTAAAATATTTAGTATTAAGTAAATAATGTTGAAAAAATGGGCAAATATTTTACACTATATAAACAAGAGTTTTTAAAAGTGTTCCATTAAAAAGTCCGTATTTGTTATTGTGGAATTAGTCAAAATCATTTACTTGATTTTGTAGAGAATCAAGCAATGGAACCATAATGAAAATAATTATAGTCATTATTTCACCTCTATTTGAGACTTTCCTCTCTTTTTTACTACATCATCCTTTTAACATTAATTCTTGTTCTAACTACGAGTTCTGTCCCTGGACATCAGAGTTTCACCTTCTTTTATTTCACACCCAGTGATCTAACATTTTTTGGTCTGAGATGCTTTTGAGGGTGTCCAAAAAGGATCAATCAAGTAAACTAAATAAAACTAAAAGACGTTATAAAAGACGTTAGGGGTCACTGTTGCCCCTTAAACCCAACAGACAGACACGCAGGACACAAGGTGAAAGAAAGCACTATGAAGTTGTCTTTAACTATTTTTCTTCTTATACAGTGCCCTCCAAACACCACAGCCACAGATAAACAGGCAAGTAAACACAATACACTATAAACTCCAAACTTCTCTCTCTCTATCTCTTCCTCCACACCTCCCAGCAAGCGTTGTCCACCTCCTCCTGACTCAGGCTCTCTTTATATAGTCCCTGACCCAAAAGTGCTTCTGCTCTCCATCCATGTGACCTGCAAACATTTCTGGATCAGATGGAGAACTCAAGTTTTTAATCAGCACTTTGGTGCGTTCGTCCTTGTGACCTACTAGTACTTCCGGGCAAGGTGAGAACCTTGTCTCCCAATGTCTTCCCACAGCATCCCCTGGTGGCACCCACAGTACTCAGCAGGGCTGTGATAGTGAACTCCATGTCCCATGCTGCCCTGTGGGAATCTGAGGCACCACTACCGTCCAGGGAAGCTGCCATCTATCATCTTGGGGGAAGCAGTGTCTGAAAGTAGCTGTCTTCCCCTATCCATCCATTCTTTGGGCATGCCGGCTGTCTGTTACATGACAAAGGACAATAAAGACATACTAGTAAATAAAACTATGGGCATATGGTTTCAATAAATGGATTTCTTTACACATACCGTATGTACCTTTTTTCTTTAGAATATAATATTATTTTGGATTTGTCGGCTCTAGCTTTTTGCTACCCTAGGCAAGGTTGTAAATGTCTCACCCAAATCCTGGAAGTTTTGTTTCTACTGGGATAATCTAAAGATGTTAAATCAAAAATACAGGGAGGGGATGTATCATCACCCTTGGTGTTTCAAGTGCAAAGAGTTTCTTAAATTAAATTAAACACAAAGGAGAGTATTGATCGTTAAAGTATCTGTAAATTACATTGAATTATTGGTATGAGTGTATCACTTGGTGTTGTAATGGCTACGAGTGTTTGTAGATCATGGTCATTGATGGTTCAAAAAATGCCATTACCCCAGAGACCTTGTTGACCAAGACAACTGCCTAATTCGCCTAAATAATAGAGCTGGTCTTGTATGTATACCTTTATGACTAATTTGTGTTCTCATTTGTTTATGAATGTATAGAATATATAGAATATTTCTTACTTATACATAAGTATTTACCAAGTTTCCCCCTTGGTATAAATAATGTTATATCTATCTATTGAGGGATGCTTCAGTCCCTGAAACTGAAGACACAACTATGCAGATGTGAGTTCTAGGTTCAAAAGACCTTTTATTTACAGAAATATTTCCAGAAACCTCAACAATTCTGTGTTGTTTTCTCCTCCTCTTCACAAACAATTTAAGACCACCTCCTTCCGGCTCCAACTTTCCAAGTGAGATGGAACAGCTGATCCTATGATGAACCCAGGAGTACTTCCAGTGTCAGACCATTGCATCTAGCAAGGACTTCCCAGTCAGGAGGAACAGCCATAAAACAAGAGAGTTCCCTCCTGGCTGTGTGATCTGGAAGTCTGGGAAACACAACAGGGCATCGCTGCTGAATTACAGTTCCTGCGTAACCCTGTGAGAGCCAAACCAGAAACATGCCAATGGAGCACTTCCACCTATCAAACTGGGGAAACAGTTGCCTTGAGAAGCAGTCCTCCTATGTTCATTTGCTATTCCTGCCTCCCCATTGAGGCAGATAGCAGCACCCATCTTCGTCAGGATGCTGACTCATCCTGAACAACACCTTCCATTCCAGCCAGGGTGCCAGTCCATCTGTGTCCATCACATTATCTATCTTATATTACTACCATAAGCAGGCTATTTTTTAATTGTTGTTTTTTTCTGCATATTTAGTTTTGACCACTGGTTAATGGTTGTCGGGATTGATTTATAATGTTGGTAGTTATATGCAGTTTGCTACATAATTATGTTTTGTCATCAGAATGTATTTTTCTCATGTTAATTTGAAGTTCTTTGAAATGCAAAGCTCATGTTTCTGTGTATTGATTGCTGTAGTTATACTTTTGGCTGTATGGTGTGTGACAGATGGCCCTTTCTTGGCCAGGGTGTCTCCTTAATGGAAGGACTGGGGGAGCGGACATGCACAGGGGACTACCTTCTCCAGAGTGCAAGATGGCAGCCCACCCGGTTTGGAGTGGTGCAACGGATTCCCAAAGGGCTGGAAGTTGCAGTTCGGGACAGCCCTGTTGAGTTCTGTGGGTGCTGCCTGGGTGTGCTGCAGGAGCGATGGAGTCTTACTACATTGGGCTTCCACCTCACCTGGGAGTACTTCTGAATTTTGCTGATGGGCCACCTGAAGTGCTCCCAGGTACAGCATAAAAGGGACCGCCTCACTGCATTCAGGGAACCAGAGTTGGGAGGAGGATGAAGCTTGTTGGAAGAAGAAGAGTGGAGGAAGAAGGAGACAGAGAGAGGAAGAGAAAGAAGTGATGTGTGCTGTGAACATTGTGCTTAGTGTACTGTGCAGTGGTGGAAAATGAATTGGGAAGCATTTCCCACTGAATAAAGTTGTGTGTGTTGCTGAACTTGTGCTTGGTGTCTGTCTGTAGGTCAGGTTTGGGGAGCTGGTGCACCTCAATGCAGGCCACAGGTGGAGGTCACTAACTCTTGGCTTTGAGTTCCTTTTTTACAGTAATCATGTATGTCATTATCTGTGTCTGACATTGTATTGGGCTCTTTTGCTTGGACTCAGAGATGTGGAAAATCCAATGCTTTTATTACTTGCTTCAAGAATAATGACATACCAGAGAGTAGCATTAAAAGTGGCCTTATGTACCCAATAGAACAGGAATGGAATCAGCTAAGTGTCTGTTTGTGAAATGTCTTAATTTTACACTTTAATCAATAAGCTTTATCTATTCAACCCTTCAATAAGAAATATAGTTTTATTATGTATTGATACAGGGCATCACTAGCTTTAGCAATTGTTAGACGTTTAGCTCCCCTCCATATTATTGCCACTAGTCAAAGAGTGTGTGTGTGTGTGGTGGATCCCTGTGTTGTTTTGTGCAGTGGCAAAGGGTGTCCCATGTTGACTTTTGTAAAGTCATCTATGCACGTCAAAACAGGAGTAAAGGGGGACCTATGCCCTTAGAGATCTGTAGCTAGATGCTGGTGGTCATGATTGAGGTGTGTGGATCTTTTCAAAATCATAGGCTATATGCCAGAGATCAGGAGCTAAAGCCCTGCAAGTCCAGTAATGATGCCAGTGTACTGATGGCTAATACAAATTATATATTTTCTGTTAAGATTTAATATGATATATTGATGATTTATTTCTCTGGCATACAGAAAAACATTCCTAACAAAAATATCATCATTACTGGTAGAACCATTTTTAATATTACATTTCAAATCTGAACCAATTACTATGGCAAAAACACCCTATACTGTCTGACCAAGAGCTTTCATTACATGTCCTCTGTGCAAAATGTCTTTCAGGTTAGCAATTTTAGAAAGTTTTCCGTTTTCCTGTCTTTTTATAAGTTAATGAAGAAGTTAATGATCTTGTGACGTGTGGGTCACAGACTTGCACAAGAGAGAAGGAGGGGAGTTCAGGTTTCCAAAAAAATTAGCTTTATTGTTGTGAAGACAGGAACATTCTCAAAGCATTCATTCAAGCGAGAGCTGTTACCCATACACATGCAGCATGCAAGCAGTGATGATTACGTTGTCATGCTTTTGCTCTTTTCACAGATCAAAATAACAGATAGCCTTCCTGCACAAGAGAGGAAACAGAAAGTAAGCACAAGACCAGGTCAGTGACAGGTTTTAAATGTTCCCCACATCAACCATTGGGCAACAGACGTGTTACACGGTGACCCTGCAAACCTGCAGTTGCACCATCAGCTGACAACTAGTCCCTACCTGCATTAGCAGAGTTTCGCGCAAGCCCAGTTGTGGTGTTGTTGGGGTCTCAAAAATCTCATAGTCTCTTTCCTTATATTGGGAGAAAACAGTTTTGCTTGTAATACTATCTTAAAGTATTATGTGTTACGAACACGTAATGTAAGGCATGTGCTCAGAGGAGAATAAGAAAAATTGCCAAAAAAAGGGGTAAGTGGAAGCATAGACAGGGTACAGGCTGAAGTCAGAATACCAAAAGAAGCCAATTGTTTATCAAAACCTAAAAGCACAAACCCAAGCTGGTAGTCAAAAAACAAATCAAATCCAAACATTAAAATCATTGTGGCATGGTCTTTAGCTTCATCTATTCTAGCAATTATAATCAAGAATATAAGGAAAGTGGATCTAATGTGTGGATACCAAAAATTGCATGTTCACATCTTAAATAAGTGGGACAAAATGACATAATAGTCCTGTCACGTGACCAGCAATGAGTTTAATAACTATAAACAAAAATGTCACAGACCACATGAAACCAGAAACAATATGAAATAATGTAACAGAAATAACAAACAACAATAAAAACAACTCTAAAAATTCCAAAGAAGAAACGTGCATTTTCCTGAAAGGCTAAAACACCGGTTAATCACACTCTGTAATGTCCCCCAAATGGTGTGGTACAATCTGGCAGATATTCCATCTGAGGGAGGATGTTTACCATCATTAAGACAGTGAATAGTTCAGTTATTTAATTTTGGATTTAATACTAGAGCATCATTATATTTGTCAGTGTAATACTTGGTTCCTTTACTAGAATGTAAATGTAAGTGTTGTAGAAGATTAGCCCGGCTACTGACAGACACTGAGACACAATGTCCAAAAACACACACGTTTATTATTCTTTTAGCACACAAACCCCAATAAAACTCAGTACTTTCTTCCTTCCCTCTCTTCTCCAACCACCTCTACTCTCCTCTCCCACAAGCTCTGTCTTCTTCCTCCCGACTCTGGCTTCCCAAGTGGAGTGAGGCTGCCTCTTTTATACCACACCTGGTAGTGCTCCAGGTGTTCCTCAATCAAGTTCTGGTAGCGGAAGTGCTGCATGGGAATCCGGTGTGCTGGAGACCCAGGCTCCGGATCTGCCAAGTTGCCCCCTGGCGGTGGTCACGGGCCCCAGCAGGGTTGGGCTTCTAAGTCCCAAACCTGTGGCCCTGATAACCAAGCGGACTGTCCTCTCATGCCCCACGGAGGTACTGTTTCTGATATGTCCACTCCCCTGGTCCTCTCCTCAAAAGGGTGTCCTGGCCAGGCAAGGATCCCAGCTGTCTATCACAGTGTTTGTAGAAGACTTTTAATTTTGGATATTCTTGTCAGTTGTGGTCTAAACTCCATCCACCATTTTCCTGAAACTTACATAACTTATAGACTTTTAGGAAGTTAGTTTGTGGTTAACACTGGAGACTGGAGCAGGAGGATGTTGCATGTGCTAACATTACTGCCTTAAAAACTCCAGGACATTTGGTCTGAACAGCAGCCTGGTCAATGTCAATATGGACAATGCATGTTCTGTCTGCGTCTGTATAAACTGTAATTTTCTCTAAAACACAGGTTGCAACCTTCTGCTTACCAAGTTGGGTTATGGTTACATAATGCAATAACAATAACAGAGTGGGTTCAGTTTATAAGGGAACATAGCTATTTGTTTCTTTTATTCATGGCCAAAGATGTTTATAATACATAGTAATGAATTTTGGATCTCAACATCCAGCATACATTCCCATGTTACTAATGTATCTATTGTGACACATTTGTTATTTTCTTCATTAAAGGGTTATTCAGCCACCTCACAGACATCAGAGCCTGACTACACAGGCTTACCTAATTTCTACTGAGCCATCATTTTCTGATCCTACAGTGCAAATGGAATCAGAGCCTAGACAGAAAACATCTTTGGACAGATGACTCCAAATGTTTAAGATATGAGTGAAAACTTAATTGCCTGCAGAAAAAAAACACTAGGGAAAATGAGCAAACCTCCCCATTTCTATTCCTCTCATTGCAATAATGTAAGCAATCTCAGAGGAAGGGATGTTGACACTACTAGAGTAAGAATTTGTAAAGCTTACGAACAGTGCTGGTTGAGGCCTATTTGGAGCTCTAGGCGATGGGGGGGCTGGGTGAAGGGGTGTCACCCCACAGTGTCCATAGTGGGTAGTCAGTATTAGACTTTGATAACCAAGGGGAGGATGTTTGTTCCCCTTGGTTTCTGGAGCAGGCACCCTCTCAGTTACATAATTGGTGCTCTCTATGTACATAACACAGATTTTACAGGGTGAGAGCCCTTTAACATGCATAAAGTGTGCTCCCAATGGATTGACCAGCTCACCATTCCAGTGTTTTTGGTGTGGTTGTCCCGTGCAGCCCTGGCAAGATGCTGCCTGTGTCGCCCATACCTAAATCCGCCTCTCTTATGAATACATCAGGGTTATTTTGTTAATTCTTAAATATCCTTAATGTTTATAGTGTTACAACAGACCAAAGTTATAAGGTCTATATGTGTAAGACAGTTGGATTTGTGCACCACCCTACCAACTATTTTTTACACTTAAGCTTTGCTATATGAAAGAACTTAAAATATAAATTCAGAAAAATAAGTGAAGAGTCCAAAAGGGAGCCATTAGCTGAATAAAAACCAGAAGTCTACAGGCTGAAGCCGGTTCTGATAATACATCATTCAAATATTCACAGCTTTTATTTTATATCTGAGCATCCCTAAAAGACCGTTGGTGTTTGTGCTAACTTTGGCATGTATTCTTTAAGACAATTATCAAATCAGTACAATAATGGCCAAAATTTGTTTTTAGAGAGTACAGTAGTCCATCTGTTAAAATACAAAAAAGTAATTGTTTTATCCTTTTAATTAAAAATGTAATACTAATTTCAGAAAAGCCAAAATCACAGTTTATTTGTATGTTAGCAACAGGAGTTTGTGTAGTGCAGAATTATTTGAAGCACACTACATGAAAATCACAAGCAGTGATCCTGAAGAAACAGTTTAATAGCTCTGCCTGTCATTGCAACAGAATTTTGTTCAGTACTTGGAGACCAAACACTGTCCACTTAATACATAAAGCATATCAAACACTGATGTTAAAACATTCTTGACTCTAGCTATGCATTTCAAACAGAGGTCCAGGATTTTGGCATCTGTGCTGTGTCCAGGGCTCAGAGGGACCAATTCCCATTACTCATACTTTTTAAATTGAAAACAATCTTAATGAGGGACCAGTTCCCACTACTCATAGTATTTAAATTGAGAATAATAACTGGTACCTGTTAGGATATCGATGGGTATGAACAGTTCAGTTCAGCATGCAGGTGAAATCTAAGACAATGAGAAGAGTCATTATAGAGTCATACAGAGTCATTGAAACAGATGCTAGTGAGCTTGTTGACTTTATTATATGTGGCACATATGACAGCTGGCATTTCAGGTAATTACATACTTCATTACACAATTGGCTTGCATTCACTTCCAGTATCATTTACAATGCTATCATACAAGAAGGGGATTCTGCCTGTAGGACACTTATCTTATTTGGACATTGGGTTTAGCAGCAAAAAATAAAGATATTTACTAATTACTTAGATTTTATTTTTTGTTCAGGTTTTACATATCATACTTTACTAGACTGTGTAACATCACCTTTTCTGGCCCACTGAATCCTGGGTTGCATAGAGCTAGAGTCTATACTGGCAGGACTGGGAACAAGGAAGCGCACCAACCCACCACAGGGCCCACTATCACACAGACCCACATCGGGCCAATTTAGAATTAACAGTCATCAACCTGACCTGTCCATCTTTAGTCATGTGAAGGAAAACCAGTGCAGGCATGGGGAGAATTTAAAAATGTCATACGGGTAACAACATGGTGAAGGTTTAGAAACCTTCACACATCCATGTTACCACTATACCACCAGCACTGCACACATTATCACAAATAACATTCAGAGCTAGCCAACAATCACATTGTTATCCATGAATAGAGAGAAGAGTTAAAAACCCTTATAAAATAAATATTAGACTTCAGTGCAACTCTGATTCCGCACATTTAACACAGACACTATCATCAGGGATACCAGGAAAAAAAGGACAACTGACTGTTGCTTCATTTAGGGGTGTTTTCTAGGCTGTGAAGGTCAAAGGTTTGGCAGATCAGGATCCGAGGAATTTATTGCTGCAGTGAGATGCCAAGAGGAAGAGGTAGAATAAAATAATTTAAAGAAGGCTGGAGTGGTATTCATAGTCCAGTCCCCCAGTTTGGCAGAGGGTGTCCAAAATATGTTTTGACCATAGTGCAGAATCCCACAAGTGTGTCTGATACTGTACTTGCAGTCTTACTTGTAGCAAAGTGTGAGGCAGTTGGAGGGAGCACACGGACAAATGTTCTCGATGTGATTGTACGGTGATTGCGATACCCGGTGATGCATGGCATGGCACCAGACGTATTCCTGAATCAGGACTTAAAAGAGTTTCTGGACCCCCTCACATGGAGACGTTTGAGTTGGGAGGAATTCAGAAGCAAGGAACTTATCTAGCGTAGAAAAGCCACAGTTGAAAGAGGAAGGCTCGAGGTGTGGAAGAAAATTGGCTACTACTTTGTAGATCAGACATGCAAATGTGGCATAGTGTTGATTTTGTTTTCTTATGGTGATAACCCTGCATTTTATCATTCTACACTAACCTTCTGTACATCCCTTTGACTTTCTTTAATAAAATCCTTCTTTTTTGTGACTCAACAGGATACTGATCTGGATACAATGCCTGGTCATGAATGCCTAAGTCATAAGACTCCTACTGTTTATTTGTCCATTCTGTTTCCCGCTCACTCATTTGCCATGGTCATGCAACTTCTCCTTTCTAATGTGTTCCTTCTGACCGCCAGCTGGAGTTTTACAGAAAAATGAGAAGGTTTTTTAAATGTCATCAAAAAATAAGAAACAGACACTGGAGACAAAAGGAATGGCGCATACATTTAATGGTGCCCCTTTACGTCTGGTCATTCTTGAGTGTTGCCAAAGGTTACATTCAGGAGAAAAAGCAGAAGATTAATCTTATTTACAAGTTTCACTATGCTCAATGTTTACTGCAATGGTGGTGAATATGAGATAGCATCAGAAGGTAACCTGCAATAAAAACTTGCAGACCAAGATATTAACCAGAATTGGGACGAATTAATGAAACAACAATAGGTCCTAGGGTCTCTAAGGCATTCAACCCCCTTTAAAGATTTAAACCAGGTTCTTAAGAGTCAATGTGCCTTACTTGAATAAATAGATGAGAAGCTCTTCAAATGCTGAGAACTGAATAGGGCACTCTATTCATCCATGGGCAGTATAACATGGAGGAACATCCATTAGAGGAGATCATGTCTTTTAAACTTCAATACCCTAGAATTTCTTACTTGGAGGGCAAAAGTTGAACAAATAGTTTTGGGCAAGTGGAATTGTAAGGTGTGGTGAGGGTCATGTTTCCGTAATAAACAGCAGCTGATTCTAGAAAGAACAAAAGTTTATATAACAAATATTACCTGGAGCTGCCAGACGGACTTCAGAGGACGGAGGCTACAAAACAATGTATATGACAACTGTTCATAGATCTGTGTCCGTGTGCCTTAACAGAGCAGAGCTTTAAGAAGATTTCTTACATTTTTTTACAGGTTAAGTGACCCAACACCTTTCACAGCAGGGTCATACGAAAGACAGCAACCCCACCTGGATGAACTGCACTTACTCATACATCTCCATTCACTCATATTGGCAAATTTAGAGTAAAAATGAATATTAATAACTTAAATTCAAATGTTTCCATGTCAAATTAATCAAATAATGTATTTATTTTCTAACAAACTACTAAACAGGTAAACAAAAGTCACTAATGTTATACCTAGTTTAGTTTATTCTTATAAACTTTAGTTAGACTATGCTACCAGACCAAAAGATAATGGTGTAATAGCAACTGAGGACAGCAAAACAAAAATCCAGAAAATAGCACATTTACATTTACATGTATCTGTGGTGGGCTGGCGCCCTGCCCTGTGTTTGCTGGGATTGGCACCAGCAGACCCCCGTGACCCTGTAGTTAGGATATAGCGGGTTGGATAATGGATGGATGGATTTACATGTATTCACTTAGTAGTTGCTTTTATCCAAAGAGACTTACAAAAGAGGTCAACAAATTTGAGTAAACATCAGTCCAGGGGCTGTTTGGGTTACAGTACAAGGCTAAAAAACTTATCATTAGAAGTGAAGAACTGAATGCAAGCTAATTACACTTTCTTGGTTACAAGAATCTATCAAAGCCATTATTAGAAATTAATTGAACAAGAGAGTCTTCAAATGCTTCCTAAACACATTGTGGGAGTCAGCAGTTTGAATGGAGGTGGGCAGCTTGTTCCACCAGCTAAGAGACGCACATGAAAACTGATGCAATGAAGAGGTGGCATCATTAAAAGCCATTCTTCAGCACCCCTGAGAGTGGGAGAAGGACCAGAGGACTTCACAAGTGTCTCTATAAAAATACGTACTGACCCTTTTATTACTTTGTAGGCATGCATCAAGGATTTTAACTTAATGCATGCTGCCACAGTGATCCAATGTAGTGATCTGAAAAGAGGAGTAATATGTGCCCACCTCAGCTAGATGTATATCAGATGTCCAGCTGCATTATGCATTATCTGCAGTGGCTTCATGACACATGCAGGTTGGCCAGCCAAGAGTAACAGTAGTCCAGGCTTAACAAGACCAAAGCCTTGACAAGGAGTTTTGCTGCATACACCATTAGATGTAGTTTGAACTTGTGGATTTTGTATGGAGTGAATCTGCAAGACCTACGTAGGTACGGTTGTGAAATTGTCAATGAAGAACAGCTGGTCACAGAGTCACAAAACTGTGTACTGATTTGGCATGGGTTAGTAATAGTGAGCCGAGCTGAACAACAGTAACAAACTTCTCTGAGTCCATAGTATTCAGCAACAAAGCAAACCAGTAAAGTGGCTGACCAACCGTAAATTGACAGCACACCACAATCTCTCAGGAATACCAAAGCATCATATGCTAAATACTATAATTAATAAGTGTACAATACCTGGAATATAACCATCTAGTTCTCTGTTAGTAATAGTTGATTCCTACTTGTGAGGTGCCCAATCACTCTGCAGGCTTTGTTTCATAATCAGAATAAGTAGACTGACCAATAAAAAACACAAAAGGGTCATTAACAGCTAGTAATGATTACCACACTGCGTACTACTATACAGTATATTTTACCATTTATTAAATTGGTATTTATGTACTGATAAATAGCACATTTCACATGCATCTATATTATTGTGGCTATTTCTTTACTTAAATTGACATACTATGTATATTCTGTCGCATGCACATGCAAGACAGACAGCTTATTGTCTCTAATAAATGTAATTACCTGCTGAAGCAGGGGTTGACACTGTTCTCTGATCCTTTCCCTCTGCAGACTGAGTGACTGATGACCCTACCATAATTGATGTCATCTTTAGTATTCATCCTTCAAGACCCACCCATTCCTACCATCTGCTTTCATAAACTGGCAAACCAGTTACCTATTTTGGTTCTATGGCAACTAAGTGCATGTTTAATTTTCTCAAACTGTCAAATTACACAGGGTTACTAAGTTGGTACCCCAATCTTTATCTGTGTTCTTTGTGTCATTTTACAATTCATTATATTAAAACACTTGTTCAGACCCATTTCATAACATAGCCAAGCTTACATGAATGTCTCACATTAGCAGTGCTTTTCTTGCACTTATCTATTGAATGCAGCAAGGAAGTTTTGGAGAAACTTGCCAGAAGAGCTTTGACAGGCAACTAACAACCCACCCCATAGATTTTAATTCTCATACACACATTCTTAAATTTCCTATTTTGCTATTTATCATGTTTTATCATTTTATGATATATCATGGAGCTCTTCATCAATGCCTCAGCTTGCTGATTGAAATTATTATTAGCGTCAGAATGAACAATGAAGTGTAGTGGTACAAATTTTTAAGAATAAGGGGATGTGCAGAGCTGTAGTAACTACAGGGGGATAAAATTGATGAGCCACGGCATGAAGTTATGGGAAATAGTAGTGGAAACTAGGTTAATCATCTGTGATTGATGATTAGTGAGCAGCAGTATGGTTTCATGCCAGGAAAGAGCACCACAGATGCGATGTTTGCTCTGAGGGTATTGATGGGGAAGTATAGAGAAGGCCAGAAGGAGATGCATTGCGTCTTTGTTGACCTGGAGAAAGCATATGACAGGGTGCCTTGACAGGAGTTGTGGTATTGTATGAAGAAGTCAGGAGTGGCAGAGAAGTACGTAAGAGTTGTACAGGATATGTATGAGGGAAGTGTGACAGTGTCTATGGTAGAGGTGACGGATGTACAATATTCAACGTGGAGGTGGGATTACATCAGAGATCGGCTCTGAGGCCTTTCTTATTTGCAAAGGTGATGGACAGGTTGACAGACAAGATTAGACAGGAGTCCCTGTGGACTATGATGTTTGCTGATAACATTGTGATCTGTAGTGATAGTAGGGAGCAGGTCGAGGAGACCCTGAGGAGGTGCAGATATGCTCTGGGGAGGAGAGGAATGAAGGTCAGTAGGAACAAGACAGAATACATGTGTATAAATGACAGGGAGGTCAGTGGAATGATGAGGATGAAGGGAATATTGTTGGTGAAGGTGGATGAGTTTCAATACTAGGGATCAACAGTACAGAGTAACAGGGATTGTGGAAGGGAGGTGAAAATGAGAGTGCAGGCAGAGTGGAATGGGTGGAGAAGGAGTAATTTGTGACAGACGGGTATCAGCAAGACTGTGTTATATGGGTTGCAGACAGTGGCACTGACCATAAAGCAGGAGACAGAGCTGGGGGTGGCAGAGTTAAAGATGCTAAGATTTGCATTGGGTGTGACAAGGACAGACAGGATTAGAAATGAGTGCATTAGAGGGACAGCTCAAGTTGGATGTTTGGGAGACAAAGTCAGAGGGGCGAGATTGCATTGTTTTGGACCTGTGCAGAGGAGAGATGCTGGGTATATTGGGAGATGGATGCTACTGATAGAGATTCCAGGTAAGAGGAAAAAAGGAAGGCCTAAGAGAAGGTTTATGGATGTGGTGAAAGAGGACATGCAGGTGATGGGTGTAACAGAGCAAGATGCAGAGGACAGGAAGATATGGAAAAAGATGATCCACTGTGGCGACCCCTAACGGGAGCAGCCAAAAGACAAAGAAGAAGTCAGAATGAACACTCTGCATATGATATCTCACAGGCAACAATCAGAACACCAGATAATTGCGTTTCTTAACTGCAACTCTGAATTAATTGCTGAAGAGGCTTTCAAATGTGTGGAAGATAGCATTTCTTAATAGACATCTTCCATTTGTTTCAGTACATATATTTTTAGTAATGCATATAAGACTTGGACTGATTTTAACTAAGTCACTATTCCCAGTGAATTAGAATTAAGTGGAACAACAGAATCAGAAGATGATACAGAAAGTTACTCCCTTAGAGTTACACTGGATCTCTTCAGCCAATCAACAGCCTGATGGCAAATACCATCAGATGCATTTTTGGCAAAGGCCTAATCAGCTCTTTAAACAGAATTTGTGATCACCTTCTTGTCAATACTGTTTGTCCAGTTTCAAAATGATGAGCTTTCAGTTTCTTGACATTCTGCATTGGTCTTAATTGTGTGCTTTAATAAAACAAGTAGTGTATGATGAATCCACACAGGTGTAACAGGAAACAAGTTAGATAAGGATCTGTTGGCTCCTTGGTCATTTGCATATTACTGCTAATAAAGAGCCATTAAAAACAGTGAATGCAACTGTTTAAGACTGAGATTAGCAATTAAGGGTGGGAAACTTTAACAAGAGAGACCACTAAAATGAAGTATCAAAATATCACATGAGCAATAAGTGCTTCATCAGCAATAATTAACTTCTCATTAAGAAATTAGGTTGGAACAAAAACCTGCAGTCAGTTTGGCCCTCCAGGACCAAAATTGCCCACCCTTGCTCTAGGCTGTTCCTGAGGTTTGGTTGTAACAAATCTCTCTCGCGCACAATTGTTTCTTTAAAATACATATTTGGTTAGTTTTTGCATGTATAGAACTTTCTTAATTTTTTAACATATGGTTTAGATCAATGTTTTTATTAGAAATTGCTGGAAGGGCTTGATTGAAGCTTTGAACAAATCTCTGCAGGGTCATTGGTAGTTATGATGATCATGTAATGTGTCAAGGTCAAAGTGAACTTTATTGTCATCTCAACCATATACAAGTATACAGATAGACGAAATTGAGAAGCTCAAGGTCCACAGTACAACAACATGACGTGCAAATAATAAATTAAAAATAGAATTAAATTTTAAAAATTAAAGATTAAAACACAAACAAGACAAGACATTGTGCAAAGATAGGACAAAGAAGTAGCAGCAATATTGATGTGTAAGATATGTAATAAATAAATAATAAATATAGATAATACAGGAAGTATCAGTGTATGATAATAGTTGTTTAAGACGTGTATAAACAATGACAGGTCAGAATGTTTCACAGCAGAAGGATAAAGAGTGACAAAATCTTTAAAGGTCAGTATGAGATTTTCAGTATTTTTTTTTTTCTACATGCACACTCATCTTTGCAGGACAGTAGTTTTCATGTTTAAAAGTTCTGTTTTTTTAGAGGTGGTTGAGGCTGTGCGGAAGGTCCCAGGGGGCAGCCTGGTGTTAAGGAGTCTAACAGCTTGGGGGTAAAAACTCTCCTGCAGCCTGGCAGATCTGAAAGTGTGAAAAGTCCATGTGAGGGGTGTAAGGGGTCCTGTACAATGCTGCAGGCCTTGCAGAGACTGCGTTTGTAAAATATGTCCTGTAGTGAGGGGAGAGGCACCCCAATAATATTCTCTGTTGTCTTCACTATCCTTTGCAGGTGCTTGTGGTCGGATATGTTGCAGTTGCCATACCAGACAGTGATGCAGCTGGTCAGAACACTCTCAATGGTGCCCCTGTAGAACATGGCGAGGATGGAAGGGGGAAGACGTGCTCTCTTCAGCCGCCTCAGGAAATGTAGTCTCTGCTGGGCTTTCTTGATTAGTGATGAGGTGTTATGTGTCCATGTAAGTTCCTCAGTTATGTGCACAGAGAGGAACTTGGCACTCCTAACAATCTCCACATCTAAACCGTTGATGCTGACTGCGATGTGGGCAGGACATGATTTTCTGAAGTCCACGATTATCTCTTTTGTCTTGTCGACATTGAGAGATAGATGTTTTGCCTGAGGAAAGTTTAAAAGTCAGCAATAGTAAATTGATGGCAACTATTACTCACCTGTTGCTCTGGAACATCAGTTTTAGAAACCAGATTACTGAACTGGGCTGAAACTGTAGAATTAATTATGAATAAGAGGGTTTGGAAGATGGATGAATGAAATGAATGATCCAGTGTAATCAACGTATCTGCTGACAAAGTTACAATTTTGCACTACCCACTGAAATGTGTTTAAAAAAACTCAACTTCCTGCTCTATTCCTGGCCAGTAAATGACACTAGCTGCTTCACCCCCACTCCAAAATGTTCCTTATGGTGCTCATCTAGAATTTTGGCTCTTGGATTAGTGGGAACAATGACTCTTTATTTCCCACAACCAGGGCTTAAGGTTAGCTCTTCTCTTCTTCTTCATAAGAAAAGTGAATTTGTGTTTGTTTGTCTTTGCATTCTGGGTTGCAATGAACACTTGTGACATGTTCCTGTCACACCTGATTTTATTGTGCACCATTTCTGCTGTAAAGGATAAACTTTCCAGTTTGTTGACAAAAAATATTCAGTTCTTCACCATCCCTTACATTGCTGTCTATCGCTTTAAGGGGAAGGAGAAAGGGGAGGGAGACAATGCAATTGCATAGCATAAAATGCATTTGAATACAATTTGTTTTTTTTATTTTATTGCAATCATTCCATACAAATAGATACATTTTTACAAAAAATAGGGCTGAAACTAAATCAACCCCCACCCCTGAGAAAGACAGCAAGGCCAACAGAGTAAAACTTAAAGCTAGTAAAAATAAGTAAATTGATGAGTTTAATAAACAGAGAAAGATAAATGGAGAAGAATAAGAAATGGGAAGAGAATCTGCTTTCTCAGTGCTTTAAGAGCTCAATCTAAAATGTTATTGATTAGACCCTGTCAGGTTTTGAAAACGTTCTGCACAGATTCTCTAAGTGAGAATCTGATTTTTTCCAATTTCAAACAATATAAAACATCAGTTACCCACTGACTTAAAAAAGGAGAGTTAGGATTCTTCCAGTTGAGCAAGATAAGTCTACATGCCAATAATGCAGTAAAGGCAATCACAGTTTGTTTGTCCTTCTCCACTTTAAGCCCATCTGAAAGAACACCAAACCCAGCTGTTAATGGGTTAGGAGGTATTGTGACACCAAGGCTGTGTGAAAGGCATTTAAAAATTTTGGTCCAGAATGATGTTAATTTGGTGCAGGCCCCAAACATGTGGCCCAGCGAGGCCAGAACTTGATTGCAGCGTTCGCAGGTTGGATCTTGCCCTGGAAACATTTTGGACAATTTTAAACGAGACAGATGCGCTCAGTATATAATTTTGAGTTGAATAATTGTATGCTTTGCGCATATGGAGCTCGACCGAATTCTCTGCATTGCTACCTTCCACTCCTTTTCTGATATGTTGCGTGAGAGATCCTTTCCCACTGTCCTCTTGGATCTTTGAAAGGGAGGGACTATAAAATGGTTTTATATATTGTAGAAATGCTGTCGGAGTCTTCGAAACTGAGCAATATTTTTTCCAGCATAGAGTAAGGTGAAAGATGAGGAAAATCGGGCAGGTTCTGTTTAACAAAGTTTCTAATTTGAAGATAGTGAAAGAAATGTGTTGCTGGAAAGTTAAATTTGGAATGTAATTGTTCATATACTGCAAAGACGTTGTCTATGTACAGATCTCTAAGTGATTTAATCCCATATGTTTTCCAGATATTAAAAACTGCATATGTTTGCGAGGGTTGAAAAAGGTGGTTCTCATGCAGAGGTGCCACAGATAAAAGATTCTCTACCTTAAAATGCTTCCTACATTGGTTCCATATTCTGAGTGAGTGAAGCACAATTGGGTTGTTAGTATATTGGCGATAACTTGCATTTATAGGGGCACAAAGCAGGGAATATAAAGAAGTGCGGCAGGATTTTATGTCTACTGTGGACCAAGCCTGTGTATGTTCATCTATTTGTGTCCATGTCCAGGTTTTTATAGTTTGTATGTTTGCTGCCCAGTAATAAAACTGAAAGTTATGTAGAGCCATGCCACCTTCTGCCTTAGGTCTTTGTAGGGTCGCTCTTTAGATACGTGGATGTTTTAGGTTCCAAATAAATGAGGTTATGGTTGAATCTGATTGCTTAAAAAATGATTTATTGATGTATATTGGAATGTTTTGAAATAAAAAGAGAAGCTCTGGCAATGTTTTGTTGAGAACTGTGTTCTGAGTTACAACTCAGAGCAACATATTAAAGTTGATGAGCAACTGTTTCCAACCAAGGTCCGTTATCCTTTCTTACAATACATCGCGACCAAGCCTGACAAATTTGGCATAAAGTTTTGGACTGAGACAGATTTGGAGACAAAGTACATGTGCAATGCCACTCCTTATTTAAGAAAAGATCCCAGTCATCCCACGGGAGAAAGACTTTCCGAATCTGTGGTCATAAAGCGGGCATGCTCATAAAATACACGTGTAATGCCACGAAAAGTGCACGCAGACACTTCAGTTTGCAAGCATTCTACAGTGTAAAGTCACAAGTACAGTGCAGTGCTATAGCGGGTCATTATGTGAAAACAGCAGTGTCAGATGGAGTGGGGAGTAGGGTAGGATCGTGAACACGACTGAGAGAATGAAACTGAATAAATAAAAAAAAACAAAGCTAACTTTTAGCTTTAAAAGTTATCATAAATTACACCGGCTGTTACAGACTGGAATCAAATGTATGTTTTTATTCTAAAATAGTAAGTATACGAGCAGCTCACTTCTCAAAACGTACTCGTCCGGAATCGAACCCGTGAAATTTTGATTACCAGTCAACAGCTGATACTGTTGCGCTACCGAAGCAGTCGTAGTAAATTTATGTCAATGTCACACCCTAATGCTGATTCTTTTTTTGAATAAAAGCACACTTGTTCTGTTATATTTGTACCTTTTGTGAAAGTGTTTCTTTGATATTTGGACTTCAGGCTCCACACATTATAAACTTCATGTCTACATTTTGTCAATTATTACTAAAACAAGAAAAAGTTTCTGTTTTAACGATGTGTTTACTGTACATAGATTGTTTTAGACACGGAACACACATGAAATGCATGTGTTCCAAATAACAATATAGTATTTATAAAAGGTGTGATTTTGCTTGACTTCTCACTCTATACAACTCCAAGCAACTGACACGCAGGTAAACAGACTTGAGATGAGAAGACTGTGCGCCGGTGGGGGATGTGATAGCAGGCTGCTTGCTGTTTGTTGCTTATCCACACATTTACAGGACAATAGACGCTAACGTAGAGGTGAGAAGCGATTTAATGTGGGACGAATCTAAGAGTTTTTTCGTAGGCTCTGGTAATTCTAGTGCTAATTCTCGATGATACACCTCTTCATTGGGAAGAAACACTACTTTTCCCTGATGGCAACACGAATTAGACGATCTACAAGTCCCTGACTTAAAATTTAAATCCGAACATTATTACCTGTGTTCATATATTTGATCATTTTTCGATGTTCCGTTATTTCACCGAGTAATAATTTCCGTTTGTTTGTGCTAAAGTGACCTTTACTATCATTTTTATGAGACTTTTGAACTTTAATACTTTCATTATCTCTAATATACTCTGCATGTGTATCGTGCCAATGTTTTTGAACCTCTTTACAACGTTCTACTTTGTCATCTACTCTTTGTTTTTTATTTCCGGCCCAAGGCGTGGTTAAATCTCTTTGCACAAAGTCTCATCTCGCAAGACATGAAATTACCTCTCTGAAAAAGTCTTATCTTGTCACAGGATTTTTTTTTCATAATAGAGAGATATTAAAAATAGCAGTGGCCCTAATGCTGACCTCTGTGGAACACCTCGTAATATCAGTCAGTTGCATTACCACTCTTTTGCTTCCTGTGTCTGTGCCAATTTTGCACCCATCTACATGCTATACCCTGGATTTCCACTTCTTTTAGTTTGTGGCACCTTATCAAATGCTTTCTGAAAGTCAAGACAAATAATATCATATGATCCACTTTGATCATATCCTTTTATTGCTTTCTCAGAGAATTCCAGCATGTTAGTAAAACACAATCGATCTCTTCTGAACACATGCTGATTGTTATACTCTTATTCTTGCTATGTGTTGCTCTCTCTTTCCCTTAGTAATTCCTTCAATTAATTTACCTGTGCTACATGTTAAGCTTACTGGCCTATAGTTGCTTGGATCTGTCCGATCACCTTTTTCTTTATAAAATGATATTTGCCATTTTCCAGTCCTTCGGAATTTCCTCAGTGTGCAGTGACCTCCTACAAATATGTGTCAAGGGCTTATATATGTACTCGCTAACCTTCTTAAAAATTAGAGAATAAATATTATCTGGTCCTGTACCAGTACCTCCTTAGTAGTCCCTTTTACCGTGGAGATTTTATTTTTTTATTTATGTGGAGATCTCAGAAAAATACAAGTTTGGAGTATTTGCTATTTCGCTGTCTGTTATTTTTTAATTCATCTTTACTATTCCTGATGCACTTCACCTATTCTATGACTGTACTTTTAATGTTAAAATACTGTAAGATTCTCTTTGGGTCATTGTTCACTTTATCTGCTAGATTCCTTTCTAACTGCCTCTTAGTTTCCCTAATATGTGACAGATGGCTGTGGTTCTTTCCTGGCTGGAAGGCCAATATATTGGAAGGGGGGTGGTCAGATGTGCACAGGACAGTGCCTCCCCCAGAGCGCTAGATGGCAGCCCCCCTGGATTACAGCAGCAGCTCTGATTCTTGCAGGGCTTCATGGGAGTTTGCTGTACAGTAGCCCTACTGAGTTCTGTGGATGCTGCCAGGGGGAGCTGTGGAAGTGGCAGAGCCCTGCTACACTGGGCTTTCACCACACCTAAGAGTGATTCCAAATCCAGTTAATGAGCCACCTGGAGCACTCCCAGGTGTAGCATAAAAGGAGCCGCCTCACTTCACTTGGACAGCCAGAGTCAGGAGGAACAGGATGAAGCTTGCAGGAAGAAGAAGAAGAAGAAGAAGAAGAAGAAGAAGAAGAGGAGGAGGAGGAGGATGTGGAACAAGGAAGAGAAAAGTTGCTTGTGCTATTGTGGGGAGTGTAAGAAAAGTGCTTCCCCTCTATAAAAAAGGTGTGCTGTTGGGCGTCTGAGCGCCCTCTGGTGGTCACAAGTGGCATAGTTGGCAGGATTCCTGGCTGCATGCAAGGCAGGGACCTGTTAAAAAAATTTCTTGTGGTAACCTGACACAGCAGCTCAATCGCACATACATGGCAGCACAGCAGCATGTGCTGACTCAGTACTGTGGCTCTCAGAAACACTGCACCCTTCCACAATGGGAATGGAGGATAGGATGCAAGCTGTTGTCATTGACAAGGGAGTCGTTGTTGGAAGTTACGTGGCCATTTGGTAGAACAGAACTCCTGAGGGTGGGATCCATACAGAGGTATGTGCTACCTCTGACTCTGACGAGATATCACGAGTGTTTTTCGTACCTCTCAGATAGGAAATGCCCAGAAGCCCATTCCTGTTCAGTATATGCCACTAAGAGTGATGATGGTGGTCCTATGAGACTAGCCCCACAGAAGCATGGGAAGATCCAAGTAAAAGGAGGCCCATGTACTGCATGCAATCCTGTCTGCCAGATTGAATCCCACAAAGGGGGGGAGGGTGGTGATTAGATAAGCTGCACACCCTCAAGCAGGTAAGGGGTTGGCGGGACCGAATAACCCTAGCTCATTTTTCACCAGACTGAGGCTGTGCAAGAAATGTGCAGGCATATTGGCTCATGGTTGGCAGGCACAGATGAGTGAAGCCAGATTCCACTGGTGACCAACACATTTAATGGTGTGTTGGTTGTATGGGACATGGAAAGGGTGTTCCAGCCCATACAATCTCTGTTACAGATCATTGGGAACCTTAAGACAATGATCGAGGAACTGGAGGCGATGGCCGAGGTGCCCCTGATACAGGCTGAAGAATACATTTGGCAACTCAACATTGGACTGTCATTTAAGGTAAATTTGGTGGTACAGGTAAGTGTATCCTGTACTGTACAAAATACAGTCGTCCCTTGCCACTTCGCGCTTTGACTTTCGTGGCTTCACTCTATCGCGTTTTTTTCTCATGCACGCTTCTGCGTCACTACGCACCGGAAGTAAGTGTTTGCGATTTCTGAGAACTTTTATCTAAGCCCCACAATGGCTCCTAAACGTGCTGCTTTTTCTAAGCCTTCTGACAATGAAACTAAGCGCTGGCGGAAGATGCTTACCATCCAGGAGAAGGTGAAACTCTTGGATATGATCAAAGATGGCAAGAAAATTGTGGAGGTTGCCAGCCATTACAACTTGAATGAGTCCACTGTTCGCTCCATCCGTTAAGAGGAAAAGAACATCTGTGCAACGGCTACTGTCTCTTTCACCAAGGAAGCAAAATGTGTCGTGATAAGTCGTAATAAGTTCATAGTGAAAACGGAGTCTGCCCTAGCTGTTTGGATCAGCGACAGCCGCAAGAAAAACATTCCGTTGGATTCGCTGGTCATCCGGGAGAAGGCGTGGCAGCTCTATCAGCGCTTTACAGCGGACGAACCTCAACCAGGACACTCTTCTGCAACTTTCATGGATTTCACGGCGAGCAAGGGTTGGTTTGAGAAGTTCCAGAAGAGGTATCATCTGAAGAGTGTCGTTCTCCACGGAGAAGCTGCCTCTGCTGACCAGCTTGCAGCAGAGGACTACGTGAACAACACGTTCCAGAAGATCCTTGAGGAGGGCAAGTATCATCCAGAAGAGGTGTTCACTATGGACGAAACAGTACTGTTCTGGAAAAGAATGCCTTCCTGGACATTCATTTTCAAGGATGAGGCCAAGGTCCGTGGCTTCAAGGCGTATAAGGATCGTGTGACTATCGTCATGTGTGGTAATGCTGAGGGGTTTTTGCTCAAGCCTGCCCTTATCTACAAGGCCAAGAATCCTAGGGCCCTGAAGAAAAAAAAACAAGAACATGCTGTCAGTGCATTGGATGCACAACAGCAAGGGCTGGATCACGAAGCAGCTGTCATCGTACTGGTTTCACGAGTGCTTCATCCCCCAAGTCAAGCTGTATCTCACGGAGAAGGGACTTGAGTTTAATGTCCTTCTCCTCATGGACAATGCTGGAGGTCATGCGTAAGACCTATCCTACAACAGTGTGAGGATCGAGTTCCTTCCTCCCAACACCACTTCGCTGATCCAGCCCATGGATCAAGGCGTTATTCGCACGTTCAAGGCCCTCTACATGTGAAACACCCTGCAGCACCTTGTTGAAGGCATGGACCTTGAGGAGAACTTCGTGCTGAAGGAGTACTGGCAGCAGTATACCATTGCGACCTGTCTGAAGAACATCCAGGCAGCGTTGAAGGACATAAAGACGGAGACCGTGAAAGCCAGCTGGAAGATGATGTGGCCTGAAATTGTCCATGACTACAGAGGATTCACCCCAGAGGATATAAGCAACTCAGCAGAGGATAAGGCAGTTAGGCTAGCCCGGATGCTGAGAGGACCAGGTTTCGCGGATATGACCTGCGATGACCTTAATGAGCTGCTGGAGACACATTTGGATACCTTAACTGACGAAGATCTGGTGGAGATGACTAAGTCTGCGGGTGAGGAGGAAGAGCAGCCAGAGGTTCCTGGGGGTGTAGAAGGAAAATTTTTATATTAACATAAAGAATAGCAAAGAGCCATAAAAAGTAATTAAAACCTTCTAAAATATTAGAAGCCAATATATTTGGCTCCAGTGCCACCAAAGGAGGGGTATGGGTGTTGAAGATTGAGAAGAACTGTGAAGGGTCTGTATTGGGCTCCAAAGAAGAATTGAACCAACATCCCCTACCTTTCTTTTGGAATCAGGTTAGATAATGAGGCTTGATTAAGCTTCAAAAGGGAGGAATGTAGAAGGAAAATTTTATATTAACATAAAGAATAGCAAAGAGCCATAAAAAGTAATTAAAAGCTTCTAAAATATTAAGATTAAGCATAAATTAGAATGTTAAGCAAATAAGATAGGTCAAGCAAATAGTTAACTAAAAAATCAGTTATATTGCATTATTTTTTAGGCTTACAGTAAAATTTCCAGAGTAAGAAAAGAACAGCAAATTGATGCACCGAAACCAGTTTTGGACAGGATAAGAGTTTGAGAACACCTGTGATTCAAGGCTAGGAAGCGATAACACAGAGAAGATGAATCTGAAAGGCGCGTATCGAAAACCAGCTGGGTTGCTGAATCAGCAGAAAGGCTTTTGCTGTAAGCAGGGTCACGCTGACATAATGCATGAAGAGAAAATCTTA
>JANRMT010062793.1:32002740-32026054 GCA_026402145.1 Polypterus bichir lapradei
GCTGTAAGCAGGGTCACGCTGACATAATGCATGAAGAGAAAATCTTAGTAAATTCAGGCATTAACAAAATACTAGAAGAATATTAGAAATTAACTTTAGTGTAGAAATTAAGACAAAATCAAGCATGCCAAGCAATGATTAAATGAAAGCACATACTGTACTACACTTCTTTTTAATTAAAGCTTAAGCTTCAGGTCACTATTATAAAAAAAATTTGGAAGGTTTAAGAAAGAAAATGATGAGAGGAAACCCATATATGGAATTGAAGCCTTGGCCAGTTAGAGAAAATGGGAACAGCATAGAAAAATAACAAATTCCACGAAGGGGCCAGTGATAGGAAAATGAGGAGATAATAACGGTTCCCATGGAAACTCAAGGTTCAGCTGGACAGGAGTAGAAGGGAGTCAGAGAAGATGGGCAAGAGAGCTCATTCGAGCGAGGTCAGAAAAGATAGGAAATGACATAAGAAAAGCCCAAAGATGGTAAGAGGAAGCCATCCACCCAGTCTTAGACCAATCAAAATAAGCTGAACAGACACCAAGAGGAATAATGGACAGTAAAACCAGGTGCAGAATGAGCTAATCGAACAAGGTAAAAATGATAAGAAATTGTTATAAAAACTTCAATTGCTGTAATGTTCGGGGCTCAATCTCATTCGGCCGAATTGGGTTGAGTCCGTGTGGTTGATTTATTGCAATAAAGCCTTAAAACACTGTCTGTCTATCTCAAGTCCTAATAGCCTTTATTTTTAGGTAAAAAGCCTTCTGATGATGAATTTTTCACCCCGACAGGGGTCAGGAGAAGGAAGTTGGCCTTACACTTGAGCGTCTCTCGCAAGTCGTGAGAACTATTAAGGTAGTACAGGACATGATTGGCGAATGGGACCCACAAATGATGCGTGGATTGCAGTTCTGGAATGCACTTGATGGAGCAATAGAACCCTACAAAAGCCTCCTCATGCATATGAAAAGACAGCGCCAGCAACTGCCTATCACGATGTTCTTCAGCCGCGCACCCAGACATCCACTGCCTACTCCTAGTACTCCTTCAGCGGAAAAAGACAACGCACCTGCTGAAGATACTGCACCACCTGAAGACTCTCCTACTGAGGTCGTGCCTTGAGAGGAGCAGTAACCTTGCTCTTCTTTGCTGTGCAGTACATCTGTTCATCATCGAACAAGTTGCACTATTTTCATAGGTTAGTGGTTGTGTGTAAGAACTGTGTGTGTGTGTGTGTGTGTGTGTAATTAAATGTACAGTACAATAATAATAATATGGCATTTGTAACGTCTAATATGTCTTATTTTCTCTTATTTTGTCTAATATATTGGGTAATATGAGTGTAATGGCGACTAAAGGGTGTTATTTCATGTCTAGAGGGCTCAAATAATGTTAAAAACGTATTTAGAAGGTCGTAAACAGGTTTTCTATGCGCTAACTGCGAAAATATTCGATTTATAAATAAAGAATCCTACTTCGCGGAAATTCACTTATCGTGGTAAAGTCTGGAACCAATTAACCATGATAAACGAGGGTCGACTGTACTGGAAATCCAAGCGAATTGCCCCAAGATGTGATTCCTGAAAGAAGGAGAGTAGCTGGAAGTCCAACAGTTGATGTAAGCGTGATGACTGACTGCTATGCGATGGGGGAGGACAAGATGGAGCGGCTTAGTGGTGCCATCCGTTGGAACCCCCAGCCCCTCACCAAATCAGCGGTAGTCACCCACAAGTTTAAAGGGGTGCAGACAATGTGGAGACTCTCTTCATGTCAAAGAGAGACCAAGACTGTCCTCACGCCCCAGAGAAGGAAGGAGACCTGAAAGAGAAAGCCAGGGTCCCCAAACAGTGCAGCGCATGAGCCTGTGTTTGCACAAGCACTGGAGGGCCAGAACCAACCTCAGACGGCCGTAAGGAGCAGGAGTTTCTGTCCTCTTTTCATTTCTGCAGGTTGCGGAAGCCAGGAGGGTCACATCTATGTTTCGAGTGTAGACGGCTGGGACATTGCTGGAGACGCTATCCCTATGCATGGCAAGAAGATGCCAGGAGATGGAGATGTCGCAGTGTCTTCCCGCTGCTTTCTTGTTTATATTTTACAGGGCAGAGCCGTGAACTGGCTGATGTGGATCATGCCTCCAGGAGAAAGATAACCATCGTGGGATGAGACTCTGCATCCCACAAGGCTCAGCTGAGGAAGGGCAATGTGACAGACGGCCATAGCCCAATATATAGGAAGGACCAGGGGAGCAGACGTACACAGGACACTACCTCCCCTGGAGCGCTTGATGGCAGCCCCCCTGGGTTGCAGCAGCACCTTAGATTCCTGCAGGGCTTCATTGGAGTTTGCTGCAGCCCTGCTGGGCTCCGTGGATGCCGCTGGGGGAGCTGTTGAGGTGGCAGAGCCCTGCTACATTGGGTTTTCACCATACCTGGGAATGATTCCAGATCTGGTTAATCAACCACGTAGAGCACTCTCAGGAGCAGCATAAAAGGAGCCGCCTCACTTCACTTGGGGAGCTAGAGTTGGGAGGAAAAGGATGAAGCTTGCCAGAGGAGGAGTGGAGGTGGAACAAGGAAACAGGAAGAGAAAATGAAGAAGAGACTGTGGTGCTTGGGAACTATGCTACTCTGGGGAGCAAAAGAAAAGTGCTTCTCCACTATAATAAAGGTGTGGTGTGTGGTAAGACTTAAGGAAGATACCTTCCTAATGATTACCCTCATGGTCTCATATGCCTTTTAATTCACAGTAGCGTTATTAGACTTGTACACTTTATACAGCTGCTTTTCTTCTTTTGCAACTTCTTTCTCAACTTTTTATTTTCCTACCTATTGCAAAGTTTGGGATGTACCTGTCCTGTATTATATGTAAAAAATTTCAATCCTGTTCTAATGCTCCTCATCTGACCCCACACTTAAAAGAGATTACTTAAGATTAGGCTATATCTGACAAAATGTGCAGCACAATTCCTAGTCCAGGCTTGTGAAATCTGGACTATGGCAACTCTCTGATGCCAGGATGGCAGGCATGTGTCACTAAGCAGCTGCACAAGATTCCTAATGCAGTGGCATGTCTGGTGTTTAACCAGCCGAGAGTGGAGCATATCACTTCTCTATTAAGATTACTACACTGGCTGCTTTTAGCAGCATGCATTAAGTTCAAATCCTTGATGTTTGCCTACAGAATAGTCAGTGGATCTGCACCTACGCATTTGGAGACACTTTTGAGGTCCTGTGCTCCTTCTTGACCACTCAAGTCTGCTGTTGAATTGAACTGGTGATGTCATCTCTGTGTGGTATCAAATCTCAGTCCAGACTTTTTTCAGCTCCTAGCTGGTGGAACGAGCTATCCACCTCCATCCAAAATTCTGTATTTTGTTTCTGGACTCTTCACTTATGAAGATCAATTTTGTACACTTGTTCTCTTACACTTGTTTACAGAAATGTCCCCAGACTGATGTTTCAGGCTTATGTTGACCACCTTTGTAAGTCACTTTGGATAAAAGCATCTGCTAAACAAATAAATGTAAATACACTTTCTTGTCATATATTTCTGAATTGGTGAAGTGGAAGGGTTTGAGGGTTCAGTCTGATGAAACATTTTGGAATGCAAAATCTGCGATACTATACATGTATTGACTTATATTTCAGTGAACTGTGCTTTACTGTTTTTGTTTTTTTTAAATAATATTTAAAGCTGAATAATTTGCATCTGCTCCAATTATATGAAAATGTAAAAAGTACAGAACTCTGATCTTATAAATTGTTACCATTGATAAAGGCATCATATTTAAATATTTCTTTAACAGCATGAAATGGAATTATAACCAATTTTCTAAGCACACAAAAATAGTATTAAATATAGTCAGTCATTGTCCAACCCCCCTATATCCTAAAACAGGGTCACGGGGGTCTGAGGGAGCCAATCCCAGCCAGCACTGGGCACAAGGCAGCCCACTGCTGGGCACCCACACACCATGGACAATTTTGGATCGCCATTGCACCTAACCTGCATGCCTTTGGACTGTGGGAGGAAACTGAAGAACCCGGTGGAAACCCAAGCAGACACGGGGAGAACATGCAAACTCCACGCAGGGAATCCAGGTCTCCTTACTGCAAGGCAGCAGCGCTACCACTGCGCCACCATATATATTTAATCAATTAATTTAAATAATGTTCATGGACAGGGTACAATTTATTCAGACCCGGTTCCAAGTTCGTGTATACTGGGGTATTTACAGTATTCGTTTATGTTTTATGTAAAATAGAAAAAAATAACATAAAATAAACAACCAGCGATGGACTAGCGCATTTTCCAATAGATTCTGTGTACCGTGGAAGTAGCACAAAACTTTCTTCGCATAATCCAGAGGCGCGGTAAACAGTTCTGAACATATATTTACATTTTTAGACAATAAAGCCCGTTCGTCATAAAATGTTAACGGTTTTTGGAACCAACAACTTAACGTAACTTTACCTAAAAGAATAATTATACAACCTTCACTTCGGAGAAACAAGAGTTGGTGTAATATCCGCCTGCGCTGCCGCCCCACCCACTTCCGGTAGACAGTTCCAATTTGAGAGGACTGTCGGTAGCGACAAGGACATCGGCGCGAAGAAAACAGTCTTCTGTGGTACGCATGCGCGTGTCGAGGGACGCTATGGCTTTGCTAAGGAAACGGAGCACAATACAGCGCGGCGGCAGGACGCTTTTCGTTAACAGATTTCTTTGCTTGGACTCCAGCTGTGCATGATGCCTGTCCGTTTCAAGGTAATGTATATGCTGTAGTTTTGTGAACAACAAAATTAAATACGCTTGTGGAATCTGTATAGTTATTTTGTCTTGTATGTAAGCTTCAGCGTTTTGATATCGACACAATTGTTCTGTCTTATATTGGATTCTTTTAGCCCATTCGAGCAGTAATTCAACTAAACAAACGCACTTGGAAGCTTTCGGTTGTTTCACAGATAAATGTGCTCTCCAAACCTTCTTTTAACTGCTTTAATTAAACTTGTACCATGTACTGCTGTTGGTCAGCATCAATAGAGAAGGAAAAAAATGTTTTGCATACTTTAAGACGGATGTAATTCAATTGAAGCACCTGTTTAAGCTATCCACTTAGATTACAGAGTCCCCCGACAAATAATTTTGTTTTCAGGTGATTCGTTTATTTTTTTAACAAACGAAGACTGCAGCACACTTCCTTTGCTAAGATATATATTTTTAGATAATCGTTTAATACATTTAAAGTATAGATGCAAATATTTTTTATTCTATATAATTAAGATCAGTTGTTTGTAATCTCTTAATTGGTTGCTTTTTCTTTGGACAAGATAATTGTATTACTTGGGTCTGGAGAGAGAGAAGGAGGGGAAAAATAAAAGAAACAATGCACAAGAAAAGAATAGGTTGAAAAGGAACCCATGGCTTCAGTGTCTTTGCTCATCCTTTACAAACTTCTGCTTAGTTCATCTCATCTCCCTGTTTTCTTTGTATTCTGTTGCCTGTTGCTTATGTGGTACTCTCCATGAAGTGCCAGGCTTATAAATAAAAATATTTTTAAAGTATGGCAGGAAACAAAGAGCATCTCTAGTAAAACCACCAAGTAAACATAAGTAAATGAACTCCACACCATTAATTACCTCCCTTAGAAATCAAATACTATATACTAGACCTATATGCCACAGTGATGGATTGGTTCTCCTGCCTTGCATCATAGTTGCTGGCTACCTATGATCCTGAACTGCAAAAATGGATGGAAGTTAATTATCTGGCATTTATTTAATAGAAACTTCATGCTGACAGTGTCCTACTCTTAGGCTTACTATAATGTTAATGAGTAATAAACACATTTCCACACAAATTGCTACCCCTCACTCCATCTTTACATGATATTTGTATAATGTGCTTAGGAGAACTTGGCTCGAACCCTAAACCTTGAAAATTGATTAGGTGGTTTTGTGTGATTTTTTTTTTTTTTTTTTTGCCCTGTTTTATTTTTTGGTGTTAGGGTTAGGCAATTATGTGCATAATATTAATCGTTATCTGCAGTGTTCTTTATGGAAACAATTAAAGTGCATTTGTGTATATTTAGCTGGCATGGTGGTACCACAAATTGAGGTCTGGATTGAGGTCTGAACTCTTGGCAACAGTCACTGTCTTTGTGGCATTTCCACATTGTTCCCATAACTTCTTTAGGTTTTCTCTGGGTACACCTCATTTGTCTTCCACATGTCATTGTGTATACTATGTTAATTGGCCACTTTAAAATGTGCTGGTGTTAGTGATTGTGAGTTTGAATGCATATGTCCTGATATTTGCTTGGTGGCTGTCCAGTGTATGTTCCTGCCTTCCTTCTTTGTGCCCAATACTTCCTGTATAAGATCCCTGTGACCCTGAATTTCACAAAGCTTATTATGTGTAATGAATGGATATTTGGACATTTCTTTCTCATTTTGCTTTGTAGCACTAACTGTTTTTTGTGTTCTCGTTATTGCTTCTTAGATCCACTTTGTTGATGTTTCTGGCCAAGAATGTGCATTGAGAAAGGTGTAAGCTGCTGACAGGATGTTCTGAATTTTAGAGACATTTTTCTTGAGAGATCAGATTATTCTCTGTAGTTGATTCCTGGTACAGCACAAGATGATGGTTAGATTAATACTAATTTATGCAAATATATGCATTAGAATTGTGGGTAGGTTATAGTAGGGAAAGTTTAGGAAGAACAGTGAAGACATCCTTGTGTAGAAGGTTGTGCTTGAGGCATTGAATGTTCAATATCCCTATTTGTGAAGTTCTACTTTGATGTTGTCTTTTATCCTAAACATTTGATACCACTATTGAAAAGAAAGTGCTAAATTGCTTAGTGTGCCTAGTTTTGGGACTGTAATACAGAATTAAATGATTTGATGATCTGTGTGTGTTCTGTGTGCCTACTAACAGTAACTCCAAGTGTGGTCTGATCGTTTTGACACCGGGTTGTGTTGGGGAATTTTGTGTGTGTGTGGTTTTTTTTTTCTTTTGTTCAGGGATAAATACAGAAGTATGTTTTGGTCTAACCGATTTAAACGTACGGATTTGCTTCAGTATAGCTTAGCAGATGACCAGGTGGGTAATTATTTTCAGGGTTCCATGCAGGCCAATCTTTTGGACATTAGTTGTAAGTGTGGTTGATCTGAGACCTCCTTCATGTATATGTTACACTGCAGGTAAAACCACTGTTACTTTTTCTAATGATTAAAATAAAAATTGTGTTATGCTTTCACATCCAATTTCATTGTAATTCTTCATTGAAAATCCAGAAATATGAAATGTTCTTTCAGTAAATCCCCAATTTATTTTTTACTATTTTTCTTTCCTCAGCTTATTGATCAGTCTTTGTACTTATAAGCATGTTATGCAGCTTTGGCATCCTCCTTAACTACACTTATTTTTGCAATCTGGAAGGTTAAGAATTAAGAACCCCTGAATGCACTTTGTAACTGGCTTGTTCAGGTCAGGATCATTAAGAAAGAACTGCCTGTTTTGGCATCTATAGGTGCAAGGTAGGAACCAGCCCTGGATCTGGTGCCTGTCCATTGCATGGCACACTCTATGTGCACATCTACAGGGAAATGTGTTACAACCCCGCTGATGTACCATTCTGCCTATAACTGCAGAATATATATGATGAGAAAATTAAACCCATCCTTCTAGTTTCAGATATTGACCAGATCTTACTGGCCTATTTACAACATGTTGCAGGGTAGTTCAGCATTGATCACAGCTGATGATTGTGTTGCTTTCTTGAAAGAGAGGTCATAATTCCAGCTGTAATGTGTAGGAAAGTGAAATCCAGCACTGTAATTAATCTAGAACAAGTAAATATTGAGCTGTATTAATTAAACTACATGTGAGTTTGGAAAATGGACAGATGTATAAAAAGGAGTGCTTGCTTAACCCTATGACCTAAGTTTCCTTGTTACACAGTGGTAGTTCATACCATATTTCTTAAACATCTTAGTTTCTTGTATGCATTATTATTCACCCTACTGTGTGGTTTACCTTAGATCTTTTTGTGTACTAAATTGATCAGTAAAGAAGAAAATCCAAAGTAATCTATAAAGGATTTTGTTATCAAGTGGCTTTCCAAATGAACCAGTCGGACATGAAATGAAGTTTTTTTGTGTTCAGCCCAAAGCATCAACTTCATGTTTGGACAAGATTTAGTGTTAGGAAATGCACTGAGAAAAAGTTGTTTTACTTACACTGCTGTATCAAAACCATAACAGCAACAATAACAATAGACGATTCGAACAATGGTTATCAGATTCCTAATGTTGGGGTGTTTTTTTTTTTTTTTTGTTTTTTTTTAAATATTTAAGATTATACTGCTTTGGTACAATAAAATATAATGAGTGTTTAACTAGCAGATTCAAATTTTGTAAGTGTCTGGAAACAACTATTCTCAGTATTTCTCCTGACAGAGCCCAAAGCTTTCTCACATAACAATGAAAACAAAAATCAAGGCTGTATAATGGAAAAGGAAAACAAGTAATTTATTACAGTAAAAATAATAAATATTAATTGTAAGTGAAGGAATAAAATTTCAGAAATAGGTTATGAGTGCAGAGCTATGAATAATAAATTGAACTTCATGGCAGCCTACACAGAGATCTAATGAATGCGCTTTAACCGCTTTCTGTGCTGCTTTATAATTCACTTTTAGCAGTGATCATCAAAAAACCTCTTGTCTTCAAGTAATTTTTGTACTTTAAACTTTTACCTTTTGATGTACCTGTACTATTTTGATGTACCTGAATTAAAATGTATGCGGTAGTTTATCTGTCTGTCTTGTTTTTCAATTGTTAGCTGCGAAGATTAAAATGAAACCTATGGGATTAAGACCTTTCTTGAAATGGAAGCTAGTGCCTTGTTGGCTTACACAGAAGTTGCATATTACATTGTTAACTTTATTTTATTTTTTTTATGTTAAGGGAATAAGTGAATATAAAAAAAATTTTCAGAAAACATTTTCAGGATCTCAAAGCCCATCTGCAGAATGTATGATCCCTTGGGCAGGGCTTCGCTCAGATGAAATAGGTAAAATATTATTATAAATTATTCACTGGAACCAAAATGATCTAGTATGAACAGGAAATAATTGTGTAATTTTTCCTCTTTTAAAATTAATGCAATACCTAGTAATGGTGGACAATGAAAATCTTGGAAGAATAGCAGTGGCAAAGCTGGTGAGCCCGGCAATATTTAGTAAAAATTAGAAACTCTTATTAATCAGTATACATTTTTATAAATTAAATATTACCCTTCAAAATATTTGAATTGTCCAAGCAGACAAATGATCAGCAAAACATGGAAGGAAGAAAATGTGAACATTTTGGTTAATGTATGCAAAATAACTTTGCCATCTTAATTTATAATTCTGTTTGTCCAGTGTTTTTTGTAAACTTTATCTTAAATGTCACAATTGAAGATGTTTTAGTAATGTGTAAATTTTAAGATATGCATATGGAATGTTAAATGCTTGATTTTTGGCCATGGGTTTTAAATAACATAGTAAATAATCGGCTACAGCATATATAGCTTTGAAAAGTCCTTTTGAAAATCTCTGGGATCCATTTTGAAGAAAATATTGAGTTATTTTCACCTTAGTTTGTACCATTCTGACCAACCAGTACAATTTCAAGATACAGTAAACTTACTATTCATTAGGCCTTTGTTAGAACTGAATGCCTCAGTCTCATTGATCAGAAAAATGGGAGGTCCTATTACAGAGCATGGAGAGGTCCTTCAGATTTGTTGTTTCATTTGCTTGTATTGTGTTTAATGCATAAAGAAAAAACCTGATACAGCAAACTATCTTCTTGTGATGTGCCTATTATGCAAACTTGGGTGATTCTATCTTGTTACTGTCAAAAGTTTCCTCCTTTTTTTCCTAGTTTTTTTTTTTTCTCTTTGTAATTTTACCTAAAGGGAAGACCTATATGCTTTTAAGGGTTGTAACGGCCTATCTGCCTGTGTGTCTTCCTTTGTTAATTGCTTTTTTCTCACTATTATGGTGGCAATATACAGTGCAATATTGTTGAAATGACTCTTCATAGGGTGTAGCAACACAGTTTGTTCGTTTTGTTTCAAATTTCAAGGCTTAAGATGATCCCCTAATGGGAGCAGCAGAAAGAAAGGAATTAACATTTATTTCTACAGAAAAGCAAAATTTTTAATCTATTACTTTTTCAATGATAAAGGCTTTTTTGAATTACTCTGGGGGGGAACAAACCTCTGGCAATTTACTGCTATTTTTAACTATCAAAGACAGGTTTTGAAGAAATACACAGATGCTAGAAGGGGAAAATTGGGTGTAAATATAAGGAAAAATCATTACAAAGCTGTTTAAAATCAAACAGTGTATTGTTGCTTTGGAATCTATTTACAATAACATGTAGATTGTGATAAATTGTTTGTGAATAAAGTGCTGATGCACCTTGTTTTTAAAAAGTTAGTTTTATCAAAATGTTTAAAATAAAAAATCCTTTCATCCTTTGTTCCATGTATTTTGTCTCCTCTACTGCTGTGACAATACCCCAATCCCAAATCGCTTGCCACTACACTTATACATATGAGGTGAATGCTGGTGAAAAATAGTATACAGCGAGGTATAACTGCTCATATGCAAACACCCATATAGGCAGATACACCCCAGCCTTAGTCATTGACTGGCAATGAGACTTCTTTATTGACATGGCAAATGCCAGTCTGGTAGGAAACTACCTGAGCTGAAGCACAAAAGGCTCCTGGCTGTCAAAAATTCCATCTCGTAAGCTATGGGAGCCATGGCCAGTCACACACATCCACCCCCACTCTCTAGTCATTTTATTATAATAAACGTGTTTGTTTATACATGCACACAGAATGTATATATGTAATATTGTAAAAACATACGTGACAAGAGAGGAAGAGTTTGGGCTCCGTCTGGACACATTGTGTAATGCCCTGCATGAAAGTAAATAATTGTGACAATAATTGTCATTATCAATGCTCTTGGCACTAATGAGCAAATAAGTGATACTTTAGATGTGGAGAACTGTTCTCCTCTAAAGCAGGTGCAACAAAGAACGACTGTTTCTGATTGAGGAGTGATCTTAAATATCTAAGAGACAAGGAGGGGTAGGGCTTGTGGTGAGTGCACCAGAAGTGATGTTATCTTCTGGCTGTTCCTCTTCCACTCTAGAGGAGATTGAAACCATGTTAATACTGGTGTGTCACTCTTTTTCTTTCCCTGAGACAGCCTGAATCATTTACCCATGAGGTTTTCCCCAGGCTTTGTGTGTGCATATATATATATATATATATATATATATATATATATATATATATAGTATGTATGCATGTGTTATGTATAATATAATCTGCATTGTACTGTTTTTCCACCTTGGCTTGGGACCATGACAAAAATTGCAAGAAAAATGCTCGATTAAAGATAAAGTTAATTATAATGAGCAGAATTGGAACCCGGATTTCACAGGAAGAAGTTAAGTGTGAATAATACAGATATGTGTAAATGTAGGATCTAAAATAAATTATGATAATATAGCGGTGAATTTGAAGGAAGTGTGGCATGGTGTTCCCGTTCATATCTTTGCCCGGTCACTGTCTATATGAATTTGCATGTTCTCATGTCAATTCCTTTCTTCCACACTGTCAGAAGTGAACTAAAATCCTTAACTATTTTGGGCTTCTTATATTCTAGACCCATATCACTTGACTGGAAGATGTGGTCCAGTTTATTCTAATGACCTTAATGGTTTGGGGAACCTCTTTGGTATATCCAGTAAATTTTTGTAGCCTTTGTAACTATGGCTTACCTGTGCTGACCAAAGAAGGCAGGATAAACTGTGGCATACTTGCTGGAGTTATTAATTCATTTGTTTGTTCAGCTCGGAGAACGATGAAAACAATATGCTAAATATACATGCCTGCAAACATTACCTATTGAATTTTGTTAGGATCATCTTACCTGCTGTAATTTTTTTTTTTTTTTGTAATTTCATCCAGATTTGTTTTGTATTTGTGTTTTTTAAAAACATTAAAAGAAATTTTGTTTACATTTCTGAGATATACTGAGACTTGTTTCTTTTTTAACCATAGGCATTGCAAAAGAACCCAGTTTTCATTCCAAAAAAAAAGTGCCTTACTATCGATCACAGGTTTCTAGGTCATTTGTGTGGGATCAGACACAGGGCTCTGAGCCCTATTTTGAGGAGGAGAGAGCTGCAATAAGAGAAGTTCAGCACAAAGTTAAAACTCCTGATGCTCCACGGATGGATAGAATTCCCAGATCACTATCGACTGAAGAGAGACCATACAGTGCTCCTCCAGCAAACAAAGCAAAAATGGATGGTGGGCATTCTCAGAAAAGAGACTCCAAAAACTTGCAAAGTGGAGTAAGTATCATGTTAATATTTGCTTCATTGTAACAGGGTAAATATTTAATTACAGTTGTGATATTTAAGGATGTGTTCAATTTCCCTTAAGTGTAGGTTTCCTGTGTTGTGGAATTGTTGGAAGTATGTTTTTACATAAATAATACTATTAAAAAAAAAAAAAAAAAAAAAAAAAACACCTGATCATTGCATATGTACAGAGTTAGAAAACATTGGATTATTTTTAACAATATTTTTTAAGAATGTACATAGAGCTCGGGAGTCAATCTTGGATCCTGGAGGTCAGCAGAGGCAGACTTAACCATTAGACAAACATCGGCCTAGGGCCCAAATAATAAAATCATTTATATTTTTGAATTAATTTTTTAAACTTATACAAAAATTTTAAACATGCCAAACTTGCTGTTACAGCTGTTTTTTTTTTTTTTTTTTTCTTTCTTTCCCAGTGGCCTTCCATCAATGTGGGGCCCTTCTTCAATCCAGAATATAGTGGACTATTCCATATTTCAGTTCAATTAGAAGTGAAGCCTGAAACAGCAAACTTAAAGAAATAATTCACCCAAAAATGTTTTTTATTGCCTACCCCTTGTAGTTTGTAGTGATGACCAAGAAAAAGCTTTATATTCCACATGAAAACATAACATTAAAAAAAAGTGATGATAATAATAACCGCAGCATTTTCTTTTATCATGGATGTGTATTACTCATGCAGGTAGCCCTTGCTGTATCTAGTGTTCTGGCCCTTGTGAGGGATTTTGAAGATGATGATGCTGCAGTTGGTTCATGTAAGCGTAGTAAGTTGACATGCACTGTCATCCAAAAAGTAACTGCCATACAAAAAGGGTCGGTCTGTAGAGCTGCAAGTGTGCATAATTTTAGTTGTTCGACTGGCTTTGTCTTGAATGTTCATTTTTAAAGAATATGTTTTCTCATGGTGATATCAACAATGGATTTTGTTGGCAGCAACACCCAGAAAGCATATGTTTGGTTGTGGCTCTGTGTGCAAATTGGAATAAAGAGTGTTGTCTACAAATGTGAAAGAAGGATTTTTTTAAATTAAAGGTTTTCCGGTAGCAATCGGCCAAAACAGTTTATTATAGTACTTCATTCTCTATGTTTGGTGAGATAAGCCAATTTATGTGTGTTTCAAATGGTTCATTACGAGCTTCAGTTTTAGTATATCACTGTTAATTATCTTTGTCTTCACTCTCCAAACTTTGAAATAATCTGAGTTGGTTGCAACAGGCAAAACCCATTTGTTTTCCCAATTTTAAGGAAGAGAGTACGGTCAGAAGTGTGTACTTTGGCAGGCATTCGCCTTTGTTGTGAATATGAATTTTGCCTTTGAAGCTTTAAGCTCTAAGAAACAAATATTCAACTCCTTTTGATGTTAATGTGGACATTGTGCCTGAACTCTTGCAGCTAAAAGAAACCAAACTCTTGGGCAACAGGACATAATAAAAATAAGTTTACAACAGGTTCTTTGTTTAATTTTTATTGATTGCATATTACTTGAGATTTGTTTCCAAGGCTTTGCAAACCTGCTGTTCACATGCTATCATTCTGTGGGAACAGTTTCAATTATGAGCAGGTGTTTTAACCTCATTAACATTATGTTTACTTTCAGTAAAACAGAATTGTTGAATTTTTCTTTGTTTTTCCATTAAAAATAATGTTAGTACATGTAAATACCTAAATGTCAGCATTAGTACAGAAGGATTGGTGTTTCTAATGTCCATTTCTGTACTAATGCAGATTTAGTACGTCTCATGTAATATATATTTTGAAACAGTTGCAAGTGGGAAGATAGGAGTAATGTCTTTGTGCATTTTTCTTATACTGTTTGTTTTTTTGGTGCTTCAATGAGAGAGGATAGAATGAAAGTGCCTGATCTATTGTCGCTCGTGATATTGTAGGATATTGCAGTGCATGGCTTAGTGACTGAGTAACACATTTACCCTGTCATGAACATTAACATTTGCTGAATTGTGAACACTGCTTAGAGGTTAACGTGTTCTCCTTCCACTTGATCACATTCCTTTTACCTCTTTGCCATGCACCTACTTGCACCATTATGAATCTTTAGGTGACACAATTCATCAGGCATATCATGTTAATTCTGGCATACAGTGTAATATGCATCTGTTTCACTACCTGTGTCAATATCTGATGACCAATTTACATTGTCATCAAAATTGCTTGATTCAACCAATGGCTAAGTTTCAGTTTGTTCTAATACTGGCTTTACAACTTCTCATTTACATTTCATTGTGTTTTGGTTGAAGATGCCCTGCCACTCATGAATTTTGACGAGTTACCTTAGAGTGGCACAATGCTTAGAAATATGTTTTTTGCAGCATAGTGTTATTTTATCCACTAGATGACTGCAGAGTACTGTTCGGAGTGTTTTTCTGGCTTAATGCCAGACATTGGATCATAGCAGCTATATCCTGAGACATATTTGGAGTTAGCCATTTTCACATAGAATTCTGAGCCTGAGAAAGACTTTTGGGTTATGCAATGGAGGTTAACAAATGAAAATTAGTAAAAGTAACAAATCACAATCACAAATCACTAACACATACATCCTTGCAATAAATTAATTTTTGCTATGTCCGGCATCTTGGGGGCTATTAACTGTTTGTGCAGAAGCAAACCGTTTCATTATCAGAGCAACTGTATAAAATTAATCTGTTGTTATCATTTGAGCATTACTCTTAATAGCTTATAGTAGAACATTTATAATTAAGCCATTTCTTAGAACAACAATTTTCAAAGTTTAATGTATGGCATTTACACATACTGTATACTTGTCTGCATAGGTTCATAGGCACACCTTGATTTTACAGAGCTCACTGCAAAAATCTTTGAGTGTAGAAAAGTGTGATTGATGATTGTGGGATTGATGAGGGTCCCATTATTATCTTTGACTTAGACCACTAAATCAACCCCTGTACAGTGGCTACAGATTTCCATTCAGTCACTTTCTTTTTTTTAATAACCATGATCAAATTTGTTTTGCTTAAAATGTAACTGACTTGTTTGACAGAATGCAGAACACTCCATTATTTCCTTTTATTTAGTTGCCCAATAGTTCACTAACCCACCCAGAGGTCTGAGGCTAAGTTCCAGGTGAGACGCCATTTTTGTTCCAACCGTTCTTAGTGTTAATGTCCCCTTTTGGCAGGAATGAAAACAAAGAAATACAAGCCTCCGGGATCAGAGTTTGATAGCCCTGACACATAGAGTATATTTTTGGTGAAAATGCATTCTACTTTCAAACAAATAATATGGAATGAGAATATCAGTATCTCTAATAATCAAAGAATCAGTAGGCTAATGGTTATTTATTCAATTTATGAAGGAGACATAAAATGAAAAAGTGACAGAACGCTAAGCACATTTCCAGAGTCTTCATCATTATCATCATTATAGGTACTGTTAACCAGTTAATAGAATATTCCCTGAATGGAAGAGAACTTGATTCCTTTATGACTTGGTTGATTCCTTATTACGTTTAACTTGTGTGCTATTATATTTGTTTTTTTTTTTCTTTCATAATCTAAAAGGGAAACTCAATTTATAGATAGGCATGTTTTGCAGAACTAAGAACTCCGATTAGTGTAGAATATATGGAAATACTAAAGTTTCAACAAGCAAGAAAAGTAGGCAGTGGAACACCACCTATTTGGTGATACACAAGTTTTACATTTTATTTTTTTCATACAATGGGGCATTAGTGAAGGTGAGGTATTTTTAACTAATTGATTAAATATTTGTTGAATTACATTGTTTTTATTTTTTTTATTTATTTATTTTTTTTTTTATTAATTTTATTACAATCCATACAAATCAATCAAGTTTTTACAAAGAGAAAAATTAAGAACAAATCGATCCGCACCCCTGAGAGAGAGAGCAAGCCAAACGGCGTTAAATTTAAGACTTGGAGACATACCTAAATTAATAATTTCTCTGTGCCTTTTGAACTTATTTTAAAATATTACTGATTAGATCCTGCCATGTTTTGAAAAAAGTCTGTACGGATCCTCTAATTGAATATTTGATTTTTTCCAACTTCAAATAATATAACACATCGGTTTCCCACTGACTTAAAAGAGGAGAGTTTGGGTTCTTCCAGTTTATGAGAATAAGTCTACGTGCCAAAAGTGTAGTGAATGCAATCACAATTTGTTTGTCTTCCTCCGCTTTAAACCCATCTGGAAGAACACCAAACACAGCTGTTAATGGGTTTGGAGGGATTGTAAGTCCAAGGCTATCTGAAAGGTAATTAAAAATGTTTGTCCAGAATAATGTTAATTTGGTGCAGGACCAGAACATGTGACCTAGTGAGGCTGGGACTTGGTTACAACGTTCGCAGGTTGGATCATGCCCTGGGAACATTTTGGAGAGTTTTAGTCGAGACAGATGTGCTCGATATATAATTTTGAGTTGTATAATTGTATGCTTTGCGCATATGGAGCTCGAGTGAATTCTCTGCATTGCTACTTTCCACTCCTTTTCTGATATATTAATTGAAAGATCTTTTTCCCAGTGTCCTCTTGGATCTTTAAAAGGGAGGGATTGTAAAATGATTTTATATATTGTAGAGATGGAGTCTAAATCCTTGAGATTGAGCAATATTTTTTCCAGCATGGATGAGGGTGCAAGATGAGGAAAATCTGGAAGGTTTTGTTTAACAAAGTTTCTGATTTGAAGATAGTGAAAGAAATGTGTAGCTGGAATGTTAAATTTGGAATGTAATTGTTCATAGGATGCAAAGACGTTGTCTATATAAAGATCTCTAAGCAAGTTAATTCCAAATTTTTTCCAGATATTAAAAACTGCATATGTTTGTGAAGGTTGAAAGAGGTGGTTCTCTTGCAGAGGTGCCACAGATAGAAGCTTCTCCGTCTTAAAATGCTTTCTACATTGGTTCCAGATTCTAAGTGAGTGGAGCACAATTGGGTTATTAGTGTATTGCCGATAACGTGTGTTTATTGGAGCACAGAGCAAGGAATACAAAGAAGTACTGCAGGAATTTAATTCTATTGCGGACCAAGCCTGTGTATGTTCTTCTATTTGTGTCCAGGTTCTTATCGCCTGTATATTTGCTGCCCAGTAATAAAACTGGAAGTTAGGTAGAGCCATGCCGCCTTCTGCCTTTTGTCTTTGTAGGGTCGCTCTTTTGATGCGTGGATGTTTTGAATTCCAAATAAATGAGGTTATTGTCGAATCTAATTGCCTAAAAAATGATTTATTAATGTATATTGGGATGTTTTGAAATAAAAAAAGGAGCTTAGGAAGAATATTCATCTTAACAGTGTTAATTCTTCCAGCTAGTGTGAGATGAAGGGTTGACCATCTATGCAAGTCTTGTTTAATTTTTTCCATGCAAACGGCGAAATTTTGTTGATATAGAGCTTTATATTTACTTGTGATGTTTACCCCTAGGTATTTAAACTGTTCTGCAATGATAAATGGTAGGGTATCTAATCTAATATTATATGCTTGAGAGTTCACTGGAAAGAGTACACTTTTATTCAGATTAATTCTGAGACCAGAGATCTTTTGAAATTCTGTGAGTGCTGCTAAGACTGCAGGTACAGAATTTTCTGGGTCTGATATATACAGTACCATGTCATCTGCATATAATGAGATTTTCTGTTCCAGTCCTTCTCTGCTAATCCCCTTTATCTGATCAGTATTTCGACAATGTATTGCCAATGGTTCAATGGCAATCGCAAACAGCAGCGGTGACAAGGGGCATCCTTGTCTAGTGCCACGTTCTAGTTTAAAGTAGTCTGAGCAAATGTGGTTGATGCAAACTGAAGCTTCTGGGTTAGTATACAGTAATTTAATCCATGCACAGATGTTTGGGCCAAACCCAAACTTCTCCAATATAATAAGAAGGTATTTCCATTCAATCATGTCGAATGCTTTTTCTGCATCTAATGATAATAATATTTCTGGGGTGTTTGATTTAGTTGGTGAGTATATTACATTAAACAGGCGTCGAAGATTGGAAGATAAGTGCCGGCCCCCAATAAATCCAGTTTGGTCTTGTGATATTACCGAGGGGAGCACTTTCTCCACCCTTCTGGCTAAAATTTTTGAAAGTATTTTAACGTCATTATTCAGAAGTGAAATTGGTCTGTATGATGCACATTGTAATAAGTCCTTATTTTGTTTTGGAAAGACAGTGATTAGTGCTTGGCGAAAGGTTTGTGGAAGAGATTGGTTATCTCTGGCTTCTGTAAATGTTGCTAATAAGAGGGGGGGCTAGCTGAGCGGAGAATTTCTTGTAAAATTCTGCAGGGTAACCATCAGGGCCTGCTGCTTTCCTGCCTTGGAGTGATTTTATAGCATCTAGTAATTCTGATAACATCAGAGGTTTATCAAGTTCCTCCGCACTACAAGCGTCTATTTGTGGTATCTGTAATGTATCCAGAAATGCATTAGATTGTGTATTGTCTTCCTTAAACTCAGTAGTATATAGGGATTTATAGTAGTCTCTGAAAGTGTGCATTATATTTTGGTGTTCGACGATTTTATCTCCGTTCGTACTAGTGATTACCGAGATTGCGTTGCGCACTTCTTGCTTGTGAATTTGTTGAGCTAAAAGCTTATTAGCTTTCTCCCCATGTTCATAGTAATGATGTCTGGATTTGTAAATTAGTTGTTCAGTTTCTTTAGTTGTCAAGAGGTTTAATTCCGAATGTAGAGCCTGCCTTCTCCTATGTAGAGTCTCGCTTGGTAGTCTGGCATGTTCTTCATCTATTTTAGTAATTTCGCTTTTTATATCTGCTACTTTCTTGGCCTCGGATTTATTTCTGTGGGAAAGATATGAGATAATCTGTCCTCTTAAGAAGGCCTTAAGAGTTTCCCAGAGTATCCCTGCAGAGATCTCGGGGGATGTATTTGTCTCTAGAAAGAATTTGATTTGTTTGGATATAAATTCAGTACAATTCTCATCAGCTAATAGAAGCGGGTTGAGGCGCCATCTGCGGGGTGAGTGCATGGGGCTTAGTAATTTTAGCTCCAAGATCATAGGTGCATGGTCAGAAATAACAATAGCATCGTATTTGCAAGATTTAATCTTAGGCAAGAAGTTATTGTCTATAAAGAAGTAATCGATCCTTGAGTAACAATGATGTACTGGTGAGTAGAAAGAATATGTTCTTGAATTTGGGTTTAAAAACCTCCAGGGGTCTGATAAGTTGTGATCAGTTATAAACTTTGTAATTATTTTTGCAGTGTTAGATGCCGTTCCCCCTGTGGAGGAAGTCCTATCTAAAAGTGGATTCATAACACAATTAAAATCCCCAGCCATTATAACTTTGAGTGTTCAGATTGGGAATGGATGCCAACAAATTTTGTATAAATTCCTTATCATCAACATTAGGTGCATAAACATTTATCAAGATCATTTTATAGTTAGATAAGTCTCCCATAACCATTACATATCTCCCTTCAGGATCCAATACTACATCTGATGCTACAAATGGAACAGTTCTATGTATGAGAATTCCCACACCTCTAGTTTTCTTCGTTAAGCTAGAATGGAACATTTGGCCAGTCCAGTCTTTTTGCAGCCGGAACTGATCCTTGCTTATTAAGTGAGTTTCCTGTAAAAATACTATTTTAGCATTTAGACCTGTTAGGTGAGAGAGTACTTTCTTTCTCTTTAATTCGTGATTCAGGCCTTTAACATTCCAGCTTACGAAGTTAACTGTCCCATCATGGAGACACTGATTCTGAGTTTTTGATGTCATTTTATAGTCTTATTATTATAAAGACTGAGAGGATAGATTAGGTATAGATCAGGCCTGCTCTCTTTCTCTCCCCCCCTTAACCCCCCACCCTCCCTTTTTGCCTCCCCAAGTGAGGCTAAAACCCACTTCACATAGTCCCAGTCCTCTGACATACCCAGAGACAGAGTACATCCAAAGCAAAACAAGCTCCAATGCAGCGGTGCATTGTTTTTAATTGACTGGTGAGGAGGTGCGGGACTAAGCTGTCTGGAGAAGGTTAAACAATTATATTGACTCCGCATTGAAGTGGGGGAAAAGATCAAGAGTGAGAGGACATTGTTTTTAATTGCCTGGTAGTGGTGTTCACATCTTTTAATTTGAAACAAGTCTTTGCTGACACTGATTAGTTTTGAAACAGTTGCTATTTTCAACCAAAAATGGTTCCAAAATTCTCAAAACCTAACGGTTAATTATTCAAATGTCTAAATAGTTACCCTCAGACATGATTGCTTCTCTTACAATGGCATGAGTCGAATGCCTGCCTAATTTTAGTTAATGCAAATGTAACAGATTTTGACTGTTTAATTTTGACAGTTATTCACTGTCTTGTCTCCTCAAACTTTTTAAACACAACAGATGCTTGACAGACTGAGAAGAGTGGTGTGTTGTTATAAAGAGATCGATTGCATTTTAAAGTGCTCCATTCACTTTACTATTGAAAAGGGCTGTAGTTGTATAGATGTTAAAAATACATTTCTATTTATTTCAGCTATTGATTTGGATAGGATAGTTGCTAATGCTTACACAAGTCTAACACGTTTGGAAAATATATTAAAATAAAATAAGGTAAATAATTTGTGTGATTGATACATTTTGTACTTTACCCCCCTTGTTTTCAAATAATTGCTTTACTGTATCTAGTATGAAGATTAAGGTATATGTTTATGGCTTCAAACTTTTTTGTTTTTAATTTTAACAATTACTGTATGGCATTAGCGAACTATAATTCAAGTAACAAAGATTTTTAGCTAGTTCTTCAATACACAGTAAATTTAAAAAAAAAAAAACCCGCCTAATCCACAAATACTTATCTTTTATTGAAGGTAATGGTTGCTAATTTATTTCTCTCTATTATAATAAAAAAAATTCCTGGGACGAGTTGAGACTTTTTAGCCTGGGACGAGATGTGACTTTCAGAGAGATGCTTTCACGTCCTGCAAGGCAAAACTTTGTGCCAAGAGATTTAACCACGCCTAGGGCTGGAAATAAAAGATAAAGAGCAGATTACAAACTAGAATGTTTTAAAGAATTCAAAAACGTTGGCGCAATACTTATGCATAGCAGGTTAGAGATAACGAAAGTACTAAATTTCGAAAGTCTCAAAAAAATGATAGTAATGATTGCATTAGCGCAAACAAATGAAAATTATTACTCGGTGAAATAATGGAACAGCAAAAAGAGATCAAATATATTGTTCGGATTTAAACTTTGTCAGAGTCTTGTAGAACGTCTAATTCATATTGCCATCAGGGAAAAGTAGTGTTTCTTCCCAATGAAAGGGCGTATCCGCGGGAATTAAGATTTGTTGTTTGGTGAAAGTGAAATCCACGAACGCGAGTCGCAGAGATACAAAGTGGCTGGTGCATAGCACAGGCTGGGGGGGTTGGCGAGCAAAGCCCCCTAGTTCTTCATTCATTTTAAAATTATCAAAGTACTCAGACAATCATGAATTAACAGTTTGTAGGTGGTAGGCAATTCAATGAATTGATTATTCCAAATTGGGAGCTGTTTGAGAGGCTACTAACATTTTCTAGTTCACCCTCAATTAACAGTTAGCAAAGATTTTGCTACTTCTGATTGTAATTTGTAAACCTAAAAGTGTCTAATGAATTACCTAACTGCTAGTTGCAATGATTCATTGTGAATATTAGGTCATTGTGGTGCTTTGTTGATTACTTAGTGTTTTACAAACATTAGGTTTTTATAATCATCAGGTCATACAGCCATGAGTTTGTTTGTTTGTTTGTTTTTAGTGTAATTTAAATATTGAATACATGTTCATTCACTATATACATAATGACATACACTGCCACACTTAAGGTGCTATTTCTTCCATTCAGTTGAAGATAAATTAAGTGACTTGTTTTTCTTGCTTGCCTATTTTACTTTTATGGTTATAAAGATAATTTAACTTAGTATGATTTCAAGCATCTGGAAAAGTGAGTTGGGGCCGCACAGGTTCGTGTCTAGTGACTGTAGTGAATGTTGAGTTATCACCCTTGCACATGTCCCTAATGACATAGCAAAAACTTATATTGGGGATCTGTTTCCATTGGGATGGACTTGGTCAAAATTGGTCAGATTGTCTATTTTTAATTTAAGTGTTCCAGTTTTCCAAAAAAAAAATGCTTTGGAAACATTTTTTTCCTTCCTTCATATAGAATTACAGAATAAAATATCTTTATTTTGCAACATAGTGCACTTAGTCAATTTCCTATATGTGGAACATTTTTAATTGTATGTTTGCTTTGCCTAATCAATCAGCATAACCTTGTTTTGCAGGTTCATAGATCTTTGCAAAAGAAAGCTGGTCTCAGATCAGCTGATCTTAAGAATATGGGTCATTCTACAGAGTATCAAAGACAGTACTTTTGGAAGATGCTTCCTGAAGCCTCTCCTGTGCTTTCTGCTGAACAGGTAATGGCAAACAGTGATTGTGGTTCAAACATGCACTGTTTTCAGTATTCTGTATGACCAATATTGGCAGTGTTTCATTTTGCTCACTTGGCATTTTTCTTCTTTCAATATTAACACTTTTATGTATTTCTTCCTTCATGTTATAATTATTCACTTGGATTAGTAAACTACCTTTGCTATCTTCCATGTTATCCTTATATTTGACTAGCAGAATACCCGCGCTTCGCAGCGGAGAAGTACTGTGTTAAAGAAGTTATGAAAAAGAAAAGGAAAAATTTTAAAAATAACGTAACTTGATTGTTAATGTACAGTAATTGTTTTGTCATTGATATGAGTGTTGTTGTCATATCTATCTATATATATATATATATATATATATATATATATATATAGCAGAATACCCGCGCTTCGCAACGGAGAAGTAGTGTG
>JANRMT010062793.1:32051054-32066955 GCA_026402145.1 Polypterus bichir lapradei
AACAGACAGGAATATTATTCCTGAATAAATCAACTCAAACCTTAAACAACTTATAATATTTTGCTCTCCATAAAAATATATCCTGTCTAAATTATACAAGTTAGAAATAAAGTAAACTTTAAAAGAACAAACATTCAAATTTCTTTACTCTTATGTAATTTTATATAAAAAATAAACTTAGATTTTAAATATCCCAAAAGATTTTGCTCTCCATAAAAATATATCCTGTCAAAATTATACAAATTCAAATATGAACATGCTGCATAACAAAACCTGGAAATATAAATAAAATGTGTTCCTTTCAGCAATAACAAATCAAATCATTCAGTTGTCTTTGCTCATATGTCATTTTAGAGCTGGACGCCTAGTATCTATTTTTGGCAACAAGTTCGTTTATGTTTAGTGTGAGGTTCTGTGTTGTGGAGATTCTCAGGATGGACTGCAGGTGCTCATGAGTGAGGCGACTCCTGTGTGCTGTTTTGTTAGTCTTCATCACTGAGAAGAGCTTCTCACACAGATATGTGCTACCAAACATGCACAAGGTTCGAGCCGCATGTAGACGGACTTTTTTTGTTCTTCAAAGTCACTAAAGCGCAGTGCGCTCAGTTTATCAGCAAAGTGCGTATTTGGGAACACCGTAGTGACGACTTGGTTCAACATTACTTGGCAACAGGGAAAGTGGGGCAAGTTGCACTGGTGCATTTGTGTCTCCCATAAAAGCAGCTTCACTTGAAATCACTTTGTGATTGTGCACGGGTAAAAACGTCCGCTGAAGTGTCAGATTCTTATTTAATTCTTCTGCTTTCTGTATCTTCTGCATTGCATTCAGGTCTTTCAGGTTACCCTGATGTTTTGTTTCATAGTGCCGTCTTAGATTAAATTCTGTAATTACAGCCACATTAGCTCCACAAATGAGACACACGGGTTTACCGGCAATGTCAGTAAACATATACTCAGCCTCCCATCGGTTTTTAAAGGCTCTATTTTCAGAATCAACTTTTCTCTTAAGCATCGTGTGGGCTAGCTTCGCAATAACTTGCAAGCTAGACTTGATTAACGCGGTAAGTGTTCGGCAAGGCAGGTGAAGCGCTGCATTATGGGATCTGTAGTTTATTGTGTTACCAGCGCTTCATATACCCGGGCCATTAATAACAATAATACAGTATATAAAATGATCTCGCGGGCCGGATATAATTACACGCCGGGCCGGATGTGGCCCGTGGCCCTTGAATTTGACACATATGGACTAAATAGAACTTGAAAAGATATATTTTTTCGTACATCGAGCCCGCGTGCTAATGTGGTTTATGTTTATGTGGTTAATGCCTCAATAAGTGACCCTCCCCTCGCTCTTACTTTTTTACCGTTCATCTAATGAATACACTGAGTATGGCTTTACCAAAACAATCATTGATTGCGAATAAAGTATTCATTATTCGAGTATGTAGATCAGGGTATATATATATATATATATATATATACACATATACATATATATATACCCGCGTATCGCAGCGGAGACGTAGTGTGTTAAATAAGCTATGAAAAAGATTCGTTTCTTACTGCATCAATAAACAGCTCGTCTTCTTCTTTATCTGAGACCTGACACACTGCATGCACGGGTTTTTTTTTTAACACTGTCTTCCTTTAGCGGGACATTCACTTTTTCCACCGTGTGCTTTGTTTCTGCAGTAGCTGTACTTATTACATACTTATCTTGTATGTATCAGACGCTTCATATTTTTTTGCTGCCTTTTCAATTGTGTAATTCGGTTTTTGTTCAGCGCTCTTCGGAACTCTTGCTTTTTGTCTGTGCACTGCGTCAGTTCACATGAGCCGCTCGGTGTTCATGCATCGAAGTTTCCCAGCTGTGCTGTTGCCATGTCGTGCTATGTCCATGGCTGTATCTAATGCTACCGAAGTCCCGGTACTTAAAACTTTCTCTCGCAGTTTCGCTGAGTTTGTGCCAAACACCACCCTGACTATCTCATCTTCTTCTCCATAAGCACAGTCCTACACCCGTGAATGTTTCCCCGTGGCAGATTGCTATTGGATTGCCGCTGACGGACGGCCTTATATGGGCAGGCACTAAATTACAAACGCCAGCGGCAGCCTGTCTATGAACTTAATTTAAAGTGTAGGTTTACACTGTGCTTTGTTTCCGAAGTAGCAGAACTCATGAATATGGTTGTATATATCACTCGCTCGCTTCTTATTGTTTCGCTACCTTCTCAATTATATAATGCATATTTTCTTCAGCGCTTTTTGGGGCTCTTCCTGGTTTTCTACGTACTGCGTGATTACGTGGGAGGCGTGATTATGTCAAACTCCGCCCCCACGGGTTTCAAGCTCATCTCCATTACAGTAAATGGAGAAAAAACAGCTTCCAGTTATGACCATTACGTGTAGAATTTCGAAATGAAACCTGCCCAACTTTTGTAAGGAAGCTGTAAGGAATAAGCCTGCCAAATTTCAGCCTTCTACCTACACGGGAAGTTGGAGAATTAGTGATGAGTGAGTGAGTGAGTGAGTGAGTGAGTGAGTGAGTGAGGGCTTTGCCGTTTATTAGTATAGATTACAGTGGAGTAAGCTGAGTTGTGTTTCACAGTGGTGTTACCATTTTTTTAATTAAAATAATTTGAAGTAGATAAGATCAGATATTTATTTACAAGACAGGGAAAATGAATGAAATAATGGATTCATGCTGTGCAGAAGTCTTTTGTCTTCCTGAAAGCTTTTCATAATAGTTGATGAATGCTGTGGTGGATAAATTTGTTTGTTAAATCCCAAAAGTTCCTACATTTTTAATCATTCTTAATCTGATATCCTGTGATTGAAGTAATTAATTGTTTCAATGAAACAGTATGTATTTAATGCAAGTAATGTTACCACCACATACCTTTTAAAACAGTTGACAATATAAGGTGTGTAATTCTCGTACATGCATCATCATGCATGTATTTAAAATAAGCATTGTATCAAACACCATTCCGTATTTTGAATGTATGTAAACTTTACTATATGGATGTCATGATACCATAATTTTGTATTCAATATCAATACAAATGATGTTTCAGGATACTCAATACCTATTCAATACCACTGCAAACACATAGTCCCATTCAACTTTTTATTGAAAGGTGTGATCTGCTGAGATATCTTTCTGTCATTTTGATTATTGCATTACTATTTGGCATAATGGCAGCAAATACAGTTTAGATAGGCATTGTGGTCTATATATATACTTTGTGTTTAAATGCTAAAGCTATATTCTGGTTGAAATCTTTCCATTTCTAATTAGACAGTAATGTTTACTTCAGCTATTCATTTAGAAGTGCAGTCAGAAGGCGGATACCTTGGAGCCTCATTCATGCTTCTATACTAGTATCGTTAGGAACATTTACTAATTCAGGGTTTTTTAGTATTGTAATCTGCATCTCCTGTAGGTCTTTATCAGCTCAATTTAATAACAGTCCTTTTTACCTTTGTTTCATAGGGTGTGAAACATTGTTACATCAAATGTGTGTTTTGCATTTCACATTTTCACAAGCATAGCTGCCAGTTCTTTCAGCCTGTCTCACTCCTGCACTATCGTCATAGCTAACAGCAATTTCACTTTTGGATTTTTTTTTTAGCGATTTGAATTTTGGATTAGGGATGCTCAACCTATATGTATAAATACAGTAAAAGCAGCATTAGAATAGTGGTATATCCATCAAATAGTTACCCAGCTATAATTTAAGTAGTAGCATCATTCATTAGTGTTACAATACATTACAGCGATTGAATTTTAAAATTTTATTTAATAAACATTTGGAGTCCTCCAGTGTAACAACAAATTTGGGGAATTGTATCATTTTTTAAAGGGGATTTCAGCATAGGGTTTATAAAGATGTTGTAACCCTGGGGTATCTGATTTATTCTATGTGCACATTCTAAATTTATACTTGGATATGTTCTCGCCAACAAAAAAAAAAAAACAACAAACTACTGCTTAAAATCCCAAACTAAAAATAATAAATATTATAGTTTTACTGTTAGTGAAATCCCAGGTAATTTAGGATATTTTAATTTAAACAAACTCTTCAAAGCTGTTTTAAAAACACGTTGTTAGAAAAATCTGGTTTGTCAGAAAATGCCTCTAAGTTCTTAACATTTTCTTCTGTAACATTTGCTTTTGTAAAATTTCTAACACTAGGGGGTTCTGCCCCCTGCTCGCTTCGCTCGCCCACCCCGTGTTTGGTTTACCGGATATACAATTTAAAGAGATTATTTTCATGGGAATTGTTACATATGCATTACTTTCACTTTTACTTTAAAAACTTTTGTAAAAACAATTCTTGTCCTTTATTTCTGGCCCTGGGCGTGGTTACATCAATTTCTCACAGGACGTGTAACGCTGCTCGCGTTGTGAAGGGCAGGGGGTATGGGGGGGTGGCGGCTGAACGCACGCTAAGGAGATGCCCTCAGATCATCTGCTGTGTTTCTGTTGCTGGCAAGCTGCTTGTTCTGCTTGTCGCATGTCGTTGTTTTCAGATCTGGGAGCACATGATGCGTGTCTTCCAAAAGCAATCCAACAACTAGGTTAGATGTCTGTGAACTTGTTTTAAATGATGGCTCACTGCCTTGTCTCCCATGACGTTGTAAAAATAATACTTGTCCTTTATTTCCGGCCCTTGGTGTGGTTAAATCTCTTTCTCGCAGGACGTATAACGTTACTCGCGTTGTGGGGGGAAGGTAGCTGTTGTCGCGCTGCCTGTTGATCATTTTAAAGCCTGTACAGCCGCTGTTCTTTCTGCCACTTCGTGTCTCTGGTGCTCGCGTTGTGAAGAAGGGGGGTTGGGGTGTCTGAACGCGCACAAGGAGAAGTGGTCGGGTCATCTGCTGCGAGCTGCATGTTTTCCTTGTCGCTTTTCATTGTTTTAAGAGCTGGGAGCAAGTTAAAGTGTCTCTCGTGGGACTTCAAATTTGTCTTCTGAGAAGATCTCGTCTCCTTAGTCTGCCTCCCCAAGATTTTTTTTTTTTTTTTATAATAGAGAGTTTTATATTTGCATCATTACCTGGTGTGGCCGGGTGCAGGAATGACCTGACAGCAACTGGGTCATCCGTTTTATTTGTCGAAGGATGAGAAAATAACAAAGAGAAAAAGAACATAAATAGTGCACTATAGGCGCTTGTCTCCAACAGGGATTCAAAATAAATTTTGAGGGGGCCTGAATTCAGTGGAGCTCCATCTTGCTGGTTGCTTGGGCCAAAAGTGATGCCTCTTTCTGGGATGCCCGGGTTTTATGTTGGTGGGAGAGGACAAGGCGGAGCTAATTGCCTTTACCAGGTGGCTTCTTGGGAGTAGAGGGGAAGAAAGAAAACAGGGTGTTAGTGGCAGAGCCCCTCTCTTGCCCTGGCAGGTTTTTACATACCTTGGCATAAACTGTCAGGGAGTCCTCCAACGTATATGTGTGACACTGGTTAAAGTATCTATCCATCTATTATCCAACCCGCTATATCCTGACTACAGGGTCACAGGGGGTCTGCTGGAACGAATCCCAGCCAACACAGGGAGCAAGGCAGGAAACAAACCCCGGGCAGAGTGCCAGCCCACCGCAGGACGGACGGACGCACGCACGCACGCACGCACGCACGCGGGACAATTTTAGAACCTAATCTAACCTGCATGTCTTTGGACTGTGGGAGGAAACTGGAGTACCTGGAGGAAACCCACGCAGACACGGGGAGAACATGCAAACTCCATGCAGGGAGGACCCGGGAAGCGAACCTGGGTTTCCTAACTATGAGGCAGCAATGCTACCACTGCGTCACTGTGCTGCCCTTAAAGTATCTACTAAAGTGTAATATTTAACAGATAATTCAAATTGAATCAATGTCATAAAATCCTGGTGATTTAATTTAATATTCTGGATTGTTTTGCATTTGTCCAAATTTTAATTTTATGTGTGGAATCAAACTTACTAGTTTTATATTAATATTGTTTCAAGACTCCTCTGAAACACCCTTTGTTGTAATATCTTCAAAGTACTGTACCTTATTTAAGTGATAAGTATTCCTTAGCCTTATTAAGAATATTAAATGGATGTGAATTGTAATTGGAACCGTGTGTTACATTCACCAATGTACCTTTCAAATATCTTATGTATGTGCTTTCACTGCATTCATTGCATTTTAGGAGTTCTACTAATGAACGTTAGTTTGACTAGTATTTAGCAAATGGCTATTTTTTGCTCGTCCTGCTGACTGGCATAGTCTCAGTGCTTTGTAGTTTGAAACACTAAATTAATTTTATTTAGGTATAAACAAATTTAAGCATGTCATTGCACTGCCAAAGTAGATACGGTAAGCCAAATAGCCACTGTATTTGAAATTTACATTTAGTTTTACTTGCTACACTGTTAGCACAGCCAGTTTGCACAGTCCCCCATGACCCTGAACTGCCTATATTGGTTAGAAAGTGAATGCTTCAACAGAAATCTCTAGACATTCTTACTGCAATCTGAGAATAAATGCAAAGGCTCCTTTCCTTTCTAGAGACTGTGTAGGTCAAAGCTTAAAGTGATTCATCTCACCATAATTTTGTCTCCTCTACAATTATGTGACACTACAAGTTGAATGGTTAAAAACTCTTATCTGATCAGTCTGTGTTCTCAAAGTCAATTTCTGGACTAACTCTAAGTATCAATAATGAAAGCCTGTGTGAATGTCTGTGGCATTTTTAATTTTTTTAAATAGTAATCCATATGATTTCTACAGATGCATGCTGAAATTCTCCTGCCTCAAACACAAAACATTTACAAATAGACTCCTGCTCCTCATTTTCATATACAGTTTTTGCTCATGTTTTTCTAATGTTTTTATTCCTGTGCTTTCCAAAGTACTTTGTGTACTTGGCAGTCACATATGAGTTTACTATGGACTTTCACTCAATACTAACAAAACAGTAAAAAGGCTAGTACTGTTTTTGGAAATTTATCGACTTGGTACCCAAGTATTAGTTCTTGTGAAATTCTTATTTGTATTAGCTCTTAAATTTAAAAAGGTCTTTAAACACCAAAATTACTATTTCAGTCACCCACTCTAACTTGATATGAGCCCCGGGTAGTTTTTTTTAGCACATGTTGTCAGTAGTATAAATATAAAACCTCTGTGCTTCCAAGCTACCTGTTAAGAATGTTTATTATAAGAAATGTGCTATACAAAATAAATTTTCGCTGTTATGCATGTTAAAAGTGTTGTTGGCGATGGAAAACCAGTACCATCTTGGCTTATTTTTCTTCATTATAGAAGTTTGCATCTTCATTTTAGAGGTTTGCTTTAAGATGCAACAAACCAGGGCTAATTCTTGAATGTGCAAAGATAAACATATGCTTACAAACTAATTAGACTTTCTCAAATTAGATGGTAAATCAGGTTATACTGTAAATACAACTTTTCTGTAATTAGAATAATTGTGATATGGAAAATTGATGGAAAACCAGCTATGTTCAGTCTGAGAGGGGGAATTACACTATAAAGAGAGCAAACAAATTATAAATTGGAAAAATTGTATTTTTTTCCATTTTTCTGGTTTCAGTTAATCTTTCTGACTAAAAATACATAAATGTCGAGGAAAGAAGATACAATAATATCCTGTATTACCTTCCTTGTCAAGGAGCCTAAAAAATGTAACGGATTCTCTCATCTGCTGTAAGGTTTTAATGAACAGGACATATTGTATAACCCTTTTCTTTACCCAGGGTTTGAAGGAAGTCCCATGAGTGTTGTATATGTTTTGCATTAAGGGTGTTACCTTGAGGCCTTAGCCCCAGTGTGAGCGATATGCAGTAACCCCATGTAAGATGCCTCTTGAAGCCTTTATGATTGTGGTGATTTTGCAATGAAATCAGACAGAGTTGCTGAGTTTAATAATGCAGTTTAGGTAATTAAACGTATAATACAAAATGTTTAGGTAAATTATTCCAGTAGTAATATATTGTTATACTGATATCAGTTCTGGTCTAACCAACATTTCTTATCCAAAATACATCACACTTAAGAATGGTGTCAGTGAATGTACCCTAAATTATTGCAAAGTGGTTGTGATAGTTCTCTGGCTACACTGAAATTTGTAATTCAGAATGCACACCATTCTGGATAGTCTAATTTTTTAAGAGTAAACTGTTCATAGTTTTAAAAAAAAAAAAAAAAAGGAAATTCACACTCTTTCTCTTCATAACTTGCCTATGTAACTTTAGAAAATCTTATTTACTGCGAGAATCTGAACAGAACTGTACTGTTTTTATTGGAGAGTCAGGGTATCTCAGGTGATGATGATAAGACAGCGGGTCATAGATAATTGAACATTGTCTTTGAAAAACTTTAGCAGACCATACCTGTTTGCATTATGAGCAATTATCAGATGTTTAATGACAATAAATTTGTGTTGTTAGCTGCACAGGTAGCATCCTTTTATAGAAACTTTGTGTTCTCCTTATTGTTTTTGTTTTGATCTTATTATACTGGTTTAAATTAATTTTAGAATTAGATTTGAGACAGCTTCTGTCTTGCCTCTAATAGTGTCCACTTGAAAATTATATAAATAAGTCTTGGAATTCCCAGTGATCTGCTGCTGTCAGATCTGCCTTCCCCCTCATTCACTGGTGAAGAAACATGTCTTGGTATTAAAGAAAGCTCAGCAAGTAATTTGTTTCACTATCTGCGAACTAACTACTGCACAAAATATAAAGAATATGATAAGCTTTGGGAATCCACTATCTACAATAATCCCCCAAAAATGGTATTTTTTTTTCTTCACTGGGAGAGGCAGATCTTCCATTCAAATGAACAGCACACTGGAAATGATGTCTTCCTTTTTTACATTCAATGCTGTTTTCCGGATGCAACTGTTAATATTTTATCAGAAAATTAGCACATTTATCTTTTGACCATACAAAAATTTAGCAATTAGTAAAATCCTAATTTGAAGTGTGTTTTGGAATTTTTTTTTTTTTTTTTTTTTTTTTTTTTAAATTAAAAAAAGTCTTAAGATAAGTCTGATCCTATGGTCAGGTGGCCAGGGAGGATGTTCCAGGGCAAAAGCTGCCCAATTCCCAACTGGGCGTTCTACTTAACATAAAGTCTTATTATTTTTAATCTTCGTTTTAGGCCATTCGATGCAGTTGGTCTCGTAGACAGAATATTTTCATTCTATCATCACAAGTGGTTGCATAGTGCTTTTGTTAGGTGGTGGTGGTGTAAAACATTACCATAGAGAAATCAGAAAAGAGAACTAAGAAAAATTGGGAATAATAATGTCCGTTCATCCAAAAAGTATATGATATTGTAATGCATAGATTCAAGATTCAATTCTTTATTGTCATGTGTACAAGTATAGGTTCCATATACACTGAAATGCTTACTTGAATGTACCACTGCAGACAGAAAACAAACATCAGAGGTGAAATTAATATAGAATACATACAAAAAGTGACAGCAAATGCATGCGCAAGATAGTAGTAGTAGTAGTAGCATTGAAGGTGACAAAATTGATGAGCCTAACTGCAGTTGGGTAAAAACTGTTCCTGAATCTGGTGGTGAATGTTCAGATGGACTTCAGATGCTTTCCAGGTGGGAGGAATGTGAAAAGTGACAGTCCAGGATGGCTGGACTCCCGTCTGATACTGTTTACCTTCCTAAGGCAGTGTGTGGTGTGGATGTCATGGATTGCAGGGAGCTGAGTGCTTGTGATCTGCTGTGCTGTTTTCAGCATATGCTGCAGGGCTGTGCAATCCTGAACTGAACAGCTGCTTCAACAGGATGCACTGCATCTGTTCACCCCTGGTGGGATTCCTCAGCACACCTGTAGAATCTGCACAGGGCTATAAGTGACAGCTGGCCTTCCTCAGTTTTTTGAGGAGGTAAAGGAGTTGTTAGGCTTTCTTAACTCTTGCTGCAATGTGACTTGACCATTTAAGGTCCTCAGTGAAGGTCCTGGAAGTTGCTATCCTGCTCCATAGCCTCCCCTCCAGTGTAACTGGGACGATGCTCTCTCACCTGCTTGCAAAAATCCACAATCTTTTCCTTAGTTTTGCTAACATTGTGGGTGAAGTTATTGTTCTGGCACCATTCTGCCAGGAGTCTGACCTCCTGTCTGATAGCTGTCTTGTCACCCTTGCTGATCAAACTAATTAAAGTGATATCCTCAGCAAACATAAGGACGATATTAGAGTTGTACTTAGCTACGCAAAGAGAGAGTAAAGCAGAGGACTCGGCATACTGCTGTGTGGGGTACCAGTGTTGGTGATGATGGTGGATGGGGTTTTTTCACCAATGCGCACATGCTCAGTTATGGCAGTGAGGAAGTCCAGGACCCAGTTACACGGTGATGAGCTGAGCCCTGGATCCAGGAGTTTAGCAATGAGCTGGGATGAGATGATGGTGTTAAATGCATATTTGTAGTCCAAAAACAGCAACTTGGCATAATCGTTCATGTTCTCTAGGTGAGACAGTAGTAGTATGAAATACTATGGAAATGGCAATCCTGACTGAACCTGTTGCAACGGTAGGCAAACAGAAGGGGATCCAAAGTGTCAGGGATGATGTTCTTAATGTGTTTCAGTATCAGCCTCTCAAAGCACTTCATGGCTATGGGAGTAAGTGCTACTGGGCGGTAATCATTAAGACAGTCCACGTTATTTTTCTTTGATACAGGAATGGTTGTTGTGCTCTTGGAGCAGATGGGGACAGATGCAACTCTCAAAGATGTGTTAAAAATGTCCGTAGAGACTGCTTTGTAAATGCTGACTTGGGAGAAAATGCTCCTCACATCATCCTCGGAGATTCTAAAGCTAGAGTCTTGCACTGCTGCGGGAAGTCATATAAGCCTGACTGAGTTACTGGGTGTAAAATACATTCAGCTCCTCTGGGAGTGAAGCAGCAGTAGTGGTAGCAGTGTATGTCCAGGGTTTGTAATCTGTAATTCACTGGATGCCCTGCCACATCTGATGTGTGTCTACTGTGCTGTTAAACTGAGAGTCCAGTTTGTAGGCATACTGGCTCTTTGCATGTTTGATGGCTTTTTGGAGATCATACCTGCTCTTTTTGTATGCTTGCATATCTCTGGAATGAAACGCACCACTGCATTCGTGGATCTGCCATCGGACTTATGCTTACATCCAGGGGTTCTAGTTTGGAAACACAGTAGGCATACAGACTTTATGGGCACACGGTCATCCATACATTTCCTGACTTACCTATCACGACTGTGGCATACTTGGCCAGATTATTGGAGGATTATTTGTCACTATCCAATGATTCAAAGCAGTTTCTTCTCTACTGCCAGGGTCCATCAATGCACCTCTCACAGGGTCGGCTCTGCGAGCTTCAGCTGCTTCTGGTAAACGGGAAGGAGCAGCACAGAGCGATGATCTGATCATCCAAGATTTGGGTGTTTCAGCGAGCGGTACATGTCTTTGTGTGCAGGGTAGCAGTGATCTAGCATGTTAGCACCCCTGGTGGGACAGGAAATATGCTGGTAATATTTGGAGTACAGTCCCTGACAAAAGTCTTGTCGCTTGTGTACAAATTGACCTGAAGTGCCGCTAAAATATATTTCTAATCAAGATTTTGTTACAAGAAATGGGTCATTTTAATCCCATCAGCTTTTGTAATAACGTTTCAGTGCAAAACGAAACTGACAAAAAGTATTCTAATATTCACAGCTTGGTAAAGCCCATTGAGTCAATTTTTGGCAAGACAAGTGTGACAGGTGTCAGGTCACACTTACAGGTAATCTAACTTAGACACCATTTAAATATCCGACTACGCCACCCAGTTTTATCAAGAGACTGGGAACTCCTGAAATTTACCAATAATAGCACACAGTGTTCTTTAAATTGGGTGGTGAGTAAACACACAATGAAAGACACAACAGTAATTTTAGGAAAAGCAACAGTAACTTCTATTACACTAGACAATAATAAGTACATTAAAAAGATAAATGAACCTAAACCAAATCTAACAGTATCATGAAGAAAAGTCCTTTTTTTAAGAAAGGAAAGCACACAGTCCACACTCTAAAAGTCCATTAAAAACAAGAATTGGATGATACAACCTGTAGTGGTGCAAAGTCCAGTTTTTTCTCAGTGTTACCCCAACTCTTAATTGTTCAACTGTCCACGAATGCACTCTGTTCACCGGACACTCGTTCCCAAGAGAAGTTTTGTCAAAATCGTGGAATCCCTGTCGACGTCTCTTCGTTGTTCCCTTTTTTCCACCCTGGGCTCCTTGTATTGCTGTGACCTAGGCACGCCTTATTTCTTGTCTGCCAGCTTTGCCCGGTCCTTTCATGAGGCTTCCCTCTCTCGCTGGACCCACAACTGGCGTCTCCTTGTAGAGCTGTCTCTTCCTCCCTGGAAGTATTGCCGTCCTTGTGCCTCACGTCATGCCAGCCACGTACCCTTGTCAGCCTGCGAGCCCCTGTGCTCTGTCCGAGTGTCTTGGCTGTGTTCTCAGTGGACTGTCCCCCCTTGCCTTCTGCTGCCAGGAGTTTTTATCTACTTCAGTCCCTGCCATTATCAGTTCTGGACAATCAGATTAAACAATGGTACATCTGCATTTCCTGGGTTTAACAATTAGTGAAAACACAAGTTTAAAAAAAAAAGGAATTGTTACCAATCATGAATAAGTACAGATATGCTGATTAGAAACCAATATTTCCAAGTCAGGTAAATACAGACATCCTCCAAGGCCAGACTTCAAAGCAGCGACTCCTTTGCAAGACAGTAAATACTTACACGAACAATCCTGACACAATCAGTAACTGGATTATCCAGGATCCTGCAAGGAAGCAGCAGTTCTGTTACCACACGTGGTATTGTTTGTAAATCTCAACCAGCCATAAACTTCAAAATGGTGACACCTTTGCAATACAGCCAATACCTACAATCTGCAGACAGCCTTTTAACTTCTTGCCCCCACTGCCAACAATGGGTGCCTATTGCCTGTTCATCTGCTGGGCTTTAAATGTAATATTTGCATGTTTCTTTTCCTAAGAGAGAAATGGAATGACCCAGTGTACAAAAATGTCCCCCCTCTGACACAAGTGTTGTCGCCTTGTCATATGAGCTTCACCTGTGACTAATAATGGATCAATTAGGTCTCAGGTGTGTATAAAAAGAACCCCAGTACACTAGACCTTCACATCAACTGCAACTAGACCTCTGCAAACATGCCTAAGATTCACCCTGAGACTAAAGTGTTGATTATCAAGAGGCTGAAGACCAAATCCACTGCTGATGTGGCAAACACCTTCAATGTGTCTCAGCGTCAAGTTCAGAGGATTTAAAAAAAAAAAAAGATTTGAAGAAACTGGAGACGTTTTTGACAAGCCCAGGTCAGGAAGACCCCGCAAGACAACTGCTTGAGAGGACCGTTTGTTGGCTCGAAAATCCAAGGCCAGCCCATTTTCCACTGCAGCAGAGCTCCATGAGACCTGGTCATCTGAAGTCCCTGTGTCAACCAGAACAGTTTGTCTGATTCTGTCTCGAAATGGCCTCCATGGTCGAATCAAAGCCCATAAGCCAGCACTAAACAAAAGACAATTGAAAAACTGTGTGGCATTTGCCAAGGCCCACAGCCTGCTAAAAGGATGGACGCTGGAAAAGTGGCAGAAGGTGGATTTTTCAGATGAATCTTCTGTTGAATTACACCACAGTCATCGCAAATATTGTAGGAGACCTACTGGAACCCGCATGGAGCTGAGATTTACTCAGAAAACACTGAAGTTTGGTGGAGGCAAAATCATGGTCTGGGGTTACATCCAGTATAGGGGTATGCAAGGGATCTGCTGTTATCTTCCTAGGCAGGTAGAGGTGCTAGCATTTAGTGAGCAGACATTCTTGGTCTGCTGAACAACTTTGTGAAAGGTCTTCCACATCTGTACACCTCGCTTTGTTGACGACGAAACTTACCCCACCACCTCTCTTCTTCCCAGAGTAGTCCACCCCATCAGTGCGATGGATAGAAAATCTGTCTAGCTGGACAGTTGAATCTGACGTGCAGGCGGTGAGCCATGTCTCTCTGAGGCAGAAAGCACAGCAATTCCATAGATCTGGCTAGAAACGAAATCTACTGCAGAAATCATCCAGTTTGTTATCCAAAGACTGGGCATTGGGCAGGAAAATGCTGGGCAGTGGAAGTCCTAGGCCTCTGTTTTTTGTTCTTGCTCGGATCCTGGCACGCCTGCCACATTTAGGCGTAGTCGGATGAGTCATGTCTGCCATTTTGGTCTTGGGTTATTGTGGTGAATAGTTCTGGGTCGATAACTTCAACAGTGGTGATTTTTGTGGTCCCTTTACTGCTCTGATGTTTACCAATGTTCATAGGTTGTACGTAATAAAACAGCAAACAGGTAGTACAAACAGTGACATTAACAGAAAAATGGACACAAAAACAAAGTCTACGAGGAGCAACACGTACCCTCTCTCTGGTGCCATATTGGAAAGGAGAAAAAAAAAACAGCATATGCAATCTATTTGAAGTAGAACAGGCTTAATACTTTTGTTTCCACTGATGCATCCCTTTATAGCCTGGGTGGAGTATTGATGCAGCAACAAACTGGTGGTGAATGAAGACCAGTAGTGTGTGTACATATCTAGAAGTTTAAAACTAACAGAAATATTCCAAGATTGAGAAAGAAGCTCTGGCAGTGACATGGGTTAATGAGCAATTAAGGCAGTGGCCCCATAAGTGACTAAGTGTGTATCTGCTTGGGCTGAACTTCACCTTGTGTGTAGACCATAAACCAATGATTTCATTGCCAGGCTCCAGACCTTTAAAAAAAATAATCCCCCGAAGAATTTTTAGATTCTGCCTGAGACTTAAGGTTCAAATACAAAATTATAAACACTTCTGGAAAAGCAGACAGCTAAGTAGATACACTTAGAAAGGCTACCTGTTGGCGTATTGGCCAGAAAGAGCAGATATCAATTTGGGTGATCCACTGTCATTGTAGACAATTACTCAAGATATACTGAAGTTGCAAACCTACTAATGCTGACAACTTCCACGACAATGGAGTGAATTAAGGTCATATTTGCCAGACTTGGTGTCCTGGAGATGCTGGTGACCAATAAGGGTCCATAGTTGCTTCATCAGAGTTTGCAGTGTTTGCTGAGGAATATTATTTTAGCCATGTCACAAGTTGCCCCCACTACCCTCACAGCAATTGAGTTGAGATAGCAGTATGTACAGTAAAGCAGTAAAGCTTATTGTGGATTAAAAGTTGAAAGTATGTTTCTTCATGTAGAAGACTAGCAAAATACCCGCGCTTTGCAGCGGAGAAGTAGTGTGTTAAAGAAGCAATGAAAAAGAAAAGGAAACATTTTGAAAATAACGTAACATGATTGTCAATGTAATTGTTTTGTCACTGTTATGAGTGATGAGTGTTGCTGTCATATATATAATATATTTACACACACACACATAAAAATATATATACATATCTATACATATACACATATATATATACACACACATATATACATACATATATATATATCTACATATATACACATACATATACATACACACATACATACATACACACACATATATACACACAAATACATATATATATACATATACACACACATATATAAACATATATATACATATACATAAATATCTACATATATACACACACAGCTATTTCGTATCAGTGCAAGACGCTGCTTGTTAAAACGGATAACTCCCGCTCTTACGTGCAAGTCTGCGTGGATATTATGAACTATCGTATTTGTTCAAGTTCTATTTAAATTTTAAATAGAAGGAATTTTTATTTAGTCGACAGAAATATCTTTGGTAGGAATGGTAAAAACAGACAGGAATATTATTCCTGAATAAATCAACTCAA
>JANRMT010062793.1:32081955-32098989 GCA_026402145.1 Polypterus bichir lapradei
AGTTATATATATCTCTGTCTCTGGAAAGGAAAAGCAGGGCGACGAGATGTGATCTTCTCGGGAGACACTTAAAAGACCCGCAAGACACAAACAATATCAAATAAGAGCATGGCCAGCAAAATACTCAGTCGTGTAAAGGCACGTTGCGCACACAGATCCTGTGCTTTCAGCACATATAAAGCGTATAAGGACAATACGTTCTAGATAAAACGTCAACGACTAAGCAAAGAAGAAAGGGCAGCGCGGAGAAAAGAGACCCAAAACCGTTGGAGAGAGAAAAGGCAGATAAGAGATTATGAAAGCAGTGGAATTCGAAAGGCTCAAACAAACGATGGCGCGATACATTTGCAGAGAAAGGTAAAGAATATGAAAGCAGTAAAATTCGAAAGTATTGTAGCATCCCAGCCAGGTTGAAACCTTTTTTGTTTTAAGTGACTGTTCGGTCCGATTGAGGGAGGGCGGAGTACAGCATGGAATATAGTGGGGTATTGATTGATATGGTAAAGGGGGTGGGGGGGGGCTTTGAGACCCGGGAGATGAGCGGTTGGAGAGAGTGCTAGAAAGTTGTTTGGGGTTACGAAGTTGGCGATTGTTCAAGTAAAACTTTTGTGACACTTTATTACGTGAGTCACTACAGTATCAAAAAAAAGATAGTAAAAATCGCATTCGCGCAAACAAAAGGAAATTAATCATCAGGACCAGGTGTAATTGAAAAAATAGCAGGACAAAGCGAGGTCAGAAATAAAAGGCAAAGAGCAGAAAACAAAGTCTTTTCACTTTCGCTTCATTCAATGCACAAAACGTAGATTTACACAATAATGGACCATACGCTATGAGAATCTGTGGTCCCGCAACCGTTAAAGCAATGACAAGTTTAATTTCAAAGAAAACGCAATTCAGTTAGGTGTAATGTGTGTATATATAACATTAGGCACCAAAGAAAATCTTGATATGCCATTCGTCTTAAAATGTTTACAGTGAGAATAGCTTTTGCTATGACAATTGCCAAATCACAGGGACAAACATTAGAAAAAGTCAGATTATTTATTAGAGAAACAGAAACAATATTCACTCACGGGCAGTTATATGTTGCGTTGTCACAATGTGTCTCCAAAAACGGAATCAAAATTCAATGCGATCTTAAAGAAAAGGTAATTCCAAATATTATTTTTAATGAAGCTTTAAAGTAAAAGTGCAAATAATGAAATTGAAACAAAAGTAAAATACAAAAGTTAAAATCAGATAGAACAATTGTAATCAAAGAGAAAAAGCAGTCTTAAACAAATGAGTTTTAAGTTTAGATTTGAAACGTGAAAATGATTCAATATTTCTAAGTTCAGGTGGTAGTGAGTTTCAAAGCTGGGGAGCAGAGCAACTCAATGCTCTGCTTGCCGTAGTTGTAAGACAGGCGAAGGGGACAGTCAAGTGGATGGAGGAAGAGGATCTAAGGGTACGGGAGGTAATGGAAACATGGAGGGGCAAGGTTGTGGATAGCCGTAAAAGTTAGTAGAATTTTGTAGTGAATTCGGAACTGAACTGGAAGCCAATGAAGCTGCTGCAAAACGGGAGTGATATGGTGAATAGAGGGGGTTCTAGTAATGATGTGGGCTGCTGAATTCTGGACCAGTTGAAGCTTATAAAGAGATTTGCGAGAAAGATCAAAGAAAAAGGCAGGTAGCACACACAGATCCTGTGCTCTCAGCACATATAAAGCGTACAAGGACAATACGTTATAAATGAAATGTCGACGACTAAGCGAAGAAGAAAGCAGCGGGGAGAAAAGAGACTGAAAATCATTGGAGAGAAAAAGAATAATCTAGGTGCAAATTCAGAAAATAAGGAAAGTAATTATCAGCCCGGAACAAGTGGAATTGAAAAAAAGCACATCCAATCGGGCTCAGAATTAAAAGACAGAGAGTAAAAGACAAAGTAGAACTTCATAAAGACGTTCACAAACGTTGGCGCTATATACATGCAGAGCAGGTTAGAGATTATGAAAGCAGTGGAATTTGAAAAGCTCAAAAAAAAAAAAAAAATATGGAGAGGGTTAAAGAATATTAAAGTAGGAAAATTAGAAAGTAAAAAAGTAAAGATTGCAGTAGCGGAAACAAACGGAAATTATTACATGAATAAGGGAAAATAATCACCACGGACCAGGTGTCATTGGAAGAAAAAGCAGGACAAAGCGAGGTCAGAAATAAAAGACGAAGTAGAAAACAAAGTAAAATGTCATAAAGAGGTTAAAAAGCAAGGAGGCCAAACACATGCAGAGCAGGTTAGAGATAATGAAAACTGGAATTCAAAAGACAAAAAAAAACATAGGCGCGAAACACATGCAGAGCAAGGTACAGAATATGAAAGCAGAAAAAAAACAGTGTCAAAACAAAGAAAGTAAACATTGCATTAGCGCAAAAAAAGAGAAATTATTATTCAGAGAAATAACGGATAGGCGAATAAAGATTGAATATGTATTGTGTTGAAGTATGTAAATATTGTAAGGCTTTGAAGTTTAAGTCAGAATTTCAAAAACGTGTTTTACCTCACATGCATTTATTGGTTACTTTGCAAAAAAAATTATTAACTGCTGATGATGTAGATCATTTTGTCTGTGTTAAAATTCTAAACAGCGAAACCTATCCTGAATTATGGTACAAAGTCATTAAACATATGCCTCACTGACCTCATTTAAAAGATTCAGCATATTGGGATTCCAAATATTGTTTTTACAGACGTTCTAAAATAAAAGTGAAACTAATGAAATAGCAACAATTTAAAGAAAAAAAAATCTTTAAAGTGTGTATCCGGAAAGCCAAACACTGGGGTTGGCGAGCGACGTGAGCAGGGTGCAAAGCCCCTAGTAATCATTAAATGAGAGTACCTAATTTAACAACTTTGTTGTCCATGAAGTATATTTTTATATTTAAATTAACATGGGTTATTATTTTCATAAGCATTAATTTAATAATTAGAGACTTGTACTCATGGCTCCTGCAGAATACAATTAGGAGTGGTCATTTAACCAATTTAAAGTGTGAGCCACTAGGGGGCGTATTGCCACCCTACCCCTCTGACACAAACAGGCAGGAACAGGTTCACTCAACACCCGTGTTTATTTACAGTGTGTGCGCACATTACCAACACCGTAATATACAGTCCATTCCCTTCCTTGCCATAAGTCCGTCTGCCTTCACTCTTCCTCAGGATTTGTCCACTCCTTCCTCCCGACTCTGGCTTTTTTTTTTTTTTTTTCTCCTTTCGGGTGCAGCTTCAGCATCTACCACAGAAAACTCACTTAGCCACTAATAACACAAGTAAGGCCAGCACGTCAGCAAAGCAAAACCTCAGAAGAAAGACAAAGTTGCTTAGCCGCTAACATAGGCAAAACAGTATCCCTTTTACTTTTCCTCCCGCAACTAATGCACAAATGAGGCGAACATGTTGACAAAACGAATCCTCCTAGGAGAGAGATGCCTAGAGTAATTCCTTTCAGTTACCCGACATCTCTACATTTCAATTTTTTATGACGATTTCAATAGTTTCTAGGACCCTGGGCTTGTTACAGCACAGGCTTACACAGCTAGTATTTTATAATTAGCTCTTGTAGTAAGAAGCAAACCACAATTGGAAGATCTAAGATTACAACTGGTAATATAAGGGACCAGGCACTAGGAGCAAGACTACTTAAAACATTATATACCAGAAGTATTTTTAAATATGTTCTATAGGACACAGATAACCAGTGTAGCTATGTTAAAGCTGGTGAGGTATGGTCAACTTTTCTTTTTCCAGTTAAGATTCTTGCTGCTGCATTCTGAACTAACTGCCACCGATTGATTTCTTTTCTTAAATAGCCCTGTTAGAAATGCATTACAGTAAGTAATATTATCAGCTAAAAACAAAAGTGTGAATGAATTTCTCAGCATTGTGCAATGTTTAAAATGAGAGATCTGACTTTGTTCCTTAAATGAAAAAGTAGTCCTAGTAATATGGTTAAATGTGTGATTTAAATTTAGATCAGATTCCATGATTGAACCAAAATTCTTTACTTCTGCCTTGACTTTTATGTTAAGAGATGAAGTTTGTTTGTTAGACTTATAACTATTTCCATTTTTGCCAACAACTAAGATTTGTGTAGTTTTCCTTATAAAGTCTGAGGAATTACTACTCCTTCATTCAGAAATTCATACTACATATACAATATTGTGGATCTTTGAACTACAGTCACTGGAATTAACATTTTTTTTTTTTTTTAACCAGTTAAATCAAAATCAATTTAAAACTCTGCCAGAGATACAATGAGAACTATGTGAACAAAAACAGATGTGTAAACATTAATCAACAAGTCATTTATCTCTATAAACCTGTGCAGTTTCTGTGCATTTATTCGAAAACCCAAATTAAATTTATCAAGAATAATATGTTTATTCAAATAATCATTTAATTGTTGGAAAAAGTGTTTTTTCTATAATTTAACTTTAAAAAGGCAAGTTAGAAATGGGGGGTCTTGTTGAAGATAGAAGAGTCAATGTTATTTTTCTTGAGCTGAGGTGTAATCGTGCAGTCCCTAAAAGAGATTAATAAAGAGTTAACTATGTCAAATACACTATTGATTAGCAGATTGGAGACTCTTTGAAAAATCCGTTGTTGGGACTGGGTCAGGGACGCAAGTGGAAGGTTTAAGCTGAGAAATTATTCTATGAGGTTCAGATTAACCTATTTCACTTAAAAAATGTAATTCACTAAAATAACATCCTGAAAGTCATCAGAAGATCTTTCAAATGGCTTGGTAATGCATGCCAATACCTGTTATTCAATCTATTTGAGTAATAGAACATTAACCTCTTTGGGTTTAACCCTTGGACTCGGCATTATATGCAATTATGGTCAACCATGAGTCACACTTGGAGTGATGTTTAATGATCTGCTTTACTTTTTTTTTTTTTTAAGCCAGAATAACACCAGGGACAGTATTCTACTGCCATCTAGTTAATGAAATAATATCATGCTGCAAAAAATAATGAATTTTTCTGTGTTTTGCCACTCCAAGGTAACTCCTCAGTATTCATGAGTTGGTAGGAGCCTCCAACTAAACATGATGACAAACAAAAAGCTGTAAAGGCAGTTCCAGAATGAACTGAAACTGAACCATTTTTATCATCGAGTGATAGTGATGACATTATAAATTGGTCAGGCATTGACATGGAAAGGAAAGCTTGTGCATTATACTTCACTGTACAGCCAAAACTCTGTGATATGCCTGGTGAATTTGGTCATGTGGGCTTGTGCTGTGGTAGTCTGCAATAACACATGGGGTGCGTTTCTCATGAAGACTAGGTGCTAACATCCTACCTTCTCATATGCAAGCAAAAAATGTGCAAAAAAAAAGTGCTTACTTAATCTGCATTAGTGCAACGTTGAACACTAGACATACCTTTTCAACTGCATTTTTATTGATGTTTTGATATTTACAGGTTTCTTGAACATGTAATGACAAAATTAATTGGTTTCGGTTCATTTTCCATAAACTTAATCCTAATAAGGCTACCAAGAATTTTCGGATAAAGAGCATGTTTGTACAGAATTAATAATTAACATGTTTCTTTAATAAATATCAGAAAAGTGCTTTAAAATACCGTATGTTGTACTGGTATCTACTGAAAATGTCAGAATTTATGCATTTTTAGGTATACAGTCCATTCACAGCTACAAGGCTGATATCAGATCACAGAATTGTTCGATTTTAACTGTATTATAGTTTAAGGAGAAAGGAAGAAAACTATCAAAAAAGGACTGGCAATTTAAATTCGTGATCTTTTGATTATTCTTTTATTGAATTAAGATGTCAAAACTTTCATTGTTAGTCTGTAATATGAAATGCTATAATTGAACAATTATAATACAAAGTGAGAAAAGTAATGTAGAAAATTGTAATAAAAATGTATTTTATTCAAGAGCTGTTTTAAATTGAAGAATGTGGCTGCTTTTCTTTTTAATATACTGTATATAAATGATCTAGGTAAGGAAATAAATACGAGGTTGGTTATGTTTGCAGATGATACAAAGCTAGGTGGAAAGGCAGATAATGTAGAATTGGCTGAATCATTACAGAGAGACCTAGACAGCGTACAGGCTTGGGCAGATATGTGGCAGATGAAATTTAATGTAAGTAAACAAAGTATTACATGTAAAAGTAAAAATGTTAGATATGAATGCACAATGGGAGGTTTGGAAATTGAAAGTACACCTTATGAAAAGGACCTAGGAGTTGTAATTGAATTTTCATTTTCATCGTCCAGACCATGTTGATAACTAATTCAGAACTGTAATAGACTGTTAAGTTACACTTTTGGTCTCCATATATTACAAAAAAAAAACAAAAAAAAACCTAAATTTCCAGAATAAGTCCAGAGTAGAGCAGCTAGTCTGATTCCAGGACTAAGTGATTGAAGGAGCAGAACCATTGCAGTTTAAGCAAATGGAGGTTAATAGGTTAAATGATTGAAATGCTTAATATAACCCAGCCACAGGGGATGCACAAACCAGTATGTTTCTTTGTGCTGGTCCCAAGCCTGAATAATTGGGGAGGGTTAAGTCAGGAAGGGTAATTGTTGTAAAATTTTGCCAAATCAATATGCGGACAACAATACAAATTTTCATACCGGATTGGTCGAGCCCTGGGTTAACAACGACCATCACCAGTACTGTTAGCCAACAGGGTGCTTGCGGAAATTGGGCTACTGTTGGCCGAAGTAGAAGAGGTTTGGGGTCGGGGAGGGGGGTCTTCGGGGGAGACTTGTCCAGAGGCAGGAATAGAGGAGGAAAATAAAGAGAGTGGAACTAAGGGTAGGAATATATTGTGCATGCAAGAGACTAAATGGAAGGGGAGTAAGGCCAGGTGGATTGGATGTGGATTCAAATTGTTCAATCTTGGTGTGGATGGGAGGAGAAATGGGGTAGGAGTTATTCTGAAGGAACTGTAGGTCAAGAGTGTTTTGGAGGTGAAAAGAGTGTCAGGCAGAGTAATGATTATGAAGCTGGAAACTGGAGGTGTGATGATGAATGTTGTTAGTGCATATGCACCGCAAATTGGGTGTGCAATGGGTGAGAAAGATTTTTGGAGTGAGATGGATGAAGTGATGAACAGTGTACCCAAGGGACAGAAAGTGGTGATTGGAGTAGATTTCAATGGGCATGTTGGTGAAGGAAACAGTGGACATGAGGAGGTGATGGGTAGGTATGGTGTCAAGGAGAGGAATGAAGAAGGTCAGAGGATGGTGGATTTTGCCAAAAGGATGGACAAGGCTGTGGTGAATGCGTATTTTAAGAAGAGGGAGGAACATAGGGTTACGTACAAGAGTGGAGGAAGATGCACACAGGTAGATTGCATCCTATGTAAAAGAGTTGATCTGAAGGAGATTGAAAACTGCAAAGGGATGGCAGGGGAGAGTGTAGTTAAGCAGCATAGGATGGTGGTCTGTAGGATGACGGAGATCAAGAAGAGGAAGAGAGTGAGGGCAGAGCCAAGGATCAAATGGTGGAAGTTGAAAAAGGAAGACTGCAAGGTTGAGTTTAGGGAGGAGGTGAGACGGGCACTGGGTAGCAGTGAAGAGTTACCAGACAGCTGGGAAACTACAGCAGATGTAGTAAGGGTGACAGCAAGAAGGGTGCTTGGCGTGACATCTGGAAGGAGTAAAAGGAAACCTGGTGGTGGAATGAGGAAATACTGGGTATACAGTATACAGAGGAAGAGGATGGCAAAGAAGAAATGGGATAGTCAGAGAGATGCAGAAAATAGACAAGAATACAAGGAGAAGAGAGAGGTGGCGAAGGCTAAAGAAAAGGTGTATGATGAGTTGTATGAGAGGTTGGACACTAAGGAGGGAGTAAAGGACCTGTACCGATTGGCTAAACAGAGGGACCGAACTGGGAAAGATGTGCAGCAGGTTAGGGTGATAAAGGATAAAGATGGAAACTTACTCACAAACGAGGAGAGTGTGTTGAGCAGATGGAAAGAGTATTTTGAGAGGCTGATGAATGAAGAGAACGAGAGAGAGAAGAGGTTGAATGATGTGGAGATAGTGAATCAGGAAGTGCAACGGATTGCAAGCAGGAAGTAAGGACAGCTGTGAAGAGGATGAAAAATGGAAAGGCCGTTGGTCCAGATGACATACCTATGGAAGCATGGAGGTGTTTAGGAGACATGGCAGTGGAGTTTTTGACCAGATTGTTTAATGGAATCTTGGAAAGTGAGAGGATGCCTGAGGAGTGGAGAAGAAGTGTACTGGTACTGATATTTAAGAATATGGGGGATGTGCAGGACTGCAGTAACTACAGGGGGATAAGATTGATGAGCCACAGCATGAAGTTATGGGAAAGAGTGGAAGCTAGGTTAAGAAGTGAAGTGATGATTAGTGAGCAGCAGTATGGTTTCATGCCAAGAAAGGGCACAACAGATGCAATGTTTGCTCCGAGGATGTTGATGGAGATGTTTAGAGAAGGCCAGAAGGAGTTGCATTTCATCTTTGTGGACCTGGAGAAAGCATATGACAGGGTGCCTCGAGAGGAGCTGTGGTATTGTATGAGAAAGTCGGGAATGGTAGAAAAGTACATAAGAGTTGTACAGGATATGTATGAGTGATGTGTGACAGTGGTGAGGTCTGCGGTAGGAGTGATGGATGCATTCAAGTTGGAAGTGGGATTACATTAGGGATTGGCCCTGAGCCCTTTCTTATTTGCAATGGTGATGGACAGGTTGACAGACTAGATTAGACAGGAGTCCCCGTGGACTATGATGATTGCTGATGACATTGTGATCTGTAGCGATAGTAGGGAGCAGGTTGAGGAGACCCTGAAGAGGTAGAGATATGCTCTAGAGAGGAAAGGAATGAATGTCAGCAGGAACAAGACAGAATACATGTGTGTAAATGAGAGGGAGGTCAATGGAATGGTGATGCAGGGAGTAGAGTAAGCGAACATGGATGAGTTTAAAAACTTGGGATCAACAGTACAGACTAATGGGGATTGTGGAAGAAAAGTGAAAATGAGTGCAGGCAGGGTGGAATGGGTGGAGAAGAGCATCAGGAGTAATTTGTGACAGACAGGTGTCGGCAAGAGTGAAAAGGAAGGTCTACAGGACGGTAGTGAGACCAGCTATGTTATATTGGATGGAGACGGTGGCACTGACCAGAAAGCAGGACGCAGAGTTAAAGATGCTAAGATTTGCATTGGGTGTGGTGAGGATGGATAGGATTAGAAATGAGTACATTAGAGGGTCAGCTCAGGTTGGACGGTTGGGAGACAAAGTCAGAGAGGCGAGATTGCGTTGGTTTGGACATCTGCAGAGGAGAGATGCTGGGTATATTGGGAGAAGGATGCTAAGGATCGAGCTGCCAGGGAAGAGGAAAAGAGGAAGGCCTAAGCGAAGGTTTATGGATGTGGTGAGAGAGGACATGGAGGTGATGGGTGTAACAGAGCAAGATGCAGAGGACAGAAAGATGTGGAAGAAAATGATCTGCTGTGGCCACCCCTAACGGGAGCAGCCAGAAGAAGAAGAAGAATTGAAATGCTTAATATCATGAAGGGATTTAGGACAGCAGATCCCAAGCATTACTTTACAAGAACACAGGGACACATTTGGATAGTTATTAAGGAGACATTTTGCACAAACAAGTTTTTCTTCAAACAGAGAACCATAGACACGTGAAGTAAGTTACTAGTGTGGTGGAAAATATGATCTTCGGAGCCTTCAGGTATCAGTTCTGTTATTTAGATAAGGGCCAGTAACACTGTGACCCTGCACTTAACTAGACTTTTTTCATGTCTATCTGTCTTTCTAATCTACATGAACAACAAATTTGATTTTTCTTTTTTTTGTTTTGATTTGTAATAAGTACATGGGCTCTTTGAATAATTGGATTATGTTTTAGTTTTCATATTGTGACTGTTCTTTTGTTTTTGCTTTCACAGTTAACTGAAGACCGCAGAAAAGACTACATGGGGGCAAAGCCTAGTGCTGTTGTGAGTGAGACGGAGTACACGAAGAGCTTCAAAGGTTCTCCACCTGTGAAAGGTCTGAGGCTTCGCAAAGACATAGAGATAAATGAAGAGATGAACCCAGAAAGCATGAAGTTGCCAAAGGTAATAAACTGTCAGTCAGGCTTTGTGGCCTGTGATCATATCAATGCACTCCTCAATATGAGTAAGAATGTTTTTATTTTTATACTTGTGATTCTTCTCTTGCATTGCTCGCAAAGTTGTTACAAACAAAGTAGTTTTTAATCTATTATTACTTGTGGCTTATCAACAAGGATATAGAAAAGGTCTTTAGATATTTCTCTAATTAGAGTGACTTGCTTCATAAATTAGCCATTTAGATAAATGATTAAGCCTTATGATTTATACAGTAGATTTCACTACTGTCTTAATTGATTACAATGGCAAGGTGTGTGTAATATGCTGAATTGTATGCAGGTTTACCCCAGTTATTTTAGCAGAATAAAGTAGGGACATTCAAGAAACTGAATGGGAAGTTCCATTTACGTAAGGAGTGCAAAAATCAAAGCAGTTGAGACAGATGATATCTGGGTAGCAGGATGGTATAGTGGATAAGGCACTGGACTCTAAATCAAAAGGTACTGGTTCAATTGCCAGTTAATTGTGCCAATTTAAGGAAATATCTTGATGTGCCTTAGCATTCATTGTTTAAAATAATGCTTCCAGTGCTATTCCATGTATTCTGGGAAGCACTTCCGGGCATAAAAAAAAAAAAAAGTAGGGATCTGCTCCCCTGACAGTGCCTTCTAATGAGACCCAGGGACCCCGAACAGGGCTGCACTTCCAGACTTAAATTCCCAAGCACCCCTGCAGGTTTCCCATTGGTGTTTTACCATATGAGGACCACTGCTACCTGGCGTATGGGGGATGGAATGTCTTTTCCGAATCTCCGCTTTTGCTGGTCCGTTTATTATTTTGTGTTGATTGGACACAGTTATTTTTCTGATCCTTTGGCTAATTTTCTTTAGTCGTCACTCTTGCCTCCTTTCCAGGAAACGCGTTTCCCCTGTCTCAACCAGGATGCCCATTCTCCTACAATGTTTAAAATATATTAACTCGTCGTGGAGTTAACCCAGATGGCCTCATTTTTCACTTATACTCCTCTGGTAAATGCCACTGTATATTATAAAAAACATATTTGTAAATATCTTGTGCACCATTCCACCACTGAACTCTTTGTGATAGTTCATTCTACTCAAGGTGGTGTGCAGCACAAGTGTATTTTCCACATGGTTTAAACAAAGATCATACAAGAATGTGTGTAAATTTTACATGTGGCAAAGTGGTTAAAAGACTTGTACCATACACATTTTGCATCTCCTGTGGGCTAAAAATACTTTTAGTACATTTTTGGGAGCATTCACACAAATATTTCAATAGCTGCAGTAATTTAGTTTTCTCCTTCATTAATTCTCAGAGGGGAATAGTGAGAAAATAATTTAAAGTTATTTTTGTAAAAATAAATCAATTAATCTCTTACCGACAATATATACATGAAAACAAATGGCTTTTTTTGGAAAAGTGAGTTAGGTAACACAGGCTATTGAAAACTTATTTTAAATGTTAATGCTTTTTGTAATGATGGTTGAAACTGTGCTAAGGTTTAACCGGTCATATTCTAAAATCATGTACCTAGGTTGCACTTTTTTTAAAGGTTAAGAAAGTGTCACATGATTCCTTTTGAGTTAGGAAAATGTCTGTGTTGACAAAGATACCTCTCCTGAGAGCACATTTGACACTCCTGGGATTGAATCCTTGTTTATGCATTTCAAAAGTTAATTTCTTGTGAGACCAAGTAGCAACAGCAACACAATTTAAGACCCACTATAATCCATTTGAGATACTGTACATGTGTATTGTGTTCTTCATATATTTGAGAGCCTCTCCTGGCGGCGTTGAGCACAGGTGTGTTATCAACTTTGGCTAGTTGATTGTGGTGGACCACACACACAGTCAAATTACAATACCCAAAATACATTACAAAAATTGAAATGGGGTTTAACTCTTATTTCCCCATTCCACAATATCTTGAAAGATGCTAATATTTTGTTCCATATGAATAAAACTTTGTGTCAAAGTAAGGCTGGCATTAAACTACAGGACTCAACATGATATTGAGTCAGAGTGCATGTCATATTTACCAATTGCAGTTGTTGACCCTTGTCTCCTTTTGAGTGTGACTTTTCATAACAATTCCAAATATGATATTTTGCTGCAAAAGTACCATGATATGGTGCTATTTTGCTAGCCAACACAAAACACTGAACAGACTTTTGTACTAGCTCAAAAGTTCAGTGAGCCTTATCTATCAGTAATCTTTTGTGTAGTTTAAATCTATTAAATACATAATTATTACATTTTTCAGATGAAGTTTCAAGTCATTTCATTTTCATGCACAGTGGGGGAAATAAGTATTTGATCCCCTGCTGAATTTGTAAGTTTGCTCACAAAGAAATGAACAGTCTTTAATTTTTATGGTAGTTTCAATTTAATGGAGAGAAACAGAATATCAACTAAAAATCCAGAAAAAATACATTACATAAAAGTTATAAATTTATTTTGCATGTCATTGAGAGAAATAACTATTTGATCCCCTACAATCCAGCCAGAATTCTGGCTCCCACAGATTTGTACAAATTGCTGAAATGCACATAGAAATTAAAAAATGAAAGTGTTTAGACTTGTCCATACACATCAAGGTTATTATAGTTTTGCCTTTTTTATATTAGTTTTTATTTCTATAGTATTTCTGATATTACTAGGAAATTCAGTTAAGGTTTAGTTTTCCTTCACCATGTATTTTTAGTTTTAATTTAGTTTTTATTTCAAAAGACATTTCTATTTTATTTATATAAATATTAGTTTCAGTTTTAGTCTTCGTAATTATGGTATGGTTAAAGAGCTACTATGGAGTTTAGTTTTGTGTCGCAATCAGACAGAACTGTACACATAACATGTAATACGAGTTTAATGCTAGTGGAAGCTTATAGCACTACATGGTTTACTATCTGGTTTTGTTTTGTCTGATCAAAACAAGCAAAATCAAAACCAGGTAGTGAATATCAATAATTTTATACAATTTTATCATTTTTAAAAATATTTTCTATGTCATTTGTGATGAACAAATTTGCGCAGACTTTTGCACGTTTCATCTTTTTCTGTTCTTGCCAAAAATGGGCCAATTTGATTGAAATTTAGGTGAATTTTAAAGTTTGAGGATTTTTTTTGCTCTAAATGTCAACAGCACACAACATATCATGCTCCAGGACAATCTGCTTACAGTTAATGCCTTCAACATTGTATTAAAAATCTCCCGTACTGTTCTTTGTTGTTTTCTACCAGCTATATTGATGTCTGATTCCATCTCTGGCACATACAATTTATAGACAGAAGTTTGCCACTTGCAGGCCTGAAATGATATCTAAAATCACAAAATAGATTCTATTGTGTTCTGACAGGTATGATCATGAAAATCATGGGGTTCTTTGGAAGAACCGGGCTCTTAGGCTTGAATCAGTGTGCCACCCCACCTAGCTCTATTGAGGGAAACAAAGAAAAACAAGCATGTAGTGTCCAGTTTAGGGGTAGTTAGACTTGAGTAAGAGCAGGTAATAGGAGTATGGACAGCCACGAAACGACAGAAACAGCATCTGAGATTAGGAGCAATATATACACTTTCTAAACTCACTTATTCAGAGCAAGATCGCATGAAACCTGGAGCCTATCTAAGCAGCTTTGGATGCAAGACAGGAAAAATCCCTGGACAGGGTGCCAGGCAATTACAACAACATTATATGCAATATGTATGACATTACTGATGTTAAGAACAAAAAGAATATGATATTTTAACTATCTATTTTGAGAGAGAGTGAGAAAGATTGAAAAGAGGGAGACAAATATTTTAAAACATAATTCTGCCACCGGATTATTTTCACAATATGTATTTTGAGCTGTGAATGTAAAACTAAAAAAGTTAAATTAATAAATACACATTAGTAGGTGGAGTTTTTCACTAGTAGGCAGACTGTCTTCACCTATCTACCTGTAGATCAGTAGAGACATTGCCTACTCAGGAATTTTACAAGGTTTGTATCGATTCGTTGTTAAACAACCTTTTTTAAAGCAAAAGTGATTGTTCAGCAACAATATGCTGATCTTGTATGTTGACGGTCAGTCTCTCTAGATGCAGTTCGTCATAATGGACATCCAACTCATGCAGCCTGGAACTTAGTTTAGTGTGTGTTGCTGAATAAATTGCTGCTTACATACTTAATTTTAGACTCAGTCAGAATTACAGCTAACATGTCATCATTTATGAGCAGACTAAAATTCTGTAAGGGATTATCTGTATCTAAGACTTCCCTCTAGAGCCCTGGATATGCAGTGGATGGCAGCTTTGAAAGTTGACGAGCACATTCAAAACAAAATCATCACCTTGGTATGTTTCACTAACACTTAGATCAGAATTTATCATGCTGTCACTTTTTGCTCCTGAAGAACTGTCATTATCATCACATAGTAAATCGCTTTTTTTGTCACACGCTTTACACACCCGTATTCCGCTTGCACTGTTGCTGCAAATGCTGTGTGAACACCCTCCCTCAGTCACCATCTATCATTCACTGGATTTATATGTGGGCAGCTTGTGGTGGATGACTTTCTGTTTTAGAGTTAAAAGTTACAAGGGTGGGATAGCTATTTTATTTATTTATTTATTTATATAATATATATAAAAAATAACACACCCCCAAAATTCACGGGGTTACGTTCTTAGAGCAACCATGAATTGTGAAAAACCGTGAATTTTGGATGTTATTAAAAAAAATGCCAATTTTCATAGTTTAAACCCTAAATATGCCCCCAAAACACTTTCTTTTCAAACTCAGCTAAATGCATTACCTAAAAATAAAGAATGTAAAGATAAACCTGTATACTGTACTGCTATGTCTCCCTCAGTGCTAGAATGTAAAATACTGATGTTACCACTATATGTACTGTAATTCGTGCAAGCGCGTTTTCATTGCCAGAAACCTTAGACGGTGCAGCTTGTTTCGGCGGCATCTTGGGGCTTTAATCTGCTTTGAACTGCCACATACTTGGGTTAATGTGTCCCTGGACAGCAAATACTTTTTTGCTGCACTTTAAGTAAACGTTACAATTAACAAAGAAAGTGAAATTTTAATGGGACACTTTTTTCATGCAAAGAGCATCACAATTACTGTAACACTAATCATTTTACACACTGCTAATGAACTGTAAAAACTATTTTAAAAACTACTGGAACAATATGTACAAAGTGCAATGCTTGGGGCACAGAATTGCACAGAAACACAGGAGATTTTAGAGACAGGACGAGACAGGGTATTTATTCAAACACTTCAAACAAACATGTGTCTTTCTTAAGTAAAAGGAGCTCAGTATGCAGTTAGTTATCGATTAAACAATAGACAAACATCATAAGGGAGCACAACCCCCAACAGGAGCAGAGAGAGAAACAAAGCAATCGGCCAACAAGGACAGGCACTGTTCAGACTTTTTTTAAGTAAGCGTAGTGTCATGTGAGAAGCCGCAATTGAAGGCGGTGATTTTATTTTTATGGTGGAGATTCCAGGGATGCATTCAGCCTTGACCCGACCTGTACGCACTCACAAACCGAGACAAAAAAAAAGCAAACCGGTAATCAAACAGCAAATAAAGAATGTAATGAAAACAAATGAAATAAGAAAACAAAGATGCCAACCCTGTTCCCCTTATGCCGAATATACATTAAATACAACAAAGCACAAATGAAACACACACAGTAAATCATGAAAAAGTTCATAAAAAACAGCAACGGATGAAATATAATGATGAAAATAGATAGTCCAGAGATCTGCATTTTGAATGGGAATGTACAGATAGTCCTACCTGTAGTTCCTGAAATGTTGAAGATGTGTGGATGAGTTCTGGAGCGCTCCTTTCTTTGCAGGATGGCCATGAATCCACTTACACTCCTCATGTACACAGGCAAACAATCCAGAAGCACAAAATGATCCAGGACAAAATGAATAAGTACAGGTAACCCAACAGAAGGCATACAGACAAGAACTTGAAGCACAAATTACAAAAACTTTTTGCTTTTGGTCACTGGCCCCCTTTTTAAAAGCCGCGCTGACATCCTTTGACCTCAACAGCCCCAGCACCCTCAGCAGAAGACCAATTAGAGCCACTGCAGGGACTACTGGGAGTTGCAGTTTCAAATTCTGTTGGCTACTTTCACCATCCCAAGCCGCGGTTTTCTCTACAGTTGCTTCCTGTTCTCTGTATGGTACAGTATTGCCATGAAAAAATCCATAAAAATTGCAGAGGATATTTGCAGTTTCTGCTGACAGTTATTAGTTAGCTTCTAAGGAAAAATCCGCAAATGACCAAGGCCGCAAACTCTGAACTGCGACTTCGCGGGGGTCTACTGTATATAATATGTGTTACATTGTTTACTGTCAAATAATGCAAAGAGTACACGACACATGTTTCACCCTTATTTGGGCTCATCAGGCGTACACACTCCACTGCTCCCCTTGCGGGGATCGAACCTCGGACGTCAGCGTCAGAGATGAAGTCCTGTTACACTGCACCATGGTGTGTAGTTCATTTATTTTACAGCCTGTAGATTGGAGTAATTACATTCATAGCATCCGTGTTCTGATTCCCGATCTGATTGTATGGGTGGTTACATACCAGGTAACGCATATGATTGGTCTACCAGTCGGCAAACATCCACCATGGGGCCCTCTTCAGTTGCGAGAAGCAGATCATAGAATGTTACATAGTTTACTGTCAAATAGTGCAAAGAGTACGCAACAGGTGTTTTGCCCTTATTTGGGCTCATCAGGCGTAAACGCTCCACTGCCCCCCTTGCAGGGATCTAACCTCGAACGTCCGCATTAGAGACGAAGTCCCTTTATGCTGCGCCACGGAGTGTAGTTTGTTTATTTGACAGCC